>JAUMHP010000070.1:13088633-13102191 GCA_032361065.1 Enteromius trimaculatus
TAATTGTGAACAAATTAACCATTAATTAATGCTTAACTAATGCATTATTCTGACCCCCTATTCTGAAGTGTTACCCATTTGTTTAATGTCAAATAAATTGTGTTTTTAAAAATCTTTCTGTTCAGAAATCCAGAAAAAAATATTAAGAAAGACAACCATTTTTCAACATTGATAATAATAAGAAATATTTCTTGAGCTCCAAATCAGCATAGAGAGATTTCTTAAAGATCATGTTACTAATGACTGCTAAAAATTACATCACAGGAATAAATAAAATGTAATCATATGTAAAAATGAAAAATGTTATTTTAAATAGTAATAAAATAAAAAATCACATTATTACTTCAATTACGTATTTTTGATCAAATAAATCTTTTTGAACAGTAGTATCAATAACTGATACGTATTAAGGATATATTTTTCAAATTTTGTGAGAATAATACCAGTACGGTAAGACAAATAATAATATTTTTGTATTTTCTTTGGTCTCTCACAATTTTCAAGTAAAATCTCAAATAAATTTATCTAGTTGTTTTGCATCTCAAGTAAATGTATCCTGTTTAGGAAAATAGATATTTTGACTGGAAAAAAACTAAACAAAAATAATACAAAATACAAATTACGACAATTAACCAATAAAGGATTAGAACCTCCAGACTACATCACTGAAGTGTGATTGTGTACATTCACACATTCTTTCACAGCTCATTGGCTGTGTTGTGTTTTGGTTGGAATGACACTCACCGGCCACGTAAAAATTCTTGTGACGGGGTGAGCGTCGGAGTCAGCGTTTTTTCCCCCCCTCTTTTCTCTCTTCCTTCCTCCCCCCTGCTGTTTAATCCATCCAGCTGCTGTCACGGCAGGGGAGCAGCCAATCTATCACGCCATCGAGACACATTCTTCTCACCTGCTCTGTGCCGGCACCGTGCCGTACCGGCCCTTTAATGAACAGCCAACATGATCCCGGCTGACAAGCAGGAAATGGATGCAATAAAGATTGTTTCTGCATGCTCTTTGCATTCCTGATAAATCACCTTACTGTTCGACAGACACCAGCCAGCGCCGTGCACAAATCTGATTTCACGCAGAGAGAGAGAGAGAGAGAGAGAGAGAGACACTGAGGGCAGGGGCATTGGGCCAGGAGGGGTCAGTTCAATTTAAACGCAGACTGGCTCGGACAGGGAGCCCATGCAACCACTGATTGCATGTGTGTGTGTGGTGGGAAGTCCTGTGTGATGGACCCATGATACACCTCGCACCTCACATCATTTCTTTGGATGCAGCGGGCGGCTGCTTTTGCACACCTGCAGCTTGAATTCCGAGAGATGGGTTTATTCTGCTCTGGCCGCTTTGCTCTCTGTAGCTCTGTGGATGATACAGCCACACGCCGGCCCTGCAACCTTGGACACTGCACTGTAATGAAAGATGAAAGCAGGAGAGGGGCACGTAGGGCGGAGAGAAGAACAGGGAGGGGGCGTGAGGTGTGGGGATGTAGTGAGAGATGAGGAAGAGATGCAGATCTCTGGGCGGGTAATTTATGATCTAATCTTATGTAGCCCGTGCCTGCTGTAAGTCACACTAGGGAGAGAGAAAGAGAGAGAGAGAGAGAGAGAGAGAGAGAGAGAGAGAAGTGGTGTCTAAAGAAGTAAGGTTGTGGAGTCACTGAATCTTCAAGCTGAAAGGTTTAAATAG
Organism: Enteromius trimaculatus; assembly: GCA_032361065.1. NCBI lineage: Eukaryota > Metazoa > Chordata > Actinopteri > Cypriniformes > Cyprinidae > Enteromius > Enteromius trimaculatus. The sequence continues at coordinate 13,090,326 of JAUMHP010000070.1, forward strand.
ATAGTGGAGCCTGAGAATGAGTCATTAACTCTTTTAATTGTGGCAAACTAAGCTGTTTAGTGTAGGTGCTAAACAACTCGCTGTTTATTTATTTTTTTCTAACGGGCCTTAAAGTCAGTGTGAATTCAAAATTTAACCTAATAAATTCATCTGTGCATGTTCGGTATACCAAAATGTAACTGCTGACTTGCTCCACATTTGAAACGACTTTCTTTTTCAGATAACATCATCAAGTCCTTTTTAGCCCTCTCCCCTTCAAATCGTATGATTTATAAATTGAACAAATCCTAATTTTTAGCCATTAATACTTTACTTTTATGTATTTGTAAAATATATACATTTATTTTTTAAATAGATAAATATGTTTCACTCAGAAATATTTCAGATTACAGAAGCTGGGTGGTAGATTTATATATATGTATATACATACATATATATATTTTTTTGTTTAAATCAACATAACATTAAAATTGTTCCTGGATTTTTCTGCTCTATTTCTTAATAATTTTATAGTTCATAATAGTATTTTACTAAATCCTTAATCATAATTTTAAAAAATCATGTTTTTGTCACATTGAGTGCATAATATATATTTTTTTAATTGTTCTATTTTAAAATAGTTTTTGTAATCTTTACTTAAATTCCCTTTGTCTCTCAATTTTTTCCAAAACTGTCTTTTGTAAAGTTGACAGTTATTACATTAAAAAACGCCATTCAAAAATAAAATTTCTTCAATTTCCATAATATATTCATGTATATTTATATTTTTGTTTTTCCTTATTTTTCATATATATTTAGGCTAAATCTTGTTTTTTTATATTGTATTTATAAACTTCCCTCAAAATTTCATAATATTAAAGAAAAAGTCATACAGACACCACTATTTATGATCCAGTCAATTCCCAGCGTATAAAATCAAGGCCCTGTATTTTTTTCTCTTCATTGAAGATCCTGTCAGAAAAGCATCACATTAATGAAAGTAAAATGAGTTGTGAACGACGGTTCATCTTGACTTTTCTTTCTCTAAAGGGTTAAAGAACTGCCCTCAGAGGACTGCGTTTTTCAGATTTTGTGTCAGCACAGTGTGCCTCCATCTCCACTGCTTACATAGCACACTAAATGCAGTTTTCTATATGATTGTTTATCATATGGAGCAAAGGAAAAAGAGACACAGCCTTCTTTGTCTTCCTCTGTGCGCTGTTCTCCTGAGGAGCATTCAAGGAAATTGATATTGGCAGCACTGCAGTGTGTGTAACGGCGGCCATATCGACTGTGTGTGAGTGTGTGTCAGCAACTGGCAAGGTGGCGTGGGAGTCATTGCCACACTCTAGGGGCCTGGAGCTCATTTGAATGCATCCCGACACTATGACACCCCCCTTCACTGCTCTCTCACACACACACACACACACAGTACTCCCTCTACCTGTTTGGGCTGCCATCATTTGCATGAAATAAGATGGAAATGGAGCCCTTATTTATTTCAGCAGAAATGAACTGTATTATTAAGGGCACCATTGTGCAAAGCACCGGCCGCTATGAGAATACATTACCCTGGCTATTTCTGGAGCGCTCCAGTCACACATACTGGCTAATTTACTCCATTCTCTACTCATACCGCTACTTTGAGGGGCCCGCCACTTGGGTGCATTCATTGGAGTGTGTATTTGTGTGTGTGTATGGGTGGTTGTAGTGTTGAGACCAATCTTGCTCGTGTGTGGGCAGTGCCGGCATGTATAAGTGTGTGAATTATGCATTTCAGCTGTATGTTTGAACTGAAATCATCTCTAATTCAGTGAAAACCCCCCTTTTTATCAACCAACAGGTTCATTCTTTTCACCTCTGTGGCCTGTGAACAGGAAGAGCACATACTCACCATTTCCTGTTGTTCTTTCTCTTCGTCCTCCTCATTAATCGTAGCTGTTCTCTCCCCTGCAGGAATGGTTTTAATAGTTCATTGGCTGAACCCTGAACTCTTGGTGGATGTTTCTCTAGCCATGATCTGATCTGGAATCGTCTTCTTTTACCTGCAAACTGGCCATAACCTTACAGGTATGCAATCCAACACTAGATTTGTTCAAGAAGTGACTAGTGGTTTATTAGCAGTTTTGATAGTGATTGCAATAAAAGTAATGCTATTTTTTATGCGCGTTTAGGAATTTTGATTATGTGCATGTCTACTCACAAATAAAAATATTTGTCTAAAATAATAATAATCTTATGCAAGTTTTGGAAGAAACTTTTAAAATATTTATTTATTGCAGTGCCCCAAACTTTGCATAAAAACACATGGATTTTTTCTATTGTTGTTGTTTAGACCAGGGGTTGGCAACCTTTTTCTGCATGACATCAGGGGCAATGAGAAAGAGATTAATATTAAATGCATTTAGTTTATTTAGTTGTTTATTTTTTAAATGTTAATTTCACTTGCCAATTTGAAACAATAACGAACGAGAAAAAAACTAAATGGCACCTTGTGTCAAAAAGCTTGTTGAATTTTGAAAAAAATTATATTAATAAAAAATAATTAAAGAAAGAGTGAAGGGAGAAAAATACTGCAGATTTGAATGCTTTGCCAACCAACGTATGGTCTGCTGTTCAGACCTTTCTTTTATGGCAAAAATCATTAGGATATTAAAGCTGCAGTCCATAACTTTTTTTGTGTTCAAAATGGACTAAATTAATAAACTAAGCGAGTACATCATGAATGCATTTTCTAAACCATGTTTTAGCTTGTTCTGAATCACTATGGTAAAAAGTGTTTATATGACTATTTGGGTAGGTACCGCTGCGGAATAGCACAATAATTTGTGACACAAACGAAGAAAAGTAGCTCCGGCTACAGTATTCTTCCACAAGACACTCACAGTTCTGACTTACAGTTAAAACATATTTTTTGATAAGACGTTTTGGTAAAATGCATTGCTAAGAACTTTATTTGGCCAACTTTAAAGGTGATTTTCTCAGTATATTGATTTTTTTTTTGCACTCTCAGATCCAAGATTTTTAAATGGTTGTATCTTGGCCAAGTATTGTCCTATCCCAACAAACATACATCAATTAAAAAAAGCTTATTTGTTCAGTTTTCAGACAATGTATACATTTCAATTTTGAAAAATGTACACCTAAGACTGGTTTTGTGACGTATGGTCAAATATGTTTATTTTGTAGAACAAAAAATGAAATATTCTCTCAGGTATTAGAGGTATTGGAATAGCCTTCTACTATCTGTGCTATGAAAACATCATTAATTAGGTGGTTACTGATAAACAAGCTTAATAGTTTAAGATTTCACTTACTCAGCATAATTGTCTTTAAACTGCTGCTTCGTCATGAAGGAGAAATAGACCATAGAAGAATAGCTACTCTGGCACCCTTGTGGCAGTGTTGAGAATGTGGTGCACACTTGGCAGCATTCTAACACATTTCACGTACATGCTTAGAGTGTGTTTGACGCTTTAATGTTTGACCAAGATCTACCCGCTGTGTATGCACACACACACACACACATATGCACACACGCTGATTTGTGGCTGTTCATTCCTTTACGGCCTTTCTAATGGAGTTTATTAGCATCTCAACAGCATTTCAGAGCGTATGAAATCTGTCCCTTTTGAAGGGTGGCACTTTTCAATCTGGATCTGAACAAAATAGTCTTATTAGAAGCCTATTAAGCTGAGAACTCACATACACATTCACAAAGAGTTTGATAAACATTACTTGGCATTTTCCAAGTGAAATATAAGACATCTGTGATGTGATGTACTAATCTCTGGCTGACAGGAACGGCATCAACTTTTAAAGACATAATCTGCTCTTAGACGGCTATTGCACTTGTCTCATTTGATGTTCTTATACGGTACACTCTTTTTTTCTTGTGTGTGCAACATTTGTGAGCATGAGTTAGTGTGTGTTAATCTATATTGTATGGGTGTCTGCATTTTCAAGTTTTGCTGTGTGTTTGGGAAAGCAAAAGATCTTTGCTCGTGAACAGCATTTTCACTGTATTGATGTTTCTGTGACTCTTTCAACCTCTCTGCAAAATCCAGCCAATACCAAGTTATTACCATTGATCACAGGCAATGGCAGATTTTAATGTGAAGACCACTGGATTAGATGACACACAGCTAAACACCAAAGTCTTTACGCTTCCAAATGGAATATTTGTCTCATAATTACTGTAATAGCCTAAAGCCCATACTAATGTACTGAGGCTTTTAATTGTGGGTGGACTGTTTACATGTGGTACATATTGTTGTAAAGAGAGTCTTGCCAGTGTTTCCTTTTGTATTTCATGCAGTAATTACTAATTTACTAATTTGTCATTTTGATGATACTGTTTTTTTTTTTTTAATGCATTCACATACAGGCATAATCTGGGGCAGCTAGCGTGTAGGTGCATTGCTTAAGGGCATTACAGTGAAAGGCTGTAGATTCAAATATGTATTTATATATATATATATTCATATATGAATTAGAACTGTTGAAATGCATACAATTAATTGAACACGTTTAACAAAACATAATATTGATTAAATGTTTGTGACAATAACATGTTTATTTAATTTTATATTATTTGGTTTGATTTTGTTATTTTTTAAGCTAAGCTTTGAGCATTTTGAGTTGACTTTCAGATGTATATTTATATTCACGTTTAGATTTAGTCATTTAGCAGACATTTTTATTCAAAGTGACTTATAACTGAGGACAATAGAAGCAATCAAAACAAGCAAAAGAGCAATATATAGTCTTGAATAGTCTATGATAGAAAAAGAATAGAGTTAAAACAGAAAAGGTTGTGTTGAAGGGTCATTTTTAATAAATAAATAAATAGAAAACATGTCAAAAGATTAGGAAAAGAACAGAGAATGCTGGAAGGTCAGTTTTTTCATTAAAATGTAGATAGAATACAAATTGAATAGCAAATGCAGGGTCAAGTTTATTGAAAGAGATGTGTTTATGTTTATTTATAATGCATTATCAATTGCTACAGTTAATTAGTAGTCAATTTTTCTAAGGTTATGATCATAAAAAGTCTTAAATATTTAACATTTTAACGTGTTAACTTAATTAATTAGTTATGAAAAATAACACAATTTAAAATATTTTAACATAGTTAATGGACTGGCTCAACACCTTTACATCGTCTTACATTTCATACAATTGTCTGTTGAAAAATATAGTCAACAACTCCATAAATGCAGTTATGCCTGTAATATTAAAGAAATTGGTATGAATTTTTGACATATTAATATCATATGCTAAGCGATATCACACAAGCAGGGAGATCAGTATTACTGTACATGAGTGCTGTTTTTCCCCAAATAAGTTTAAATGTGATTTTAATAAATGCACTGAATACATGCGTAGTTCAGTGGATTTTCTGTATTTTTCAGTGCAATTTAATAACATTTGAGTGATGAAGAAATAAATTTGCAGTGATCAATTATTCCCCATTTACCTGCACACCCCTAATATGTTACAGCATATATTGACGTATATTTGTATACCAAATCAATACACTCTCATAGGCATTCAATTGATAACTGTTTGGTCGTGTTTATTAATAATGTCATAGTATTTATATCAGCTTGCGTGCACAAGCATGCCTTTATATGTGGGTGAAGTGATGGATCGAGTCGGCTCGGTGTTTACCTAGTTGGTAATTTGGATTTGCTCGTGGCAGAGGCGTGGAGCAGGCCAGGATGGATGAGGTTGCCAGGTCTGAGTGAGTACACACGGCCCTCATGCACTCCATCATGGCCCTAGCTGAGGCTCATCGCCCCCCAGAGGCCGACTCAAGAGCTGTTAATGCCTTTCTTAATTACACAAACTTAGGAAACTGCCATTACAGCACAATACTGTCACTTCGCGGGTTGGAGTATTCATGTTAAGCTATAGTTTGCAGTTAAAAAATGCTCAAGAAATTATTAATTGTGAAATCAGTAATTGTAAAAATTAGTTGCACTGCATGACTTTCACAAAACAAAATACAGAGATACAAAGGCTGTGTTCTAAAGTGTAGACAGTGAGTTTTAGCCACGGCCTTGCTCTCAGCCATGTGAGTGTGTTTAGTGCGTAATGTGTTATAAAAAGAGCTTGAGAGAGATTTGGTGTGTGTGTGGTTTGTGTGTGGCGGTAAGGGACAGGAGGGGCAGAGCAGAAATCAAATCACTTAATTGCTGCATTTTTCATCTCCATCTTTTGTTTTATGGCAGAGCGGGGCTCTAGAGTAGCCGCGTGTGATTCATGGTTGTCAGGCAAGCAGTGAGCAGCGCCATCCCTCACCAGGCAGCGCCGGCCCTGTACCACACCAGCGCTATTACCCAGATGAATATGACTGCTCTGCTTCATACTCCCCAAAGCCCACACACCTAAGGAGGTAATGCTAACACTGAGCACAGCTTCTGGGACAACAAACTGTGTGTGACAGAGGAATGAGAAGAAAGACAGAGATAAACAAAGAATGCAGAAACACTAATTAAGACATTTTCATGACATTATCTGCTTTGTGTACAAACAGGATCATTCATATTTAGGTTGTAAAACGGATAGTGAAAGTGAAACACCTGCTAGCTATTTGGTGGGGGCCAAGTGCCACCAATGTATTTTGGTAAGCACCCCCATGTTCAAATGTGAAACTAATATATCAATTATCCAATCAATGAAATTAAATTGCAGTCAGTGTATAAAAAAGCTGATTATTTTACAGATTTTTGTTTAGTTGTTTGGGTGAAGCGAGGGCAGAAAAATGATCTGCATAAGACATGACTTTGATTTTGATATAACAGAAACATCAAATACTGACTGATATTAAGAGATCGATATAAATCCATATTGGATCACCACAACCATTCAAAAGTTTGGGAATTATTAGTTTGTTTTGTTTGTAACTCTGCATGTGATCAATAATACAATAAGAATGTAATATTAGCTTTTTAAATTTATAACATCTTCTATTTTTTTATCTTATTTTTTATTTTTTAGAAGAATGCCAAAGCAAATTTATAGATTTAATTATTGTAAACTTATAGTTATAAAACTAAAGCACTGATATTTTTAAGTGTGATTGTATTAACAAAATTTACCATGACCTCTCATAGTACTTGACATGCTGTCATGTCAATATGCACTTACAGTTTTTATTTTTTATTTGTTTCTGCAAACCGTAATATCTATTTTCCAAGAGTTAACAGTTGCGGTGTGGTCTGTTGCTGTGAGTCAGTCTTCAGGTCAGGTAGAATCTGCTGTGAAGGTGCTCCTCTTGTATAAATCAATAGCCTTGTCATTCTGAGCAGCATCCTTTTTTCTTCAGCAAGCCCAACTCTCACACTGAGAGTGTGTGCGTGTGTGTGCCAGCTGTGAACGTGTACAGCTGGGAGTGCTGGTCAGTGCAGCAGCTTTCATCAGCCCAGAAAGAGAGGGAAGGGCTTTTGTCAGTGAGTTTGCCTCCCTTTTGGCTTCCAAAAATGCAGACGCTTTAAGAGGAAGAAACCTCGGTGCTGGGTTCAGTTCTCCTCTTTTGTTTGTGATAGTACTTCACACATCATGGCAGTTGTTTATTTGTAGTTGGTAGGAGGTTCTGAGCTTGTGTGGTGTAGGATACTACGACAGTTCCATGTATTCATACTTGCTCCTGCAGGACTCAATGTTTTTTCATTCGTTTCAATGCCAGTTTCTTGGCTGGTGCAGGACATCATCTATTGTTTTTCAGATTTTTTTTTCTTGCACCAATAAACTGAGCTGTAAAGGCCATGTGACTAATGACTCTGAAGTGTCGTGTTAGTGCTGATTGGCTGATGGCAATGCGAGTATGTGCACAGGCTTCAAAGGCAGCCAACAAGGAGAAATATAAGTCAATTTCATGCTTTAAACAACCATCGCCATCCAAAGAAAGCCTTTCTGTCTCTCTCATTTCCTCTTTCGAAAAACTCATGGAGGGGTGCTAGCTGTGTGTTTGTGTGTTTCAGACTTTCTGCATAAAAGGAAAAGGTACATAACCATCTCCATTACACACATTTACCTCAAGGCTGTGCTTGATTCAAATTTCTGGTTTGATGACAGTAAGAGTTGGGGAGTAATAGTGCTAGGGAGATTTTAGTAGCATAACAGTGGCGAAGCTGTTTTTATAATAGTATGGTTTTGCCTGTAAGAAGCTATTGTTTCCAACAATATATTTAGTTAAAGCAAAAAAAACTAAATTACAGTTTTAGTTGCTAATGTATTGTGCACATCAGTGTTGTTTGGAATTTTGGAAAAATCATTTTTGTAAGTTGATATAAAAAAAACTGAACCCTGAAAACATACTAAAATAAAATTACTAAAACTTAAATAACAATAAGACAACCTAAAATGAAAAAGAACTGAAAATATAAACATAAATATACAAATTCAAAATATTAATGAATAATATAGCCTAGCATATACAGTCATGGCCAAAAATATTGGCAGAATAATATTTTCTCAGAAAGTGGTACCAATTGCAAATGTTTTGGCATTATTTTTGTTTGCAATGCAACAACACAAAATAACGGAAAAGAAAATTTAGACTTGATAAAATTTTACAAAGAACAAAAAAATAGACTGGACACAATTATTGGCACCTTTTCAAATTTGTAAGAAATAATTGCTTTTCAAGCATGTGCTTCTCCTGTAATTTGTGTTTAGAAACACATGTGGTAAGTAACAGATGTGGGCAATATAGTAATCACAATTGCAACAAGTTAAAATGGAGAAAAGTTGACTCAACCTTTGTGTTGTGTGTCACACTGAGCATGGAGAAAGGAAAGGATTGTAAACAGTTGTCTTTGGATTTGAGAGAAAAAAATTCTCTTAATCTTAATGTTCCTGTGTCCACTGTGCGCAAAATCGTCAACCCATGGCACTGTAGCTAACCTTTCTGGATATGGACGGAAGAGCAAAATTGATTAAAAATTGCAACAAAGGATTGTTCAAATGATGGATAAAGACCCCTGATTATCTTCCAAACAAATTCAAGCTGATCTGCTGACAGTGTACAATGTCGTGCACCATCTGAATCAAAAGGGACGCTTTGGTAGGAGACCCAGGAGGACACCACTGCTGACACAAAGGCATAAAAAAGCAAGACTGGAGGTTGCCAAAACTTGTGACAAAACCACAATCCATCCGTGGACAGATGAGACAAAAGTAGAGCTTTTTGGTAAAGGACATCAAGGCACCGTTTACAGAAAAAGAAATGAGGGGTGCAGCGTAGTGGCCAGTGTCAGAAAGCTGCGTCTCCAGCAGGACAATGATCCGAAACACACTTCAAAAAGCACTCAAATATGGTTACAAATAAAGCAATGGAGTCCAGATCTGAATTCCAAAGAACATCTGTGCAGAGATCTCAAACCAGCAGTTGGTAGAAGGCATCCTTCAAATCTGAATGACCTGGAGCTGGTCAAAAATTGTCATGAGTGTCAATATTTTTGGCCATGACTGTAAATAATAACACAGATGAACACAGCTTTATACTCAGACAAAGTAACAATCCAATTGGCTTCCCAAAAATATCCATTATAATTCTATCTCATGAAATATTTGGAAGTCTGATAATTAATTTCAGCAAATTGGTGCATTCAAAACATGATTTACAGATTTTTTTTTGCAGCCATATACAAAACAGCAAGAAATTATATATAAAAATAAAATTATAAAATAAACACATAAATAATATGATCATTACAGTATATTGCCATCAAAACACTAATATTGCATATTTTTTTGTTAACTATATATGTTCTATAACATTATTCATATTGAGCTTGGCACAATATTTTGGCCTATTCTTCTTGAAGATTCTACAGGATTAGGTAACAGACAATTCAAAAGAGAACAATTTGGCAATCACACTGATACAGCCTGTAACAAAATCTTCTTAGTCTTCAACCCGCTGCTACATCTTATTCCCTACTTATAGTGTACTGAATTATTTTTCAGGGGGTACAGGAAACTTACTTTTTGTCAAACTGCTTTAAATTATGAGTAGTTTGTAACTTGACAAGCTACAGTTTCAAAGACGTTTCCCCAACAACGATAACAGTAAAACAACAAAGACACATAGCTGCCCTTTGGCACACACATACTCATAAAGGATATCACATTTCCTGATGGAGAATAATGCTTTTCACACACACACACACACACACACACTTATATTTTAGATTACTTTCTTCACAGGAGGAGGTTCATTTTTTGATCCTGTGTGTGTGTGTTTGGACACTCATCCTTTAAATATTCATCTCAATGTCAAAAGGAGAGAGCTTTTGATGTTCATATCATGCTGCACGCTCAGTATTAGCGAATGTTTGTTATCGCTGATGCACAACTCTCGATGTGAGTGGTTTGTGTGTGTAAGTTTGTGCATTGTATTTTCAATGTGTCTGATCCAAAATGCCATGTGGTTAAGTGGCCTGTTCCTGGGAGTCCTTATTATCCAGGCAATTCATCACTCTTTACCACACACACACACAGCTGGGCCCAAAACAGCACTAATGCGTTATTTACTCCACTCAACTGTCACAGTCCAAAAGGACATAGAAAGAGAGAGAAAATGAAGTCGGTCCGGCATAGGACTGAATGGAGAACTTAATCAGTAGACTTAAACTAAATCTGAGTGAGTTTATAATGAGCGGATACGGCGAGACTCTACACTCATACTCTCAGTAATGATGAACATGTTGTCCATCTGAGGCTTATCCATGTTCTCTCATCTTTCTCAAACAGTCACACGCTCTGGAGCAAAAGCCTTTACACTGCGCTATCAGTTGTGCTGCTTTATGTTTCTGTGAAAACCATGATACATTTTTTTTAAGGATTCTTTGATAAATAAAAGTTTAAAAGAGCGTTTATTTGAAAAAGAACTTTTATGTTATTACATTTTAACTGTAACTTTTTAGTTTTAGTTTAATGCAGCCTTGATAAATAAAAGTAGTAAAATATTAATTAAACTAAAAAGTCATTCCAAGGTCCAAGGTTCTAAAATTTCTTAAAGTGTGTTCTGAAGATAAATGAAGCTTTCACTGGTTTGGAATGACATGGGGGTAAGTGATTAAAGACAAAAATCTTGTAATTCTTATGTAAGAAGTATGTGGTAATATATTGTTCTGCAGTTGTTAGTTGAAGAAATAACTACAGTATATAATAGCCCAGCATATGTGTTCCTGGTGCATTGAGCTGTGCTGCTTGTGTTAATGATGCAGAATTGAGTCATTATATACTATAACTATCCAATAAGAAGCAAAAAGTCAATGTGAAGGAGCTGCAGTATAGCTATTTACTTTGTTCATACATCATATGCATATACTGATTATTAATTATTCACTTACACATACATGTTGATTTTCCCTGTAAAAAAGTCTCTTAAAAATGGTGACACAATGGGTGCAAATGACTGGCACCTGCGGCTGCAAAACATTAATTTAAATAAATGTTATAAAAATTTGTAATTGAAAAAAGGAGAAATCTGTAAAATAACAGTTTTAAATTAAATAATTTAATGAAATGTTCTGTAAAATTATTGTTTTTGCAGCTTATTTCAATAATATTTTACTATAATTCTATGTTGTTGTTTTTTTGGCTGGCTCACACACACACAAATATATACAGTTGCGGTCAAAAGTTTACATACACTTATAAAGAACTTAATGTCATGGCTCTCTTGAGTTTCCCTCACTCTGATTTTTCTTTGATATAGTGATTGGAACAGATACTTCTTTCTCACAAAAAACATTCCTGAAGTTTGGTTCTTTTATGACTTTTTAATGGGTTAACAGAAAAAAGTGATCACATCTGAAATATACATACAGCAACATGAAATAGCAATTTTGGTGACTTAGAAAGTTGTGTC
>JAUMHP010000070.1:13116539-13128592 GCA_032361065.1 Enteromius trimaculatus
AGCACGGTTTTCTAGTACTTTGCATGCAGTACCGTATGTAGCACTTTGGGGCTGAATTAGTCAGGTAGTGTGAATGCTTCAGAACTCTCGTGCAGCTGGTGCTTGACCCAGGGCTTGGCAGCGGAAAACTTATTCAACGACGCGTTTTTCTAACCTTTGACCTTCCCATCTAGTGTTTTCACATGCTTTATATGACCTTGCTACAGATCCTGAAAAGGAAAGCCGTACAAGATTGAAATTATTCGATGAGATTAGCACTAGTTTGTTGTCTCTCCCTACGTTGCGGGTGACATGGCCGGCGCGCGGTTGCTATGGCAACGGCGGTCGGGCTGGTGTCGGTGGGTGTGCGCTAGGTGCTGATCTCCTGTACGTGTGTTTGAGAGCGCCGCTGTGCCCCCTGCAGATGTTCCTCAGCTCCCCTGTGCTTCCTGCCAGCTGCTGCAGCCCCCTTCCAGCGCCTCATTAACGGAGTGAGCCACCGCACACGCATCCATAATTATACACGCACACACGTCACAACACTGTAACGCTGCTAATTCCAGCCTAGACTCCATTAACCACATTTATTTAAGTTGTGATGACCGTCGACTGTCTCCGAAGAGCTGTAACTGAGCAAGCACACGCAAGATACATTTGTGCTCATTACATATCTGTCATAATATTATGTTAATGATGTTCAAAAACAAACTTTTAGAAGACATTTTATTTCTATTAAAGTAGTAGAAGGACAACAGATCACGATGGGCACTCAGGTCACCTGTATGAGCGCCACGGCTCAGTTTGTCAAAGTCAAAATTCAGAATCGAAGAACTGGCTCCCTTTCAATTTGTGAGTGTGAATTTAAATTGAATTAACAGCCCTCAGGATGTTCTGTTTGAATGACAGAAAGTTGAATTCACTGAACTGCAATTATGGGTTCAAAACAGTAGTTTTTGTCCAAATGATTAAAGGAATAGTAAAAAAAAGAGACATTAACTTCAACCTTATGACCTTTTTTCTAGAAGAAAGATAGAAGATTCTAGATTTTTAGAAGAATTTTTGGTAACCAAAACTATTCTGAAAGTGTGCAGAGAAGTAATACTAGATCAATCATGACTATATTAACTGGTCACCAACAATTATAAAATATTATACAATTGGAACAACTGAAGTTTCTATTTTCCATTACAACTTTGTTCATTTGTTCCTAAACATTTAATCATAGATTCTCACAAATAATACATTATATCTCAAATTGTACATACAGAATTAGACATATTTATCAAAACCAAACTTTTGAAGTCACAATTTTAATGCTGCATACTAAACCATAAATCTTTTAATGTGATGATAAAAAGCACACCGGTCAAGAAATCAAGGTAATACTGGTAAATATATCAAAAATTCATATCTGAATTTTGCTTCCTGTTTTTACCTCAATTAAAATTTGTATCTAATTAAAAAATTATTTTGGAATTTAAAGGAACTTCCTCTCTTTCGCTTTCTCATATTTCTATCTTCCATTCACACACACACTCACACACACACATACTGGAGATAGTTAATAATTCCCTAATTTCCGCTCTTCACGGCATGTGGAAGGTGTCTGAGATAACCTGATTTATCAGATGGGTATTGGCTGTATTAAAGCGGTGGACATTAATGGGCACATCGTTTAAACCACGTTGTGAGACTAATGGATTTCAAAATGAATTTGTCAACATCGCAGCCGTGAATACAATAGCTGGATAAAAGTGAAACGATGGCCATGACCCCGTGTGCGTTTGAAGTGTATGCAAGAACGTGGATGTCAGAGATGTTCTTGAGGGTTGAAGAAACCCTTACATGAAATCCTGACCTCGGTTCTGGATCATGTTTATTACGTGACCTGTGGAAGAAGTTAAGATGGCTACGCTTTCATCTTGCAACCTCAAACTCAAATTTGAATGAATTGCGTTACTCTTGATCCGAGATCAGTTTTGTATTTTTCCCTCACTTCTCAAGGTTCACTCTGAAAACAACCCTGAACTTTTCCTGGCTATACATCCACGTCTGCTTTTCTAAATCTACATGTTATTTGCATAGCACAAGTTACTTTGTCTAATTTTATATGCTTACGACATATTGGATATTGTCTTTATTGATGATGTGAGGGAAAGGTCGCAGTTGCACCCTGATAAACAATGCACTTGTGTTCTTAGTTCTTGCTGTTTCTTCTTTGTAAAGTGTATGAATTAGTGTGCAAATTGCCTCTGTGTGGGGGCTGTTATAGGCCATTAGGGTGTATAGATGTGTTTACTCTGCATATGGAAGTTTTGTTTACTTATGACTGAGATGGCTTGTGTTTGGTGATGCATGTTGCCATCAGTGGGGCTGCTGGTGTAATGTTATTACAGATTTGAACATGACGCTAGCTGCTAAAAACATTATCACTCATATACGGCAATCAGGAGTGAGAGAGAAGGGAGACCGACGGAAAGAGCGAGCGATTAATTTGGAGAATATTTAGAGTTCTGACAACAGAAGAGCACAAAGGGAATCGTCACAGCGAGAACCTGCAATAACAGATGATCTCTGCTGCTGCATGTGTTCTGATGACTACTGCACGAACACTAATTCTTTTTCGCACTTTTGCTTCTTTTTCTAAGACAGATCAGAGGAAATGACAGGAAATAAATTGGGAGAGGAATCTGAAAACATTGCAGGCCGGAACCCTAAACCTTTGTCCCTTGAAAGAGCACCGGAGCTCAATGTGACAGAAGAGTATGTGCTGATCGCTGTGTCATGGCACAGTGATAATTTGATTGCCCCATATTTCAAAATAAATTGTGTTAGTTATGGTGCGTGTTTATCTACACGTATGAATGTACAGCAATGATGCTTAATAATAAGCTGATGACATGAAAGGTCTGTGTGAAGAGGTATATAGTCGTGTAAATGTCTTAAAACTTTTTTCAGTAAACAGTATTCTTTCATTTTAAGGAATTGCTAAGAAAGTTTCATTTTAAAGCCAACGGACACAGTTCAGTTTTTGCTTAGGATTTTATTTGTATTTTGTTATTTCAGCGTATCTGCAGATGAAAAAATGTGTTAAAGTCTATTTAAGTCTTAAATTACATTTCTGCAGTCAATAAATAAATAAATAAATTGAATACATAAATAATAAAATAAATATGGTTGAATTGTTACTATTAAAACATTACTTCTAAGTAAAATAAAATCCCGTTAATAAGACAATTTAAATGATTTTTATAATTGTTATGAGGTTTGTTTGTTTTTTTTTTTATAATAATTTGTTGTCTTGGGCACTTTCTGTATTTGTGTCGAATTCAATGACTTCATGTTTATACATGAAACCAAACTTCTCATTTATTGCTTATTCTAAGTTATAAAGGTCTTTTAAAAAGGTACTAAAAAGTATTATATTGGAAATTCTGCAGATTTGCACACAAATCTTCAAATTTTTTACTCAAATCCTTAAAATCCGTCAGCTCCGATTTTTTTTGTTGTGCACATAAACACTCAACATATCTGAAAGTACTTTGTGCTATAGTTTTACAGTTCAGTGCAGTCATGAGGCAAATTTAAGCCCGAACAAATATAGCATTGCAGCAAGCTGAGGTACTGATAGTCAAGTTGGGTCAGACATTGAGGTCTGTTATGTTTGTGCCCCCTGAGGGAGCTTTGGTAGACTGTGCCCGGCTGAATGCTGGCCCGGTGGTGAGCAGGAAGTAGCAGGACAGCAGGGGCGCAGCGATTTCTCTGAATACTAATGTGCCACTTTACCACCGCCACACACAAACTCTCCTATAACGCGCGACGCACTATCATAGCTGGCTTGCTCACATACACATATTCAGATAGAGCCACACATAACACACGCACACAGCCTTCTAGCTTTTGCTCGCACCCCGCCTCTCACAGCCAGCCCTGAACACAGATCCCTAATTATCAGTAGGCTCGGAGTCCGCCTCGGCACTCTTTAACAACACAGTGATTAATTAACAAGAGGCACAGGGGCAGGAAGGTAGATTCACCACACAGAGAGAGAGGGAGGAAGGGAGGGAGGGGGAACTGTGAAGGCTAACTGTTATTTTTACGGTTGAAGCTTGAGGTACAAAATTACATGGAAGTAAAAGGGAACTTGTTATTTTTAGTCCACTTGGTCTGTGTCTGTACCAAGGGTGGAGGTTTGGTTTTAACATTTGATATTTTCAAAATCATTGAAACTATAAAGCTATATCATTTGTTTTTCACCTCAGAGAGAATGTGTGTGTGTGTATACACATGTTCATGTGTATATTTATATCAGCTTGATCTATATTCATAAGCATTCGCACATGGTGATTGCGAATATAAGATGTTGTATATTTTATGTAATTGATATAATTGTATGTATTGACAGCATCTAAACTGTGAGAATGTATGTTTATGATGTTTATTATTCAGCTATATTTTAAAAATCTAGGTCACAAATATGAAAATTAATTTAAAACATGAAATCGCTGCATTAGGACAGGTTTTTCCTTTTGAAACCAGAAGTTTTGATGCAACATATCAAGGCTCTTCTACCTTATTTTGTATAAGTTAAACCATATCCACAAACAAAGTATTATAGTATTGCCTAGTATTGTGTAGGTGATAACTATCTGTGGTCATTTTTCTATGGAAGAGTAGTGTGTGCCTGCACAGTTGCTCTGCCGCCTGAGGTGGGGTCATCTGAAATCAAGACCCCTCTATTCATCGTGTCTTTAACTCAGGTTCACCTTCAACTACCATTGTAGCTCATAATGTTTCTGCCACTCACACCTCTGTGTCAGCGTGCATCTGCATGTGTGCATAAAATTGTGTCTGAGGCAAGGTGAAAGTGTGTGCTCAAGGCAGCTGAAGTATATATAAAATCAACTGCGTGTGCTTTTGTAAGGTGTTGAGGAGGTCATTAGCCTTTCACAGGCAACACAGCAACACACTCAAACACACACACACTGCAGCGACGGTTATCATTAACGGTGTAGTCGGTCCTATAGGAGCCACATCTTCTCTGGTTCTTCTCATTTCCTTTCATGCCACTCTTTTTCCTTCCCACCAACTAGATTAAAGTGTCGACATCCTGCTCGAAGCTACAGCACCGCTCATGCCTCTACATATTCTAGTGCACACTAGAGTGAGCACTCTAAAGACATGATATGTAATCAATACACCATGTGATGTTCAAGAGGGTGGATGTTATAGGGAAACATCAGTAAAAGTGCATAGGGGTTTTCTCCTATAATAAATCGAACAAATGCTCTTATACCATCTCCAAAGGTGTTATACTGTATGCTTGACTTTGATCTACCACTCTTTCTGTTGTTGTTGTTCTTTTTTTAGTCATAGGGCCACAAAAAGAAATTGTTGTAGGTATGTTTGCATATTTTGTATGTTCTGTTCATTTTCATTCTTAAATGTACAGACATCCCACCCCCTATAAAAAAACTTATTTCAGAGAGGTAGCATTACTAACAGACTATCACGCCATTAGCTTAGGACTATGCTAAAATTTGAGTTGAGTTGAGTTGAGCATTCCCTGTGGAGGGATCTCTGCCTATTTTTAGGAGGTCAGGAAGGAAGTGAAGTGTAGCTCCAAATGAGAGCCGCAAAGCATGAAGTAGATAATAGATCAGATGTCAGAGTGGTAAGCTTGCATATAACTTGACATTGCCATAGTAATGACTATTAGCAAAAGCTGCTTTCGAAATTGCGTATTATCTGTAATTCTTTTGAAAAATAATTGCAACTGCTTAAACAGTGTGTTCCATACGAACGTGTGTATGAATATAATCCTGATGTACTACATTTACCATATTGTCATTGTCACATGGGTGAGTAATTAATGCCAGAATTTTCATTTTTGTGTGAACTCTCCCTTCAAAACATCTAAGGATACCTTAAGAAATGTTGTAAAATAATACCAAACAGCTAAAAATCTTAATATTTAATTTTAATTCACCCCAACAACTTTTTTTGTCTTTGAAGAACCATAATTCCCACAGTCTTTACAACCTGAATATCAAAGAAAGCCTTGTTTTAACAGTGTGATTTTTACACTCAAAAACTGCATTTGCAGTTTTATAATGAGCATATTTTATCAGATAGAACTTGTTAAGTACCTTATCCAGCAGGCTAAATCTCATACAACTGAAAAAGTCATGGGGACTTGTGGAAGAATGGGAGATTTGTATTAAAAAGGTTGACAAGCACTGGTCTAGATGCATTAGATCGTCAGTTAATGTGCTATGTGTGGTTTGTGACATGCTATCGGCTTCTTGTGTTCCTTCTGCCTCTCCCTATAATTTATTTTTCTCCCACAAGTCTCATTTAAAAAAATAAGGAGAAATGCAGCGACTGATATTCTTGCAATCTCAGTTGCTGACTTGCCTAATCTTTCCACTTTATAGATATTGCTCACACAAATGTGAAACAGATGAAGAATTGTATACATGCTCCTTTTATGGTCAATCGCAATAAATCTACAAATTCATCTGCTACTATGCCATTTCAATGAGAAGAGCAAGCTAGTTGACCCTTTAAGCTCAAAATTCATAAGGTTCCACATAGCTCTCACTCTTTTTTTGCATAGAAACCCCATGTCTCGTTATTTCCACCACGATAAAGTCTGCCGTCAGAGAGGCACAGCCGGCACTGAGAAATGAGATCTATGGCGTGCTCACACACACCACCCCGTCCAATCTCGTGCCATGCATCAAACAGCACGTGGACTGCCAGACACCACTTCATTTCTGTCACTCATAATCTGACCGCTATTCTAAAGATCAAAGCCAAGCAACAAAACATTTTATTTGTTGTTGTTTTTTCTCTCACAGCTAAAAGTGTTTATTGATTGTACAAACCAACAGTCTTCTCTACTGGGCGAGACACGGGAGACTTGTGCATGTCAGACATGTCATGGGGGACCTGTTTGGTTACATGCTAATAATAGATACCTCAAAGTAAAATTAAATTCATGATTTGTCTTTGTATTCCTGGTTTTAAATCTATAAAGTCTAGAAGCCAAAGTTACACTGTAAAAAAAAAAAAGTAATTTTTGCGGGAATATACCGGCAGCTGGGGTTGCCGAAAATCTTCCGTTAAATAATGGTAAAACCATTTCTTTTACGGCTAAAAATTGTACACTGTAAAAAGAAATGCGTAAAATTTTGGGTAAAAAAACAGCAGCTGTGGTTGCTAGTATAAAACCATGAAAAATTTTTTGTTTTGTTAATATTTTTACGGTTTTATTTAAAAATTTACAGTTAAATACCGTAATTTCTAATAAGAAACCATAATATTTGATATAATGTTAATATACCAATCTATTCAAAGTAGTGAAATCTATTTTGTACCTTTAAAATACCTACCAAATGCAGGTGGTGATGAGAAAGTCACATGATGAACCAAAGCTCATCACAAGTAGCTTTTATATAGTAAAACATATAGAAGGTGCTTAGTGTCATTCATACAAGCACTAAACACCATGGTATTTATTAAACTAAAATGGGCAATAAACATTCATTTAACAACATTACATGCAACATACAACCCTAGTAAACATAACTGATACAAAAAAACTAAAAAGAAACATAGTTACTTTAAAGGAAAAACATCAAATTCAAACTAAATTCTGGGAATGTCAGTTTACAGTGTTTCACTGTAAATTTAACAGGAATTTACCATTAACAATTTAACAGGTTTTTACCGTAGTATTTTCACTGTTTTTTACCGTTAAATTCACGGCCATTTTTTACAGTTTAATTACAGGATCTGAACCTTTATTTAAGTGTTGCACTGATTATTTTTAGGTCACAATTGTCTGTTTTGACCTGTGTGGCATTCCCTAAGAAGCAAGTAAAACAGGTATATTTATATTTCTTTTTTGTATTCAGTTTTTTTCTCTTTTCCATAGAATTGGTTGTGCACTGCTAATAAGAGGATCTATGAGGATCATGCTGTACAAATATGTAATAAAAATGAAAAGCCTACTTGCACTGATAAATTTTTTAGTACTAATTTCATTGTGTCGTGGTCTGTTACTGTTGTGTTGTGCTGATTTTGTAATATTGCTGCTTGTTTCCATTGTGTTGTGCTAATTTTATTGTGTTGTGGCTTGTTTCCATTTATGTAGTAATTTCGTTGTTGTAGCTTGTTTCCTTTGTGTTTTGCTTATTTTGTGGCTTGTTTTCATTACACTGTGCTTATTTTATTGCACTGCGATTTGTTTCCATGGTGTTGTTGTAATTTCATTGCGTCGTGGCTTGTTTTTATTGTGTTGTGCTAATTTTGCAGTGTTGCAGGTTGTTTCCATTGTGTTGTGAAGATTTTGTTGTGTTGTACACTACTTATCAATATTAATAATAATGAAGATTGTTTATTGAGCCCCAAATCAGCATATTATAAACATTTCTGAAAAATCATGTGACACTGGATACTGGAATATTTCACAATATTGCTGTTTTTACTTTTATTTTTGATCAAATTAATGCAGACTTAGTGACCATACAGGACATTTAAAAACATAAAAAAATCTTATTAATCTCTGCTACCCAAGGTTCATTATGATGCATTATATGATGCACAATCAAATTTCTGTTTATACCATTTTCTGCTCACTGCAGCATAACAGACACTTGATACAAAAGAGAAGGTACACAGGCGCCATATAATTCAGTCTGCTGAACTACAGAGTGGTAGACTGTGGTGTAATAAGGCAGAAGTACTACAGAGGCAAAGCATGATGGGTAATACTGTAGCTGATCTCTCATCAAGTCTGATGGATGGTGGAGGTGGAGTCTACTTCAGTAACAACTTCATTGATATCTACACCTACTGCTGAACCAGAGACAATGAGACAGAGATCAAGATCTTTTCATGGGAATTTGCTCAGTATGCACACACACTTGAGTCAGCTTCATTCTTCACTTTGATTTGACACCAAATGCATCATCTGTTTAATGATATTAAGTTTTTTCCATTAGTTTTAATCGTGTCATGTTTTGTTTCGGCATGTTGTTTCTTAAGCTGGACAGCCCACCTTCTTCAAAGAGCCCTGCCCTGCCATCATGGCGGTCACTCTGATTGGCACCAACGACGGCAACTCTCGACTGGTGAGGTTACCATGGCAACAGGGGGGTCCCTAGGGGCAAAAGCGGTACTGAAACGAAAAATGAGTCATCTGTTGATTAGGTTAGGAAGTGCATTTCAACCTTTTCCCAGTTCTTTGCCTGCATTCATTTGTAAGCAAAACGACAGCGGAAGCAAAAGAGCACTAGATTGCGTTTACTATTGATCAGTGAGTTGAAGACCATTTTTAGTTCCTTGGTCTTGACAGTCAGCTATATTTAACACATTCTGTGAGCTTGTTAATTAACACGCAGTCATGTGTCTGTCCTACTGTGCAGACTCTATGTGAACAGCTACAGTTAACTGTGCATGTGTGTGTGTGGAGTGTGTTTTCACCTACAGTAAAGTAGGACTCACCTCTGATTTAGCTCCTGTTTGACTCCAGTTAGAGCGCAGACAGTGTGTGATATTTACCGAAGCGTCCGGGTTGACCTAGGTGATGCTGGGTCGGTGGTGTGTGTGTGCAGGTGTTAATTGGGGGTGAAGTGGCAGTGTGAGAAAAAAGGGAGGTGTTGATATGTGGACATGTGTGCTGTGGTGAAAGCGAGCCACAGGTGACATGACGCTTCTGTGACTGGAGATGCACATCCAGTGCAATCTGCGGTCTCACTACAATTACTGTTTTCTGTTCTGTTATCTCTCTTTCTCTCTGTATCTCTCGCTGTCTTTCACACCTATTCAGGCTTTCAAAGTGCTAAAGTGGGTGTTTTTGTTGTTCAGGTGACTGTATTCACAGTGTTGTGCCCATAACAGCCAGTGTCCTGGCACTACTTCTGGAGGCCAAATAGATACTTAGCCATTGACATGTTGATTTGTTTTTGAGTGTTCTGATCACTCAGAGCAAAATACTTGTGGAAACTGAGTGTGATTACTGATAATTCATCGAAAAAATGACTTTTGAATTCTGTTATTATTTACTGGCAGGTGTGTATAATTACGTAGCTACATTTTGTAACAGCCGTATGTATAAGAGTAACTATGTAGAGGTGTAGTTGGGTAGGTTTAGGGATATGTAAAGTGGGTGGAGTTGTGGATACACTGTTACATGTAGCTGTAGATACTATGTACTATGCACTGGTGTGTACTTACACTGTGGTTACACACAAGATGCACATCTAGTTACTATAGAAGTACACGGGTATTAGGGACACTTAATATAAAGTGGGACCATTTTTGAGCTCCAAATCTGAACATTACTGTAGAATGATTTCTGAAGGATCGTGTGGCACTGGATACTAGAGTAATGGCTAATGAAAATCCATCACATTTTAAATATAAAAAATAAAATAACAGAAGGGAAAATGCCATAAGTAAATAAGCAAATGAGATTAAAAACCGCTTTACATTGCTTTACATTCTATTAGGATTTCTCATAGAATCGCTTCGTGGAAATATCTTTTCTCTGTGTGTGCTATTGCTTCTAACATGTCAATAGGCGACCAAAAAATTCTCTAAATTACTCGAAACATTGTGACTCCTTAAACTTGTGGTTTTCCAAACTTGAGTAGAACTGCTGTTCTACTTCTGAGAGCTGAAACACTGACCGCAGTACAGTGCAACAGCTGTTGCTGTCTCATTTTCTGCAGAAAACAAAAAGCTTTGCATGGTCGCTCAAGTGATTTTTTTTTTTTTTTATTGACAGCTGTGGACACGAGCGCACAGTGAGTTTGGCCTCTCCAGCAGTCGGCTGAGAGATCCTCTCCACTTGAGAGAGGGAATTAGAATTGGAAATAATCTGATTCGCCCTCACAGTTTCGCTCATTTGCATGCTAGAGGCGACACCTGTGGAACATGCTAATGAACGAATGAAATTAGAATAATATTTAGTTTACTTGCCTGTCCATAGGCTTGCGTGGGCAAAGTGATAAGACACTGTGTTTATGTCGATATCACACTTGTACGATCGCACGATCATTGTGTGCATCACACATACTATAATGCACATATCCAGCAGCTTCTTCTTGCAGTGCTTTTTTAGCCTTTGTAAAATGTGCAGAATATGATCTTTTATTGATTCTAATTGTTTATCTGTTTAATAAGTTCCGCTTTAGTTCATGTGGGTAAATCAAGCTTGCTGCTAAGTACTGCTGTCTCTTCACCACTGGATTTCCCATTCGTGTGTCCAAGCGGAGTTCCTCTTCCTCTGTGATGTTGATGGCTTTGGGCCAAACTTGTCAGCGTGAAGTTCTGTTATTTGGAAAAAAATCAGAGATTGTCTCTTCCTCACACTCTTTTTCTCTCTTTCTCAATCTCCCCACTGTCACAGCACTGTTGTATCACAGCCTTACATCCATTCTCCTGTTCTCCTTCCTATTCCACCTTCATCTGATTCTGATGTCTGTTGTGGACTTGCTCTTTACAGATAACGATTTTTAGTTCACCATAGTTTTTCAGTAATGGGTTCCTTACTGTTGTTTAATATTGTCCCTAATATTACATATATATATATATATATATATATATATATATACATACATTGAGGTAAAAAAGTATTTGATCACCCTGAGATTTTGCAAGTTCTCTTACTTAGAAATCATGAAGGGGTCTACAGTTTTCAACATTGGTGCCACTCCTTGGTTTTCCTGGCTGTGTGCTTTGGGTCACTGGTTTTTACATATACCCTACAGTACAATACCCCGGTTAAATATATGTACATATACATATGGCTGTTTCTTTTTTATATAGTTTTTTTCCCCTTTTTACACCTTATGTACAATTCTTGCTCTTATTTGTATAACTATCATCTGTTAGTACTTATTTCTTATCTCTTATTTGTATGTTTTAGCACAGTTGGAAGTACTTTTCAGCCAGAAAAAAAACCCCATTTCACTGTATGTTGTACCTACGGAAGCGTATTGCATTCACTTGAGGAAAAAATATCTGCTCTGTTTTTCTGAATTAACGACTTAATTATCTCA
>JAUMHP010000070.1:13128692-13141914 GCA_032361065.1 Enteromius trimaculatus
CTGAGATAATTAAGTCGTTAATTCAGAAAAACAGAGCAGATATTTTTTCCTCAAGTGAATGCAATACGCTTCCGTATGTACCAGCTATAACTACATGTGACAAATAAAGAATCTTGAATCTTGAATGTTGGAAGACCTAGCCACGACTCATCTTAAATGCCCTGACTGGGGGAAGGAAGTTTTTGCCCAATATTTCACAATACATGGCCCCGTTCATCCTTAATACAGTGCAGTCGTCCTGCCCCCTGTGCAGAAAAACATCCCCAGAGCATGATGCTTCCAGCCCCATGCTTCACTGTAGGAATGGTATTATTGGGATGGGACTCATCATTCTTCTTCCTCCAAACACGGCGAATGGATTTTAGACCAAAATGTTAGACTTTGGTCTCATCTGACCACAGGACTTTCTCCCATAACTCCTCTGATTCATCCAAATGGTCCCTGCTAAACTTCAGACGGGCCTGGACATGGGCTGACTTAAGCAGGGGAACCTTCCGTGAGAACAGTTGTTCTTTTTTCACCAAGCTGCTTGGCAATTGCCCCACCATTGGCTGCTGATACAAAAAATTTGATACAGTCATTAGGCCATGATACCCGAAATATATATACATAAAAAAATAAAAAGTTGAATTTTGTGGTGTCATAACCAATGAGGCTGATAAACAAAAATATATTAGTTTGAAGATTGAGTTTTATTATAGCACTTTTCTGCTACTCTGTGTACTATGTGAGTCTGGATGTGTGAACTTGAATACTTCGGTATGTCAGTTGGAGTGATATTTCAGCAAGGCGAGTCTGTACCAACCTGTTTGTGCCTGTCTGGTCATTGTCACTGGTTTACTCTTCCACAGATACTCCGTCGTACCCGCAGAGTATGGAAATGCAAGTGTATATCCTCTTCTGTCATCTCATTGTCTTTCATTCTCTTGCTTTTTTCTGTTGCTCTGTAGCGATGCTCTATTTCTCTCTCTCCTCTCTCTCTTAGTCTTTTCTCTGGGATGTAATCATTCTGTCAGCGGAGCCTTAGAGAGTAAGGCCACTCTTTAGGGATTTGACTAATCATGCTAGAATCTCATAGTAGATGCTACGCACGTGCCACGCTCCGCCTCCCTAATCGCTTTTAACACTACATCCAGCTCAGCCAATCCCTCAGACACACACAAAAACGAGACCTGCTTGTGATTTTATGTGTGAGTGTTTGTGGATACAGATCTTGTCAGAATCCTCTGCTTCTCATTCTCAATGATATCTGAAGCCTTTTCTTTCATGCATTCGCAATTTGCCTTGGATTTGGATTTCAGAGAAGGTGGTGTTTGTAATTTTTTCAAATGAAAAAAGGTTAAGTGCGTTCTTCAGCAACTGTTGTTCCTTCTGCATAAATGCATCGTCTCAATACTCACAAAAATGCCAATAGTGCTTAAGACATGGTGCCATCATCATTTTATCAGAATTTTTATGCTTAATATATTTCTTGCTCATTTTTTTTTTTTGCAGTAGCTTTCATTGTTGTGGCAACCCATAGCTGCAGGTGTCTGTTCAGTTTGAGGTGATTTAGATGTGCTATCAACACAAGCTTTGCTAATGACTTTATCAATTAGCCCAGTCCAATAGCTACATGGCCCTGATTTCCTTTAAACATTCACCATCCGTGGCACGCTGATTTGTGTAGTTAATGAGTGCATGTTGGAGAGAGACAGAGGGAAAGAGAGAAAGTGTGTGTGTGTGTGTGTGCGTGTGCGTGAGTCTGTCTTGCCATGTAAATACTGTGTCCAATGAAGATGGATATAGTATCCTGTCAGATCAAGATGATGGTCATGCAAATTTATGGACATGAAACAAGGCCCTAATTATTCAATCTGTTCCCTAATAATTATAAAACGAAGTCACTGTTTCCATGTTACTCCTATTATTAAAGGTGAAGTGTGTCTTTTTTGCGATGTTAAACGGCCCAGATTAATATGCAAAGACAATAAGGAAGCCAATGCTGTCTCTCTAAGTGCTTACAAATTATTAATCTTTTTTTTAATTTTACACTGGATTCTCAAACAATCCACACATCTAATTTTCGCATTAATTATTGAAGAACTGTTACATTAACAACAAAGTTACTCTCTCTCTGTGTATACTGTATATATCATATACAATAC
This sequence comes from Enteromius trimaculatus, assembly GCA_032361065.1. Lineage (NCBI taxonomy): Eukaryota > Metazoa > Chordata > Actinopteri > Cypriniformes > Cyprinidae > Enteromius > Enteromius trimaculatus. The sequence goes on from JAUMHP010000070.1 coordinate 13,130,840, forward strand.
AAATATATCATATACAATACAAAAAAATATATGTGACCCTGGACCACAAAACCTTTCGCTGATTATGTCAAATGCATCATTAAAGTATTCTCTTGTCGAAGGAAGATTACCTTGGGGGAGAAGAACGGTTGAGTAAAATGTTAGTGCCCGAGCCACTAGCCACCTGCAGAGGCTGGGACCTGGGCATTACACAGGGGCTCTATGGCACCCCCTGTAACACAGCCAGAAAATAAGATGTATATCCCACACATTCTTGCACGTATTCATATGAAACTCAGTACACATATAGATCTCTTTGAGTTGAATATTTTGCGCTGACAGTCAGTGCTCTGCCCAACAGGAAGTCCACTATTCAGGGCTGTTTAAAAAGTCCATGCTCTGGAATCTGAAATACACCTCTGAGGTTTTCCAGATGTTTGCCTCAAAACTCAATGAAACTTATCTCAAGACACTGGGGATTTTTGATATCTTGAACTGTTTTCCAATGGCACAGCGATTAAGTCATGGCGAGAAATGAGAAACAGGAAGTGTCTAATAACATCCACATACATTATCTGATTTTGATCAAACATCATGGGTTTGTTTGCTGTATAATGCTTGCATAGATGTGACTATTAGGAGTCAAAGTTATAGCGCCACCAACACTGGCAGCAGGAAGTGTGTCGTTTTCAGAATGCTTTGAGTTCAGCATCTTATTTTTACTCGATTTGCTTAAAACTTAAGCATAATACTGACAAAACACGGCTGATGTGAAACCTTTGAGGGGAAATTAAAAGCTAAAATATTTTTGCCTTGGCAACATGTCAAAAACAATTCTGTGATTTTAATGCAGATAACATGGGTAGAATTGCATGAAACTCAAAACACATATTAGTATTTATTATAGATAGATACTACATACTTACTTTCAAATTTACAGTCATCAGCCACGACCAACCGGAAGCCGAATATTTTGATTTTAATATTTGATTTTAATTTGTTTACTGAAGATGAGCGAAGGTCTTATATGGGTTTGGAGCGACATGAGGGTGAGTAATTAATGACTTATTTTTCATTTTGGAGTGAACTAACCCTTTAATATACATTTTGTAAGTAATAGATTTGCATAAGGGAGACTTACACAACTATTGAGAGTACTGGAGAAAATGCTGGTAGTCCAAAGATGAGTGAACACACATAGTACACATGTATCATGTGTCCTCATCTCTCTCTTTCCTTTTTTCTTGCTGTGTCTGAACATATTAGAGTTGTATCTACAGTAGTCAGATGAGATTCCCATTTCTGATAAAGGAGAATAAAAGACGAAGTGTGAGTTTCTTCTTTCTTCTCTTGTTCTGGTTTCCTCAACCCCTTTTTACACCAAAAGTAGTATTAATATTGCTTTGTTCGTGTGCAGGAATAGCAGTGACCTAAAATATTTGAAAAAGTGTTAGGATTGAAGAAGGCTGCTAATTTAAATGGTGAAATAGGCAAGTGTGATTTCTATTTCTTTAAATGTACTATAATAAAATGGAGTGCAATACCCCCCACTCACCATCGCCATCCCACACCAACCCCACCTTCTCTGGTTGTAGCGCAACCCCGCTTCAATAAATTAGTTCTCTGCATGCTCGCAGGGCCCAGAGCTGCTCATTTTACACACGCGCTCGCACACACTCACTCGAGCCTCATTGATCTGCCCACAGTTCAACTTAATTGGAAACACAGTAACACCATCTACAGACACGTATGCACGCACAAGGAGGAGGTGGAGGGGGGTTTGGGGTGGGGGGTGAGAGAGCGCTCATCCTACATGCAGTACCATACTGGAGATAGTCATTAACACTTTCATGTCATAAAAGACACCCAGACACACAGAGGAAACCTTGAGGTTCAAACCAGAGCTGACGAGGAGAAACGGCACACAGCAGAGCCGTAAGAGCCTCAGGATATTGATCTGTCCAGCGAGCTGACTGTCATGCAGCTAATAGATTCCATCAGCCATATCTGAGAGCTGAAGTCAATGAGGGGTGATCCTATTAACCGGGGATTTGTAAACAGTTGATTTGGAAAAAGCGAAGAAGAGGTTTTCTGATGCTCGGTCAGGCCGGATCAGGGCTGGCTATCTCTAGATGTAAGGCCATATCATGGTAGCGTAAGACAACCTGTTAGAATCTCTATAGGGCCTGGTTTCCACTTGGTGTTAAAGAGAAAGCTGTATGACTTTCTTCAGCGGGACATAAAAAAAGAGATGTTGGCAAAATTCCTGAAACATTTGTTAAAATATGTTATTTAATGTACCACAAAAAGACATATATCACAAGTGGTCAGCTATTATTCTGAGCTTTGCTGAGATCAATTAAAAATATAAAAACTAAAAGTCATTTCAAATGCCACCAGTGAATTTTGGCATTATTACATTGTAATAAACTCTTAATAAATGTTAAGGTGTCCTTGTTACAATGTAATTATACATTTAAGTACTGAATGACATTAATTAACTACATGTACTTATTATATAGTTAGAGTTAGAATTAGAGTTTAGCTTAGGGTTACGTGCATGTAATTATACATGATTTTTTGCTATTATGACAGTAAGTACATGTAACAAAGACACCTCAAAAATTAGAAACAAAAAATGAGTTAATCATTTTGTAATGAAGATTATGGATAAAGATCACATGTATGTTTGTTATAGACTTCATGTTAGTTTTGGTATATACAAAGTAACATATAATACATTTTATATAGACTATGTACAATTCCCAAATGTTTTTAAAGATTAATAATTAGAATAAATGTTGATGATCAAAATAAATATTATGAATAATGAAAATAACACTAACGAGCATGCACAATTATAAATAAAATATTGGCTGTCATCGTTAAATAAAGACATTTGTATTATTTGTCATAACCAATATGAGATCAGTATATTGTGCATTGCTGGTTATTTCAATTGAATGGTTATTTAAAACCTTTTTCGTTTAGTGTTTAATTGGTAAGTGAGCACATGAGCATTTACACTACGAATGCATTGTGGTCACATATTTTTGACCACCTTCAAATGTGTGTAAAAGTGATAAAGCTCAATACATTTGCACTATTTGCACTTATATTCAGCATTGTCTACTTGTGATAAGATACCAGGTGTAATTAGGGTCTAGTAGTTCTTCCTACCATTTTTTTTTCCATTTGGAAGAAAAAGACTGCAAAAGAACAGCGGCGTATTTGGCAACAGTGTAATTTCAAAAGTGAAAAATTCTTTTTGCAAATAAATAGATCTGTGTCGCGCTTCTGCTAGGAGACAGTCTAACTCACGCCAGGGTTCAATAATTAATTCCTGTGTTGAGAGTTTCAGAGACGTGCTGATTGGGCTGATTTTCTCTTCTTCTTTTCTTCTTTTTTTCTCCTTCTCTGTTATGATACAAAGGAGGCCGTTTGAAGTAATTTGTCCCAGAGAGAGTGGCTTGGAATACCATACAAGCTTTGATTTAGCAAAGCAAATTTAATTTTGTTTGCTTTATGCAAACCAGGCAGGACCGAAGGGGCTTTCTCTGATTTGGCTTTGGGGTGGGGGAGGTATCCGGTTCTAATGGGAGCGTGAGAGGAGCATGTTCACGAACGGATTCGGTATCTAATATAGCACGCGGTTCAAAAGTACAGCGCCCATCCCCCTCTTCCACGCCTTGAAATAATTGTCTGTGTTGTCTTATTTTTGTACGTTTCATCCTAATAACGGAAGCAATTCCAGCTTCTTTTGTTTTGCTTTTGGAGAACTGCCTGATTTGAATGTTTCCTAATATGCTTAGCTAATCTTACGGTTGTGTGTCTAGCTGTGGTTACGGATCTTTTGGGCACGGTTCACAAACCTTTACGACAGCTCTCTCCGTGCTAGTGTGTTCTAGCCCATATAGCAAAGCTTTCTCTTCAGGGTCAAACCGTCTACTGTTTGCGAATTGTCTCGCACAAGCAGCCACTCAGGTTGGATTCTTGGTAACAGCTCTTAATAACGGCGGTTTTATAATGAAAAGGACAAAAACCATCCCCAAGGTCACAACCTTAAAAACATTGTATCTCCAGCACTCATTCCTACATACTTTTGCTGTACCATATACTACATAGTGTTTTAGTCTGCGAACAGGTACGATGTAGAAAATAGGTGGTCCACTTTTGTTGAAAGACTGTGCAAGAAATAATGAGTGAATAAAGCAAAAGCCCTGTTTTATATATATATAAATATAGAGAGAAACCTCTCCTTGACTAGCCTCCATTCTTTTGTTATACAAAACTTATCCAATATCTTTCAAGCTCTCTCCGCAGTTTAAAGGTCTTAATTGGATTCCATCAATATATTGCTTGACACGACCTCGGGTCCGCCACATTCCCTCTCTACTCTGCGGAGGGAAGCCGCCTCATTCATTCCGTCAGGCTTTGTAATGCCGTGAATATTCTTGGTTAAATTGATGGTTTTCAGAGCTATTATTTAAGCCTGATTGGACTGCAAAAGCATGTTTTAAATGAAGTGAATGTCAAGAAAGAAAGAAAGAGAGAAAATAGCATGTTACCTCTACACACGGGTCCGTATAAAGTATCTCGCTCTCTGTAGGCCGACTTGAGTGTAAAACTTTGTAAGTATATGTATGAAAGGTACAAATGACTAGGTTATTAAAATAGAATTAGGCTGCCAGGCTTTGAGTAACAGTCAGCCCTGTCGTTCTCTCATTCTCCTTTTTCATTCTTTGTTCCATGGCTATTGACGGACATGGAGAGGCGTTTGATTGCCAAGACAGCAGTCACTGTGCCTGACCCTGTCCCAATAAAAGGAGCAGACTATCACATCCATGACAGGTACATCATCGTACAATGCATCTACAATCCACTCTACAGAATACTGAACAATTAGATCTCCTGTACAGTGGGTGGTATTGAAATCTCAGCAGGCTATTTACAGTACTTGATGTTAACAGATGCCTTAGCCAGAGTGACTTCTACAGTGGATGGAGTGACAGTAAAACTTAACCTGATTTGGCCTTGGTTTACCAGCTCAGGTCTTTATTAGTGCCCTAGGTGTTGCATGTTTATTATGATACAGCTGTGTTTTGTCTATAATGTTGATCCAGTCTCTGCCATTTTCACCGTGGGTTGTATAGGATCCAAATCGTAAACCATAAACTTGCAGTGTGAGAGTTTACTTTTTGTTTATCAGGTTACAAATACTTCATCAACCTTCAAATTAAATATGATTTTAATGCTTTCAGTGGTCAAAATACTTTCTAGTACCAACTAGATTTCGAATGTTAACAGTTACTCACACATACATATGAAACTGAAGTCATGTGATAAAGTGTGTGTGTGTGTGTGTGTACACAAATACACTCTTAATATGCAAAAACATCCTTATCATTTATAGCTCTAAGGGAGTGTAAAAGACTGAAACCATTAGTGAAAATTTCATTTTGCATTTAACAAAAAATAATTAGATATTATTTTTATTTCTAATCTTAAATAAAAAATAAGTAGAAAATATAATATAATATAATATATATTTAAAAAATACAAATAATATTCACTTACTGTCAAATGATTATTTTTTTTTAATTTCTTGATTTGTCATAATTTTTCTAATAAGTTAATAAGTTTTTTTAAACATGAAGGTAATATTCTGTACATCAATCTTGATATTCAGTGGAACAAGATCTGACTGTCTGTACAAAAAAATCACATGATCCATGTTTTAAAACTGCTTACATTTGATCATGAACCTAGAAATATTTTAAAATAATTTAAATTATTTTATCTGAAGCCTATTGCCATATTTATTTCCCACATTTTTAAATATGGCTTCTGAATCCAGCTGTATATTCTGAAGCAATGGTGGTCTTTTTTGTGTGTGTTCTATTTTTTGCTACTTTTTCGTAACGCTTGGCATTACAAGGGCATGTGAGAACATTCAAGCACATTTACTCACTTTGATTTACTATAGTTAGAGAATAGCCTGAGCGCTCGTGTAACGCAGGCTTCAAGGAAATCAAAATGAAGGGCATTTTAAGCGCACGTTCCTCAAGGCATCACATAAACACTTTTACAGCATTTTTACAGTGCTTTTACAATGTCACGCTGCCAAGACACCGGGTTTTTGTCGCCATGCTTTTTCCTCCAGCATACAGTAAATGAGTTTGTCTTTCTTTCGCTCTCTCTCTCATTTTTTCTACATACAGAATCATATAATAGAATCCCCAGTAATCACGGTGTGGGGTTGAAATAATAGATTAATCAGATTAGGATGATTCCGAACAAACAGTGCTTTTTCCTGAACTGTATCGATGTTGTCTGATGTAGCAGAGGGCTGCTAATGCCTCGATCACATAGCTTTCCCATGCAGATTGCGCTAATTATATGGAGGTGATAATGTCATGGATACACGCTCGCAGTCTAGCGGCAGGATATAAGACGTTTTATCAAGCCCGTTCAGGATGGATGATGGAGGATTGGAAATTGCTAGTGCAATTAAAGTGATGTAGAAGTACGCGACGGGTCATTTTCTGCCAAATTATCAAATACCTGTATAGCAAGGGTGTGAAATATTGGATTCTGTTTGGCTGATTTTAGCATAGTAGTTAAGGATAAGTGGCCTTTGATTGGTTGAGACACGATAAAGGGCTAATTTTGCACTCAGCTGATAGCAATCTGGGTGATAAGATTAAGGGGGAACTTAAAATAGCCTGACAAAAAATATGCTAGTGGGTTAGCTGTGTTTATACATTTGGGCTGTTGCCTGGCTGAAGGACAGATGGCTCAGCTACAAGGAGGGGCACGGCGACTGCGAGGCGTGACAATTTGTTAAAAAAGAAAAAAGCGAATGGCTGTGTATCCCAGCATCCCTTGTGTGTACGTGTGTGTTTGTGACCTCAGAGGAGAGTGTGTTCCAAAGGCGTTGATGTGGAGGGGCGAACCTCTAGCTCCCATCTCCCTGCGACTATAAACACGTCAGCCGACACACGCCGCTGCAATCTGGAACCAGATTTACTGCCCAGGAAATATGGCAGCCTTTTTATTGGTCCAAATACTTGTCACTCATAATTTATTGGCTGTTGCTAGGCCTGCTGTGATGTCAGTGAGTCGTCCCTGCCAAGAACATGAGAAAAAGAGAGCGAGCGAGGGAGAGAGTATCTGTTTCATTCATGAAGGGCTTAGGGTTTTGTCAATGTCATAGTTCTTTTCTGATCGCACACACTCATCCACATCATTTCCTTTCCTCAAATCTTTATTCCCTTCACTACAGTGGCATGTGGAAGGCTTCTGAAATCATAAGGCCAAGTCTTCTTTTTGCATTATTTCTGCTTTTTAGTCCAATTCTGGTCTATTTGAGGAAAAAAATGTATTTTGTTGATTGAGTATTATCATTAGGACTGTGATTTAAAGCTCAAAACTGCAAGCTGTATGTGTTTGATTCACTAAAAAGAACTGATTCATTAGAATTGTTCATTTTGGGAATCAGACTATGCTGGTTGTGCTGTATGCATTCGAATACTTAAAATAAATCCGAGTCGAATTATGTGTTGAATTATACTAGAGTAGAGTCTTTTTTTTTTCGGGACTTGAACTGAACTGGTTGCACTAGATGTATTTGATCCATTGGAATCAATTTTTCTACTATTCAATAATAAGAACCAGTTCATACGATTCTTCGAGTTAGACGTCACATTTTTGTTTTAGCAGACTTATAATTATTATCATGATCATTATTAGTTAGTCATTTTTTTTTTTAGAATTGAATGAATGTGGTGAACTGCTTCCTGTCACATGACTTTTTTTTGCCTGAATTTAATTATTATTATTATACTGCCTCCACACTGCCTCCCATATACCTCCACAGACAAAATGACCCTAAAGCATTTCATATTCAGACTGGAGCCAAAATACAGTCACTTTTTCAGCAGATGAAAAATATGCACACGAGGCCCAGTTACAACTCTTTCTTGACCTAGAAACTAAAGAATGTAAAGCGGTGGAAAGAACAGCACGTACAAACAAGCTTAATTTCATTTAATCTCTTTTGATAGAATAGGTGAAACCACGGCAATTATGGTGTCAGAAGTGTGCAAAAGAAAAGATCAAAGCAGCCTGTCCTTTCTTGAAAAGACAAAATGAATATCAAGGAGAATGTGAGAGCAGTGGGGTGGGATATTTAGAGAAAGGAAAAAAAGGCAGATAAAAAATGAAGTGAAATGCCAATGACTCTTTTGAAAAATGATGCACGGTTTATGAACGGACTATTAAAATGTTTATATTTACAGCATTTTGTTCTGTATCGAAATAATTAATTGCCACCGTTTGCAAATTAAACGTACATTACAACGTAATTAAGAAAGCAAATGAGTCCAAGCTTCCCTAAAGCATCTAGAGAGAGAGAGAGCGAGAGAGATAGATAATGTACATTTTAAATGTGTGGTTGAGTTAAATAGTTGCAATACATTATCTTATTAGATGTATGTTATTGTTTTGAGGCTTCGGTTCAGTGTCTTGTTATGGATCATCTGGGTCAGGCTGGTATTAATGATACCACTTTGTATTTCACTCCAATCCTCTTTACCCTTGAATTGCGTCAGATATTTCATGTGAAGTATTTCAGACGTTGACCCTGATCTTCTCTTGATCTATAGGTGCTTCCCGTTATAATACAAACAAGTCAATACGCAACACTTCAAACAGATGCTGAATTTTCCTGCCACGCTCACTCTCAGCAGCTGAAGCAGTATGGGGAACGATGTCTATATCGCAGCCAAACTGCGGCCCATAAAGCATAATTTTTTGTCATAACCTTCCCTCTTTAGAGAGAAAACAGATATAAAAGTATATAGCGTGTGCTTTACTGTCACCCCTTCACCTTGCCTGGCAGCTGCACGCGCTGCTGATGGATGCCCCGCATCGCCTAGCTTTTAATTGCTCGTAAATTTTTGATCCAGTAAAACGCTGCATTCTTGAAGCACAGCAGCTCTAGGAGAAGCAGAGAATAAAACCAATACAATAGAGAGAAAGCAAGAGAGGAAAGATTGTGTTTTAGCAGTGAAGAACAGTCAGCTGACTTGCTTTGCTTGTTCAAAGAACATTATATGCAGGTGGTTAAATGTATCACTCTGCAAGACAAATACTAGTTATATATTAATTAAATGCCATTAGCCGCTGCGTTTGTTTAATGCAAATTATTAGACATAAAATGCAGCTGTAACCACCAGGATTATTTAGTGAATAAAATAATCTGAGCACAGACTAATTTGTCACAGGGTGAATGGAAAGATTTCCATAAAATGTAGCATAAAATGTAGGTAAATTAAAAACAAATGTAATATTGTAAAAAAAAATCTTTTTTTAAGTAACACTTTCAAGTATTGTAGATTCATTATGTAAAGTAAAGCATTTCAAAAGTTTTTGCTTTCATTTTGATGATTAGTGCCTACAGCTCATGAACGTAAAACATCCAGTTTCCAAAATAGTATAATAAATACGTTCAGTAAATATTTTCAATAAATGATGGGTATCACTTGTTCTTTGAAACTGCATTATTCAGGGAGACTTCTGAGTTGGCAATGGTTCAGAGACAATCACTGACGCCCTCCTCAAAGAGGGCAAGTCACAGAAGGGTCATTACTGAAAAGAGTGGCTGTATTGTTGTCACGCCGTCAGGCAAGGTTTCAGGTGTATGTTTTCATTGTCCATGTGCTTTTTGTTTGTTCATGTGTCTGATCATTTGTAACCCCTCCCTGTCATTATTGCTTACTTTCTGCCAGCCCTGTGTCCAGGTGTTTCATTTCATCTTTGATTGTATAGGTTATTTAAACTGTGTCTTGTGTTTAGCCCATTTAACGTTTCGTGTCTGCATGTTGGTCAAGTCTGCTTTGGTTTTGCTTTTTCCTCAGCTTTATTATATTTGGTTTCGGAATAAATGTTGACGTTATCATTGAGCTTTCTGCCTCCGAGTCCCTTGTCCGCCGCTGAGAAGCAAAGCCGCGACATCACCCAGCAGCATCGTTACAATTGTATCAAAGCATACAAAGTTGACTGGAAGGAAGAAATTCAAACAAGCCGATTCAAACACCTGGGAAAGTTTCACAAGCAGTCAGTGCATCAAGAGTCACCACCACGCTCAGGATTTTTGACTTCCTAGCTGTAAGCTCTATTTTTTAAATTTAATATATACAAATTTCACTTTTAAAAAATTACCAAAAAAGAGAATACTTCTTCATGATGTTCAAATATTTTGAGATGCACCTGTTGAACTATCAAAGTTGCTTGTAAAACCAGCTATGTCATAAAATATTGTTTGATTGTTATCATTTATATATATATTATTTATGATTTATAATATATATTATTGTAAATATATGTTATTGTAATCATACGATTAAATCAGAGTCATAAATGTTTTACTTCAGGTTTGTACATCTAATGTTGCTTCAATAGTGGGTAGAAAAAATAATTAAATAAATAAAAAGTTAATATAAAGTCAGTATTTTCCTGAAAATATTTTAGTCATTTAATTTGTCTTCAGTAAAAGTCAGTTATTTTGTTTGGCAGATCTAGTCTTTATTTTGTCACTATTTTTTACACAGTGTAAATTGGTCATTATGGCTGTACATACAGTAGCTATATTGCAAGCTGCATTTAAAGCAAAATATTCTTTACAAAATATGTGTTTACATTGGAGTCACATTTGCTACACTAGATTGATGTATTTCCATCAGTTATCAGGTATTGAAAAAAAAATTGAATATTGTAAAAAAGTATCACTTTCATGTATTGTAGATTCATTATGTAAAGTAAAGCATTTCAAAAGTTTTTGCTTTCATTTTGATGATTAGTGCCTACAGCTCATGAAAGTAAAACATCCAGTTTCTACCATACAATGTTGTGTACGCCAACCTGGAAGTTAGCATCGCTTTGGGTCCCTCAACAAAAATGTCTTTTTCATTTTGACACCTTAAAACCCATTTGCTTTAAATGCAGCTTGCAATATAGCCATCACGATCTCTAAGATCTCAAAACTCTGGACTGTTGGTGGTACCAAGGATAGCAAAGTCCACTAAAGGAGGTAG
>JAUMHP010000070.1:13142014-13158264 GCA_032361065.1 Enteromius trimaculatus
TGTAAAGCTGCTTTGCAATGATATGTATCATGAAAAGCGCTATACAAATAAATTTGAATTGAATTGAATTGAATTGACTCCAGGATGATTGTACCAGAAGTTATAAAATGCAAACCTGTTTCTAGGTTTTGGTCTAAAAAAATATATCATCCCTGTTGCATTCGATTTCACCAAGCTACAAACATTTATTTAGAATTTCACTGTTGTGGGCAGCGCTTTGTCTAACGGTTCACATGGGTGTCCAATTTGTCTAATTTGAGTTATAGTACATTTATTGTAGCCATTTTGCAATTTTATTCAGAGAGATGAATGCTACAAACCAGATTTGAACCCACAAGAGCAATATAGTGTGTTATATCAGGCACACATGCTAACCACTTTTCCAGAGACTCCAGCACATTCAGCACTTTAGGCAGAAACTAAGTAGCGATCTAGTAATGTAAAGTAAATGAACTAGCCCTCATACTCCTCTAACTTCCTTTCATCATCGCTCTCTGTCTCTTGTTCTTTCTACCCCGCAGCAAGAATGTTCCTTCTCATCAGTCAAGACTCCAGTGGAGATTTGTGAGGGTATGAGAGTATGAACACATCCTCACTGATCAGAGACCAGCTCGTCCTGCTCTTGAACACTTCCAGACCGGCTCTCACACAGCTATGACTGACTGTGATTCAGAGGGTACACACAACAACAGCACAGCGTCTCACACACACACACGCTGACCAGCGGCCTGACAGAGAGTGAATGAGATGGGTTAGTGTAATCAACCCCAGTAATGTCACCCCCAATTACTCATTCTCTTAAAAGGCTATTAAAACATAATTGCCGAACGATTTACATCCCTGTTAATGCAGCCACGGATAATTTATTATTTTCCATAAGCCTTTCTTTTTTATGCGGACAAAAAGAGAGAGGGAGAGACCGTGCGAAGAAGAATAATATCCTGAGTCAGTGGGGAAAGGGATGTTGGTTGCAAAGTAAAGTCATTTAAAACCCACCCAGATGCCTCCAGGTTATTTAATAATAAACAAAACACTAATATACTGTATGCTAGTGGACCAGATAATATTCGGGTTGAAGAGAGCCCAGTATTATTGTGTGACTCCTGTTTGTATTGCCAAAGGACATTTAGTCCACCATAGCAACCTGATTTATAAAACATACGTACCAGTGTATTTGTTCTTAAATTCCTGTGTCAAGCATGAGGATTTATAAAGGCAAAATTGATGTGGAAATGTTGTTAGGCGTACACCAACTGATTAGCATGCATGCTTTTTGCTGTCATATAAATGAAATGATAAAAAATAAATAATTCAGCATTAAAATGTGAACGTAAATTGAGAAATCGCAATGTTCTTTAAGCAAATAGGCAACTGCTTTGTAATAATTATGTAACTAAAATTATTATTTCCTGAAAAAAAAGAAACAATTATTAATATATACTACCAGTCAAAAGTTTGGAAACAGTAAGATTTTTTATATATATATATATATATGTATGTGTATATGTGTGTATATATATATATGTGTGTATATATATATATATGTGTGTATATATATATATGTATGTATATATATATATATATATATATATATATGTATGTGTATATGTGTGTATATATATATATGTATGTATATATATATATATGTATGTGTGTATATACATATATATATATAAATAGAAAAAAAATATTTTACATCGCAATAATATTTCACAGTATTAAATTTTGTCCTGCATTTTTGATCAAATGCAGCCTTGATGAACATGTTCAAAAAAACAAAACAAAAAAATATTTGCCAAAACCTTGCCAACATTGATTATTCTATAATAAATCAGCATATTGGAATGAATTCTGAAGGATCATGTGACACTTTAGACTAGAGTAATGACTAATGGAAACTAAGCTTTGCATCACAGAAATAAATTATATTTGAAAGTATATTAAAATAGAAAAATGGTATTTTCAAATGGTAAAAATATTTCACAAGATTACCTTTTTCCCTATATTTTTTTATCAAATAAATGCAGTCTGGATGAACATAAGAAACATATTTTAAAAATATTACAAATCCTATTTCCATATATATAATTTACTCCAAAAACACATATTTGTGGATATTCTATTATGTGGAGTTGGTGTCAAGTTAACGTTTTTATTTTATTTATTTATTGTTCATGTATACCCTAGTGAACAATAAATATACTAAAATGTATTGGATAATGCATTTACATTTTTGTAATTAAATTCAAGATATTTGAAGTGTACCTAAAGTATACTTGCAATAGTTCCACTTTAGCACACTATCAAATATACTTCAGAATATCTTTAGTTGGACTTCAGCACTACTTCATATGATTAAAGTGCATCAGGTGCAAAATGAATTGTTCCAGTTTAGCAGACTTTAAGTATACCAGTTTAGCATACCACAAATACAGTTGCAGGGTATTTTTTGTAAAGACTGATATTATTGAAAGATCATACAGTTCTCATCAATAGTGACATTAAAACACGTTTAGTATTAAGTTATGTGCACTGTGGAAACGCAGTCGCACGGCAGGTCGTGACAATATCACCAAATTATCCTTTAATCTATTTATTCGTGTCAGGGACACGATTATTTCGTTATTTTTGTGACTCCAGCATGACTCCATGGATTCATCCATTCGTGCTGGACTCTCGAAAGTCGAGTAAGAATCGTGTATGTGCCACGAAAAAAAAAACGTGCGACTGGGCTGACTGTGCACAAGTAGTATTCCAAATGTGGTTTAGTTATAATTTTCATATCACACAAGTCTCAAACAATATGCTAGTAAATGTGTTCTTAGATCTGAACTACACTTATGAAATAAATGTATAATGTATAAACATATAATTTTTTTACCCTAGACAAATAGCTTCAGAAATGTTCATACGTTCACATGTTGGATCATTATTTAATGAGGCCCCAGGTATGGACCAGGTTTAATCTAACCATCAAGTCTGTCCTTTTACCTTGTTTCTCACCTCCCCTGCCTACAGGAATCAGGACCTTGTTTTTCCCCTAGTGTCCTACTCTAAGTGGTGCTAATAAAGATCAATTAGAGTAATTAAATGCTTTGGTTGAATTAATCTTGGCTGGTGAATATATTAGCTTGTACTCGTTACACTCCTCCTTGCTAAAGTTGGAGAAGAGGATCCCAGGGTCGTCCCGCCGAGGATCCCCAAACCATTCTTTGGTTTGAGGCGCCAGGAATGCCTCACCTGTGTAACTGTTTTGCATTTCTCAAGACGGAAACACTGTCCATTAAAGCTGCTGCTTAATCTCCTTGACCATTGCTGGGAAAACCTATTTATACCTGCGCATCTCACCATATGCTCATGTTCGCTCACACTCTCTCTCTGTCTCTCTTCCAAGGCCTGTGTTAGTGGAAAGCAATTGTGTGGAATGTGTAAGAATTAAGTGCCCCATCATTCAGACTAGACATGCAATTAGATGAGCTGCGGCAGTTTCCAACAGACAAGCACAGAGTCTTGCCACTATAACTCAGCCCTTCCCCCCTCCCTTTCCTTTTTATTCCATAAAACACACAAATACTCACAAACACGTGCTTATTTAGACAAGAAATTTTTTTTTTTTTTTTTGCATTTTGTACTAGTCTAAAACTATGTTGTACTACTAGTTTTTCTCACTGTTTTGCTTGCTGTGCTGCCATTAGTCTTAAGTTTAACAATATTCTTCACAAACTCTAATATGTTGATCTTTATTATAAATTATTGGTACTTGATTAATAATTGTTCATGGTATTATCAATTTTGAAAAGTTTTTACCAATAAATATGTCTACTTAATAAAAGGCTCAAAACAACAGCATTCATTATTATACCATTATAAATGTCTTTATTATAAGTTTTGATAAATTTATTTAATCCTTGCTGAATAAATAATTTTTTTTAGCCCTAAACATTTGAATTATTTGTAGTGTATCATGGGTTCCACAAAAAAATCATTAAGCAAATATTGCTTTCAGCATTGATAGTAATAATAATGCTAATAAAAACTTTTTTTTTAACAGCAAATCAACATATTAGAATAAATTGTAAAGGATCATATGACACTGAAGACTATAGAGCTGAAAATTAAACATCACAAGAACAAATTACATCTCAAAAAATATTTAATAATTTTAAACTGTGATAATATTTCAGTGTATTTTACCGTAATATTACTTTTTTTTTACTGTATATTTTGTCAAATAAATGCATAAGAGACTTCTAAGAAACTTTTGACCGTTAGTGTACTTTGCTTACTGTAATAATGATCTATTTTTGAATTATGAATTTCTTCAGTAGTTCTTGGTTAATATACAATGTTGTACAAGCACCCACACATGCCTGGGAAATGCCGAAATGTAGTTACGCCAATATATTAGTTGTAACAGAATCTATAATTGTTGTGATTGAGCTTGCTGTGTGTCTGCTGTTCGTTTTTCTATTTCCTCTTCACACCCTTGCTAATATTTTTAGCATGTAGCTGCTTATCCATCCAGGGAATGACTATTGATACCAGGATATGTGCTCAGCACAATTTCCACTAATTCTGATCAATGTCGTCGACTCGCCAAGTACAAAATGGTGAATTGCTGGCGTAGAGGGATAATTGCCTTTCATACACCGAATTTGGCATGCACTTCTCCCACTAGACCCAGTTGAAACGGTGCCTCTACCCCCAAAACTGTCGTCCTTAATGAAATGGTAATTACTAACACAGCAGAACAGCTGAGAGGCTCTGCCAAGCCAACAAGGACAAATACAGGAAAAAGAATTAAGAGAGGTAGAGGGAAACGGAAGAAAAGAAAGAGCAAATAGGGAGAGGAATGAACTGGATTTCACTAAGCTCTCCGCTAGGAAGCAGTAGGAGTTTGATAGCTTTGTCGTTTCAATCATTTGTCCACAAATTAGTGGCATTTCTGAAGATTGGCCACATTTTGCTCCGAGAGAGTGGCTATGCCGGCATGGTAATTGATTGCTCTCTAAGCGAACATGTCTTTAACCTTTCTGAGGTCGGGCCCAGTCGGATGCCATCAGTCCTGTCAGAGTTTTAGATGCCTGGAGCCATTTATCTTTGCGTGCTCCCTCGTTCGCTGCCCAATTTGTAGCCGGTGAGGCACTGTAGGTGGTTTAATTACGACCGGAATGGGAAAACAAAACAGGAATGGCACCTCACACAAAGGGCTCCACTGTGAGCAGAGTGTCCACGTGGGCCATTGCCAGCAACCCAGCACCCTGAAACTGAGACACAGAGGGCTCTGGAACAGAGCCACAATGGAGGCTGAACCACAGCCAACATGAACCTGAGCCAACATGGAGAACGAAGAAACGCCCTTGTGTGCAGGACTGTGTGTGTGTGTGTCTGTGACTGCATTAGTTGCATGCGAGTAAGTGAATGTGAATATTGTGCATAGGGCATATATGATAAAAGCATGGTTTTAATGAATTAATTGATTAATACAATTTATAGAGCTATACTTTGAATTTGTATAAGGATGTTAAAAGTCAATACTTAAGAATGTTTTTCTGTTTGAATGCTCCTCAGTATTCAGAATTGCTCCCACCTCCCATTATTATTATGAACTTAATAACAAATTAATAAGCAATGTCAGGACCACTACAGGATTTAGTAAATCAATTTAGTAAACCCATTTAGATGATACTGAACTTTTATAATATTATTTTAATGGTGAATTGTATACTGTATTATTATATAATATTGACAATAATAATAATTTAATTAACATTTTATTAATAGTTTATATATATATATATATATATATATATATATACACACACACTGTTACACATCCAAAACCACATTTTGCCAAGGGTGTTTTCAAACTTTTGGAGGGCATTGTATACTGTATATATACTGTTCAAGTGTTTAGGATCAGGATGCTTTTTTTTATGTATTTGAAAAAAGTCTCTGATGGCCACCAATAAACATTATTACAAACTTTAAAATTAACAATATTTTGCTATAGGAATGAATTATCTATTTCATAATTAAATATATTAAAATGTAATGCAATTCCTGGGATGGCAAAGCTGAATTTTCAGCATCATTACATGATCCTTCAGAATCATCATGTGCTGATCTGGTGCTGAAGAACATTTATTATTATCATCAATGTTGAAAACAGCTACTTAATGCTTTTGTGGAATCTGGGATTGAGTAGAGAGCTTTAACAAGCCGCATTTGAAAAGTTTTTTTGTAAGCAATTTTAAACAAAGGCATTTACTGTCACTTTTGATACATTTAGTGTGTCTTTTCTAAGTAGAGTAGTAATAAATATCTGTGATCATTATTGCTGCCACTGTATCTGAAGGCAACACAGTCTTACTACAACTCGTTACATTTTGACGCTTGGTCAAAACCCTTTAGCGTCATTTTGAAGCAGAAGGTACCCCTTTTTAGTCACTTTTCGACGTGAAGGGTCCTCTGTTGTTTTGAATAGGAAATCCTTAGTGTCAATATGCTGATGTGATATTTTTTTTATTTTATTGTCATAATTAAAAGATATATTGGGTAAGAACAATGGCATTATTGCATATATAGTATATAAAGGTGTGATTTTTCAATGTAAACAGTCAAAACTGTTTTATTCAAATGATATTATTTACACATTTATGAGCACGTAACCCAACACCCACCATCTATCAATAAAACACTGATTTGTGAGAGGAATAGATGCGGTCGCTGTCTCCGTCTTCTGTACACTTGCTGTGTTCTGCTGCAGCCTGTGCACGATTTCAAAAAATGCAGCTACAAGAATCCTTACGTCAACATTGGTTGTGAAATGCCATTGGCTCTTGCATACTGTATCTCGTTATCGATTGCGTCATGCTGTTGTGAAATACTACTGGCTCTTGTGTATCTCAAGGCCGATTGCGTCGTGCTACGGGACGGGAGTATGTTTTCCGAATGAGATGACAACGCGTCAACGGAGCGGGATAATTTTTAGTGATTAAAACCTTGTGTTTTACTCTCTTCTTCGCATAAAGATTTCGTATGGCTTCAGAAAACTTGGAATGTGACACGACTTAGTTGTAATGTATACTGCTTGTTTATGATTCGTTTGTGCAATAAATACCTGTAACTGTGTTTGCCTGTGTGAGTGTGTTTATATTGTTCAGAGGTGGGTAGGTTTAGGGTGACAAGTGACGAGTTGGAGTGAGACTGTGTTGATGAATTATAACTGACCATCCTAATGTGGATGAAAACAGGCGTGACAGTACAGCCACTATTCATTTTCACCAATAAGACTTTGAAAAATAATAATTTTACAACAGTAGACACATCAAACCCCATTCTACCTCCTTCCTTTGACCCGTCAATAACTGTCCAAGACTTCCCGCCTTCACTTGCAGTCATGAGCCTGCTAGATAATCAACACCGCCAATCACAGCAATGGCCCAATCACAGCGCCCCTGCAGCATGAGAGATGGCAGACATCCTCCTCTGGCTTCTGAAGAGTGGCAGTTTCACACACTGTCTGTCACCGAACTGCTCAGAGCTCTGATTGGATAATGAAAGGGTGTTAGGAGATCTACTGTGTCAGAGCGGTGGCACCAGACATTGGCAAATGTGGAGTGTGTGTGTGTTCGTGCGTCTGCCTGGCACTGGAGATGTTAATGAGGCTTGTTTGCTAGTTTGTACGTCTTTTTAGGGTTCATATATTTCGGCCCTTGGGTAAAAATCTCTGATTTTCAAAGTGATACACAACGACTCAGTCACATTATCTGATAATTATGACATTATTCATAATCTTCAAATGTTTACAGTGTGTATTACGGTGTGTGTGTGTGTGTGTGTGTGCATGCTGATGCTTTGACTGTGTGTTCACTGTACACTCAAAAACAACAGGGAATATTTGTTTTAGAAATACAAAATGTGTCTCTTTAAAATATCCATATAAATATTTCTGCCTGAATGAATAGAGAATTCAAACAAGCTGTCAGTCAATACAGGTGCGTGCACTGTTTTGAAACCAAACACTGCAAATGAACATCCAATCAAAGCAGCTATATACCGTGAATGCTTTGCATGTGTGTGTAAGGTTAAGTGCCTTCCTTTAATGTATTCTCAGATTTCCTCTGCTCGCTCACAAGGCCGTATATATTCTCAGGTGGTGGAGTTGTGTATGTGTGAGCGAGAGCACCCTGACGGGCTTGTAAACTGGCCTGCGGCTGCTCTCCGGGTTGCTCTCGCGGGCAGATAAATTAATTAAAGAAATCCGTTTTTTTCTCACTTTCTTTCTCTGAGCCAATTACTTTGAGCCGCCGGATTGTGTGTGTTTTACTAGAGAGAGTCGAGCTAATTAAAGATATGGCGTGGGACAGAGAGAGCACTTCTGCCTCTCTAACCTGATCCTGTGGCTCTGAGTGGCACAGGATAGAGATAATGATGGAAAACAAACACAAATGCGCCTCCACTATTAATGGTTAAATCATAAATGCTCGCTTTTAAAGAGCAGTGTAGGAGGGTGCTAGACTGAGAATGTGTGTGTGAGAGAAACTTGTTTTCGTACATGTCAGACTGAGCATTTCTTTAGTGCAGTGTGGGAGTTTGTCTTGGATATTGGAGTGTTATTGTGACAGTTTATGCTAATTATCCATATGAAAGGACACCCATTGCTTTTGGACCAAATATTGTGTTCTGGGGCATATTGAGAGGTTAAATGTGACCGTGGCAGCTTGACGCTGAACTTTGAACCTGATGAATCTTTGGCTTTCTCTCTGTGTAATTAGGAGGCACATAAGCGGCACAGATTTACACAAAGGCAAATTCTGTTACTCACTGGTTGCTCTTTTTGTAGTTTTATACTTAAAGATTTGTCTGTGCTTTATTAGTAATTTTTTTTTTTTCAAAACTTTAAACGGAAGAATTTATTTCTTACTTTCTTTCGTGTTTTGTCCTGTTTTCCAGTAACGTATATCTAGACATTGGTTTTCCTTAATATATAAATAAAATAAAGCTTATGTTTCTTGCCATATTGGCATTTTTTTCCCCTATGTTATGCAAAACTTACTACTTTGGTATGTTTTTTTGAAAACGAGACATAATATTTGAAGTAATGGTCCCACTTTAAATTAAGTGTCCCTAATACCTGTGTACTTCTATAGTAACTAGATGTGTATGTAGTATGTAACCACAGTGTAAGTACACACCGGTAGTATCTGAAGCTGTAATATTTCTGTAACTACGCACATGTAACAACCCTCAGAATGCTATGTGTAAGTACAAATGTGTAACAGGACTAACATCACTTTTTGGTGAATAAAGTGTTACACTTTATATTAATTGCTATGGATTTAGCATGTAATTACTCTGATGTTACAGCAGTGTTCAGTAAGTTAGGCTTTACATATAAATTGTGGTTGGTGTCCAGAATGTTACACTTTATATGAAGTGGACAGTTCCTGAGTAGTTACCATGTATATACACTGGTATTACAGAGGTGCACCAACTCCACCCACTTTACATATCCCTAAACCTATCCAACTACACCCCCTGATCACCCCCTTGTTCCAGTTATGTAATTCCTGTTACATGACTACTTAGTGAAGTGAAAAAAGTGCTGTTGCCAATGTCCTGTTACACATTTGTACTTACACACACCATTCTGAGGGTTGTTACATGTGTGTAGTTACAGAAATATTACAGCTGTAGATGCTATGTACTGGAGTGTACTTACACTGTGGTTACATACTAGACACACAATTAGTTACTATGGAAGTACACATGTATTAGCGACACTTAATATGAAGTCGAACAGAAGTAATTGTACTTCTTCAGTACTTCTTTATCTTGATTTAAGCATTTTTATAATTTTCTACTGGAAAACAAGGCAACTGTTTTTGCAGTGTGAATGTTGATGTACTAATTTGCTAATTAGTAATAATGTATATTTAAAAATGTTTCTGCATTTTCGCATATTTGCATGGCCACAAAACATATTATTAATACTGACAGCATCAAAATCTTGCCAATTTCATATGTGAACATCTTGTAGAATGTTGCTTTCTAGAATATTGTATTGTACTAGTTAAAAATAATATACATTCACATTTTTCAGCATGTACACTTCTGAGACTTGATTTTTTTTAATTGCTCTCTGCAAATAACAAAATAATTACAATGTGCTTTGAAAGGTAAAACTACTTGTGATACAAAAACAGTATGTTAATAATAATACATATAAAATAATGTGATAATAAGCACTAGTTTGCAATATTAAGCAGCATAACAAACAGTTTTTGGATGGCTAAAGTAACTGGAACTGACTGACGCCGCAAGCCTTCTGCTATCAAGTTTACTACATAATAGTACAATGTTACTACAAGTATATTCGGAATTTGTAAAGATGTTTATGTTTTTAAATACTTGAAGAATTTAGTGATAAATGTTTGAATTTATATTTAACTTCAACTGCATGGCTTTGTATGAGCTTGCAGTTTTCTGAACTTTCTTCTGAAACTCCTGAGATAACTGACGTCTTTCTCTCAGGGGAAAAAAATCTGAGAAGCAGGCTACTTTAGCAGAGTTTAGCATTTGATCTCCATTTAATCCCATCGCTGTTTAGGAGAAATGACTGAAGTATAACAAAGGTCTCATTTTTCTTTCCATTTCTGTGCACAGTTCTAATCTTTCAAACTATAAACAAAAGTGTACCGGTCACTGTGTGTGAGTATTCATATTCAGGCACTTTGTTGTTGTGGACGTTCTTTGATGTGTTTGCGTTGGTTGTGCATTCTCTTGATTGACAGGCGGGCAGATAAACTGGGATGCATGTGTCTGTGTCTCAATGACATGCCGCTTTGCCCAGAGGGACGGGGGAAGTGGAGCGCTGCACTTCCTGCGGAGGGGCGGGGTCCTCTCTGCGGGGGTTTTTGAGCTGGCACACGCGCGGGCAGCCGCTTCGCCACCCCCACCCCCGCGGGGGAGAAAGGGCCCCTCTTCTCAACCTCCACTAATGTATAATTCATGCTAAGTAGCAATTTTGATGTTTTGCTGGAGGGATAAAGAAATCCAAGAAATTCATAAATAAAGTTCCCTTTTTTCTCATCTCTAGTTAATTTATGTTATCACACAATTAGCTGACACAGAGCCTTGGATGTATGGCTCCCCTACAGTTGCGCCTGCACTACCGAGAGAGACATGCTGAAAAATGACCCAATAAGATTGGTCAGGCTTCCCCAACAGGAGAGCCTTGTCAGGTGTCACTTGTCTCACATAATGGACCTCGATGCCCTATGGGACAGCCAAACGTCCTCTGATCCAATCACATCTTCTTATTAAGGATCTTTGCAAGAGTTTTTAATAGAGCAGAAACCACACTGTTGTTCTTATCTGCTCTGGAGCTTGTGGACTGTTCATGTCTATGGCACACAAACACAAAATACTTAATATCACTTCAGTGCCATGTTGTTTTGAAAAAGAATAAAGATGTTTTGGATTTTTGTAGTAATTTATACTCTATAAGTGGGTATGCTGTGAAGTTTGTTTACGTTTTATTGTAATATGTAAATATAAAGTTTATTTTTATGTAAATGTATAAATAGCTGTTTTTCAGTATTGAGATTAGTAATAATGTATGTAAACTTTGTATTACATAATATATACATGTATAATATATTTAAATACACTCATATATAATAATTATTCTTGTTATAACTATTATATATGTGTGTATTTTCACAATTTTTGTATGGTTTTACATGAATAAATAATCAAAATAAATAGACAAAGACATTTGTTTAATATTTTAATAAATGCAATACTTTTAAAACTGTGTGTGTGTGTGTGTGTCCACAGTAACACACACACACACACACACATATATATATATATATCTCATTCATTTATTTATTGATTTATTTATTTTAACTTGCTAATTTAAACAAGATTGTAATGTTTTCTGGCGGTTTATTATATTTAATGCCTCTTCATGGCACTGCAACACAAAATGACGCCTTCAACGGCATGTTATGTGAGGTTTGTTTTTTAAAAAGCACTAAGACGTATCTGTTTTTTATACTGTGATTCCTGAAACAAATTTAGTATAAGGGTTCTTGCTTTTTGTTAAGTGTTCGGACGGCCGATTTTGAACGGACTTCAACTGTGCAATCAAGAGCTGACAGAGAGTGAGCAGCGATAAAGTGACGGTCCCTCTAATGGAGTCACTTTCAGCTCAATCCACTGATCTGAGTGCAGGTGTGAGGCGATAGAGCGCTCACTATATCACCAGCCATGCCAAAACTGTCATCTCCCCCCGCCAGCTTTTTCATTAAGGCCTTTTACTTCACGCAATATCATTTGCTTTGACATTTCGGCGGGATGTTTTTAGCACCACCTCTGTTTCCTCTGCGCTGTTTGAAAGCCAGTGGTCATTTGTCAAATGGACTGATTTGTTCTTCAGCCCAGCAAAGAGTCCCAGTGCTTTGCAGTGTGATTTAGCTTCGGTATTGTTAATGTTGCAGTGTATTATCAAATATCAAAGCGCCGCAGATGGTTAGATTCAGCTTGCAAGGCAAATGTTTTGGGTGAATGTGTTTTCTTTGTTTAAAGGATGCCATTAAAGCATTAAACCAGCAAGAGAGAGCGCCAAAATTCGGTCTCTGTAGTGCCAACACCTTCAAGGTCCCAGTGTGCGTGTGTTTAATTAAGACCTTTTGTCTTAATTACTTAATCACACTAATTAGTCACAAAGGTGAAATATAGCTACAGTATACTGGAATTGTACACTTACAAGAACAGACTGTAATGGCAAGATGGTGTTGTTTACATGTTTTTGAAAATCATGAACTCAGTTTAATATCTATTATCAGTTTTGATATTCTGATCATATATCCAGTTCATAAAAAAAGATAAAAAAAAAAAAATACGTGCTAATTATCTTTAAAGATCAACAATATATTTGCTGACTCACCCTCGAGTAGTACTGTATGCATTTCTTTGTTTTGACGAACACAAAGGAAGATATTTTTAAAAAGTTTGTAACCAGTGGGTCTCCTTTGACTTCTATTGTAGGAAAAAATACTATGGAAGTCAATGGTGACCGAAACAAGCCTGGTTTCAACAGTACAAAAAATTCATACAGGTTAGGAACTACTTGAGGGTGAGTACATGATTTTAGGTGAACTAAAAACTTCATTAAAATTGTAAATTGTTAAAAGTGGTGTGACTCCCCCAAAACATTATGATGTTTATGTATTAGTAATTCATGATGTTCGTAAATTGTCCTTTTTATTTTTCAAAAGAATTTTCTTTTTCAAAAATGCTGATTAATATGTCAATATTGTCAATATTGTAATGACAAATGTTGTTTTTAATAGATGTTTTGGCCATATATTTAACCCATAAAACAAGATAAACATATACTACTTAATAGGATATTCTTTAGTCTTAAAATATCAGAAAATATCTAAAAAAAATATAAATAACAATGTACGGTTAGTTGTGAAATGTTATGTTGTGTAATGATAGTTATGAATTTAGACTATTGTTATTTAGACTATAGTTACGAGGTTAGGCTATTGTAATGCTTTACTGGGTGGTTGTTCTGCATGCTTGATAAACAGACTACAGCTGGTGTCTGTCGGAAAAGGCAATTTGACTCCTCTCTCAACATTTAATCATAGTTCCTTTCTCATAACTGTCTTTTTGGGGTGTCAGCATAAAAATCCGTTCTTTTAAATCTCTTTGACTTTGTTGGTGTGTTTGTCTTGTACTGTAGGTGGAAAGCGCAGCTAGCGTCAGCAGAGGTTCACGGAGGGTCTCCGTCACGGCCGCTCGTTCATTCGGTGCGCCCCAGTGGACAGATGTGAACAGGGAGAGGGGGACGGATGAGGAATGGTCTTGGCTTGTCACCAGGGCAATGTGTAAGGCTGGCCGGCCAGTCGGCTCGCAGCTTGCGCCTGCATTCCCCTTCGCTTAATTAGGGGTTGTTGGTACCACAGAAGGTGTCACCAACCTTTTCAGTCCAATAACAGATGGTGTTCTTTTTTTTGAGGTCCTGCCAAAGCCCACTGTCCCGCTCCTGGGAAAATGACCTAACTTGCAGGCAGCTGCTTAGTGCGGCTTGAGTGCCTCTTAAAAGAGACTTCTATCAGGGAATTAGCGGGACATACCACTGCAGCCCGAGGGGTGTGAGTTTGAGATGAGTCCACCTTTACTGGCCCTCTCTAAGCCGTTCTGAGGGCCGAGCTCGCCGTTCACATTGAAATACAAAGTGACACTATGGACGGGGTGGGAGGTGGGCTGACACACTGACCGTTTTACATGGTCATGGCCCAACCACCCCCCCTTCCCAAAGCAGATGGTGTGTATAACAACACAGAATGTGGTCCAGGGGAGGTCAGGGAGGGACAAAAAGTGAAAGGGTCCCCAGACAGTTGGGGGAAGAAAAGGCCTGCGGAGCGTGAGGGAGGAGCCAGGGAAGGAGAGAAGGGGGAGAGAAAGCAGAGAAGTTTTTCAAAGCACTGGTCAGTGAGAGGCTAAAAGAGGAGGCAGAGAGCGTCAGGCCGCAGATGCGATACGTGGGAAGGCAGGGGGTTGGAGCTTTACAAGCTGCATGCTGGGTACACACAGCACTACTGCTGTCACTCACCAACTCACTTGGCTCCTCTCTCTTTCTCTCTCTTTCTTTAGACTCTGCCTCTCCCTCTAAATTCATATGATCAATAAATCATGGCAACATATGTTTTTCCATTATTTTAACTCATCAGATTAATGTAACAGATTTGATCCTTAATTAAAGCTACAGTTTTAAATCACACTAGATTCAGCTCAGATTTTTGAGTTGTTTTATATAATTGAAATCAAATATGAATGTTTGATAACATTTTGACATAGGGACCAGTTCTCAGTATTAACTAGTTGCTTATTAGCATGCCTGTTTTTGATATAGTTTCTGTTTATTAGTACTTCTAAGGAACATGTTCTACATCCCTAATCCTACCCAATACCTAAACTTAAAAACTACCTACTAACTATTAATTAGTAGCAAATTAGTAGTTTATTAAGGCAAATGTGGTAGCTAATTTTCTGTTAATAACAAGAATTGGATCTTAAAGGGTTAGTTCACCCCAAAGTGAAAATTCTATAATTTATTATATGTTGTTACAAACACATAAGACCTTGTTTAATACATCTAACAGTAAATACCTCTGTTAAACAATGCGATGCTAGGAGAATGCTTTCTATTTACTGGATCATTTACGTTGTATTGCTGTCTATGGAGGGTCAGACGGCTCTCTGAATTCATCAATAATATCTTAATTTGTGTTCCAAAGATGAACAAAGGTGAGTTATGGGTTTGAAAAGAGATGAAGGTGAGTAATTAATGACATCAGTTTCATTTTGGGGTGAACTAACATTTTAAAGCTGCAGTCTGTAAGTTTTGCCACTTTGCTGCCATCTATAAAAACCTGGAATAGCAGTTCCTTATGGAATTATGTTCCATGGTTGGGTTTGTAACCCGGCACGGCTCCAGCACAGATGAATCTAATGTTTCGAGGTGAATGTTACAGGACGTACTGATGCGGTGCCATGCTCGAATTTTCTGTGAAAACCTACCTGTACCACTCAAAGTAGAAAACATTGTGAATCGGGTGACTTTTGAGGTATTGAACACTGGTTGGTTATGTACTTGCTCAAATATTGATTTGGGATCATTTTAATCCCAAAAAGTTTATGGACCGCACCTTTAAAATAAAGTCTAAATTTTTAAGGTTTTGATTCCACTGTCCTCTACAAGTAGATTCACTATATAGAATAGAATAATGTATTTATGTATGACATCAGGACTGTAAAATACATATCTGTTTTCTTTTCTGTTTTGAGTGCTTGCAAATAAAAGTGTCTAAAGTCTGTTGCAAATGCTGTACAAATCATTTTAATTTTAAACAGATTCCACATACCAATGCTTTTGCAAATCACTCATTTAGTCTTTTAAGTTTTATTTTATCTGAACAGCTTGGTATCCAGACTTTTTGCACACACCATCAATAGCAAAAGAAAAGCTTCTCTTCTCCTAACAAGCATTTTTACTTCTGCCGTCTCTCCTTTCCTCTCTATCAATCAGATGCCCGAGCACATTTACGGGCATAGAGAGATTTGCCGTATTGATAGATGCAGACCCTGAACTTTTAATAGCCTTTGCTGGTGGCTCAGGTGATGGGTGTGAGATGTAGGGCAATACTTTTAATCGCTGATGA
>JAUMHP010000070.1:13161910-13191931 GCA_032361065.1 Enteromius trimaculatus
AACACTTTAAATTTAAAAGGAAAGCTGAAAAAGCCAATTTAAAATACAAATAAATACCATTATAGTATATAAATGATAATAACTTGTTGGTTTGCGACAACATGGTTATGAGAATATTTGTTTTTGGATAAACTAACTCTTTATTTCTATTTGTACCCAATTCCAGTCAGATAAATACATCATTAGCTTTTAATGCACTTTCAGCCCCCTATGACTTTCCCATCAGCCCCTCACTCTCTCACTTCAGAACCATGGCTCTAAACAAGTGTTTCAGCATCCCGCTGTGTTTACATGGAATCCTGGGTAGACTCCAAGGGTTCCCGGCCTGCGAGACTCAATAACGTGAAGCCTAAAGCATGAGGCCCACATGGGCTAGTCTGTGACTGACAGCACCCGTATTTACACACAAACACCGTCACCATCACATCAGCAGCGTCGCCCAGACAGAGGGAGGGAATACCCATATGATCTCCAGTATACTGAAAGGAGAATCCCCTCCCTCACTTTCACACACACACACACACACATATCTGGGAAAGCACACACTGGCCCAAAGTGGATTTGTAGAGGTGCATATTTTTGCATGTATTTGCATAGCTAATGAGTTTAGGGATGGTAGTTGTGGTTTATTTATTTATTTAATATGAATTGTACGTGTGATGCTGTCAGGGAATGAAAGTATGTAAGCCTAAATTCAGTCATTTTCAGTTTGAATCAGGCAATTCTGTTTTTTGTACGCCCAGATATAAACGTCATTGTGACTTTTTATATCACAATTCTGACTTTTTGTGTAATTGTCAGTGTATATCTCACAATTCTGACTTTTGGGCTCCTATACAAAAATCTGTTATATGCCATTCTAGAGATAAAGACGAGCAAGAAATATAGCCCTGTGGAGAGTGACTGATGCGATAGAGAGAGAAAGGGAAAGCTGGGGTTTAGCCAGCGCTACAGTCATCCACACTACCGCTCCCCTGCTGCTCTACATATGTACACCCAGCAAGAGCCCTGCTGGCGCACCCCACCGGCCCACCTCTACCGCCTCCTTTCTCGTCTACCACTCACCGGATGACCATCTCACATTATACAGCCTTTTTCTCTGCACTTCTTTTCTTCTCATGATATCTCTTTCATTTCTACTTGAACTCCACATAGCTGTCCTCATCTATCTCCTCCAATCTGTCCCGTCCCTAATCTCACTCGTTCAAGCTGTAGTTCTATCCATCTCCCACAATCTCTCTCTCACTCCATGAACACGCCTGTGTTCTCATTTATAAACACCTTTGCTTTCATCTGTTTTTAGACCCCGTGGCTACTATTTTCCATTGTTCTCTGAGTGCCTTTAGATGTAGCGCTCTGCCATGACACAATATTGTATTGCTAATGTTGAGTTATAAACTCATATTCTATGTCACATTACATGTTTGAGAATGAGAAACAATCCTAGAAATAATTCAAAGAGTCATCGCATGTCTACAGTGGGCACTATTCAGATTCTGATGCTGCATTTGTATCACAGGATTAGCCTATATGTAATATACTGGTATATACCGTTAACGAGGTTAGTATCACTTTTAATATATTTTTATTCAGCAACAGTGCAAAAACTGATGTAATAAAAACAGTGAATGTTCTCAAATGTAATAATAATAATTAATGTTTCTTGAGCAATAAATCAGCATATTAGAATGATTTCTGGATTATGTGACACTGAAGATTGGATTAATGGCTACTGAAAATCCAGCTTTGCCATCACAGGAATGAATTATACATAAATTAATGCATTTTAAAATATAATACTATTATTTGAATTTGTAATTATATTACACAATATTACTAATATAATATATATACATATATATATACAGCTCTGGAAAAAAATAATAATAATAAGAGACCACTGCAATTTACTCCTAAATCATTATCTTTTTGAGTATTCTAAGCTCTCTAAGCATTTCATGCCAGTTTTTGTTAAATTTTTTTTGTTAAATTTTTTTCATTCTGTTTATTGAGGTACTTATTTGGTGAGCACCTAAATCCAATTGTATGTAATGGGAAATGTATAAAAAGCACTGCTGTAGTCAACACTATCCTCTTGCAGTGTGACCAGTTGGATGGTAAAAAATGCTAGAAGTCTTTCAAAAGTAATTAGAAATGTAAAAATTACATTACTAAACATGCCAAAAACAGTGAAAAGAAAGGTTTTAAATCCAGAAAAAGGCCTCAATCCTAGTTTTATTGGCACAAGGAATGAGTGAGCATCAAGTTGCTTCTATCCTTAATATTTCAAAGACGGCAGTTCACAAAAAATGAAACAAACATGCATTGCTTTGTATTGGTGGTGCATGGTGAGATGAACAGTTTTAAAAATAAAAATTAAAAGAATTTGTTTTTACAAATTGTCAGGGCTCATACAGATTTGGGTTCCAGTTTTTTAAATAAATGCTGAAAAATTTAACCAAAATTGTAAATGTTAAAGGAAGTGAAAAGCATTGCTATAGGAGAGATTTCTCTCTTGGTTAGGTTAGAAATGGTATTGATCCACCAGTGGTGTCCAGTGGTTTATTTACCCACAACAAATCGATGCAGTGCTCAGCTGTGGTATCCTCTGACCTGATCCTTCTCAGAACATGTGGTGTTACACACGTATTACAAGCATCTTCAAGTGTTCTGCTCTGCAGATACATGAGGCATTCTAGTAACATACTGTGTTGAAACAATACATAACGCTAAATCATTATATATAAAATATAATGCTTCCTTTCATTTACAAGATGCTTTTGTACAAAGCAACTTCCAGTAGCTACATTCAGAAATGGTCCCTCTGGAGTAACCTGGGGTTAAGTGCCGTGCTCAGTGGCACAATGGTGATAGAACATAGGCTGCTCTTTGCGGGAATCAAACCTGCTACTTTTTAGTTACCATTGCTTGTCATTAACCACTAAACCACCCACAGGTTTACCCATCTGGTAGCAGTGATTTTGCCAAGAAAGACATGTTCCTGGATCAACATGTTTTGTTGGTCCTGGAGCAACGTGTGTTTAACATAGTCCTAACACTAACTCATCCTGGATCATCAACTACCATTAAAAGATGGATGATTGGCCTGAATGTTGATACAAGAATATATTCTGCTTATATTTACATTTATGCATTCAGTAAATGCTTCTAATCAAATTGAATTGCAATTACGTTATATTACTTAATACATTTCCTGGGATTTGATCCCATGACCTTGGGTTTGGGTTGAAAGAGTCCTGTGCCAATAAATATTTTGCTGAAAGCTTATTTTATTCTATTTTATTACATAAAGGTGGTGTGTTTTTGTGCTTCTAAACATGACAAGAATAATAATAATTATATTATTATAAATATTGTTAATATATTATCTTAGCATTTTAAAGTTTTGTGTGCGTATATATGTGTATTGTTGCTTCGATGTTGCATGTAAAGCAGTCAAAAGTACTCTGCAGCTGAAAGCTCAACCAGTAGAGCAGTACACCAGTGGTGCGTTGGCAACATCAAGGTCATGGGTTTGATACCAAGGGAATGCATGTAATGATAGAATGTATGCCTTGAATGTAATATAGGTCGCATTGGATAACAATGTCTACAGACTGCATACATTTAAATGTAAACTGAAAAAATTACACAATTAAACAGTATTAATGTAAAATACTGTAAACGGTAAAGTTATAGCAATATAAAGGTCAAGGATTTGAATTCATAGGAATGTATGAACTACGGTATTAAAAAGTATACCTTTAATGCAATGTAAGTCACTTGCATGTAAACTGCCAAATGCATAAATATTCAAACAGCAGACAACAAGGTATTAGGTTCGATTACCAGGGAATACATGTACCTATTAAATGTATACCTTGAATGAAATGCAGGTTCCTTTAAGCATCTGCCAAATGAATTCTTAAATAATGAAATATAGTAGGAAAATTACAGGCATTTTTGGTGTTTTTCTATAGGTGGGAGATAACAAGTGTACAATAAGAGCCTGCGAATGAAATCACATTAAAAAGGCAACTCAAACAAGAAGAGATCTCCAAGAAAATCTCAAGGATAAAGAGGCTTCAGGTTTGTTTTTGCGAATGTCTGAGAGCGTGTTTGGGACCGGCAGAGTCACACAGACCTCCACCCTGCCGGTGTATATTGCTAATAATTACGCTTTTCAGCACCTCTTCGTCTCTGCTCGCTTTGTTGCCTCCTCACTGCCTTGTAATCACTTTCTCACCATGTGTGCGCCTCATAAGCACTGGCCACTCTCAGCGTGTGTCAGCACTATATTGTGCGTTGCATGAGAGTGTGTGTGTCACAGTAGCCAGTGGCTGTAAGCTCAGCCGGCCTGCTGCTCACAGAGGGAGTTATATGTGTAATTACCACGTGACCCCTGCTGACCCCGGCCGTCTCGTGTCAGCGGTGTGTGTCGGCCGTGCCGTGCCTGCTACTGTCTTGTTAACCACAATGCCGAGGAGGGGACAGTATTTAGGAGTGAGACATGGACACTCAGCAGAGCATTAGCACAGTTCACACCGCTTGTCCATCTGCCAACCGTCTAAACACACAAATACACACACAGGTTTAGGTTTATTCTTATGTTTCAGTTTGATAATGTCAAAGAGCTGTTTTAAAAAAGGTTACTAAAAACACGCAACACTAAAATCATAATATCTTTACATTTAAAGCATTAAAGCATGACACAGCAAAAATCGAACAAAGATTATAGTTCTGCACTATGAAAACTTTTTGTCTGTTCTACACACAAAGGTAAAACAAAAAGCCAACTTTTGCTTTTACCAGTTTTTAAATAGTCTTTCACCTTCTACATTCATTTCCTATCACACCTTTCATTATATTTTATAATTGAGTGGAGTAGAATAGAGTGGACAGGAAATGATGGGTGACAGAGGTCAGGAAATATCAAGCTAGACCTGATGTGT
Organism: Enteromius trimaculatus; assembly: GCA_032361065.1. Taxonomy (NCBI): domain Eukaryota; kingdom Metazoa; phylum Chordata; class Actinopteri; order Cypriniformes; family Cyprinidae; genus Enteromius; species Enteromius trimaculatus. The sequence goes on from JAUMHP010000070.1 coordinate 13,166,863, forward strand.
TAGAGCATATGTGCCAAGTGCACTCACTGCATAGATATATCTTATATTTTCAATCGTTGCACAACTCATTGCACACATGATTGAATTCATGATGTCATTGTGTTGGGCTGATGCACCATGGGCAAAAATTTCAATAAGTTTGTAGTAAGCTGGTTTTGGATTTATGAGCAGTATAATACAATTTGAAGAAACATTCCTTCTTTGTTCTACAACGAACGGGTTGGGGTTTAAAAGCTTTTAATGCTTTTGAAAGACGTCTCTTATGCTTACAAAAACTGCGTTCTTTTAATCAGAAATACTGTAAAAGCAATCATACTGTGCAATGTTATTACAATTTAAAATAACTCTAAAATAAATAATAATTCTATTGGAATATATTTTACAATGTAATTTATTTCTAGGATGCCGTTACTCCAGTCTTCAGTGTCACATAAACCTTAATCTAAAGATCTAAAATGCTGGTTTGGTGTTGGAGAAACATTTCTTAGTATTATCACTTTTTTTTTTCTTTTTTATGGAATTCTTGTTATTTTATTTATTCTTTTTTTTTCAGGATTCTTGATGGATGGAAAGTTCAAAAGAACTGAATTTATTGGATGATTTATTGAATAAAAAAGATCTTGCTGACCCCACACTTTGAACAGCAGACTGTAGAGAAAAACTTAAATATCTATTCCAGTAATGATAACCACAGACCTTATTTTACTTATAAAGCCAAAACCATCATTCGTAAAACCCCATATTTTTCCAGAGGGAATTCCCGAGGGGAGCCGTGACTTGAAAATGCTAATTCCTTTCCATAATACAGGCCTACAAACAGAACATCTCTATATATTGGCTAATTAAATGCAGATAGAGACATTTAGTGCTGGTTTCTGATGAAAATATAACTTCAGAAGTTCAAAACTCCTCACGCAGCCTCCGACTTTAATAGCTGCAAGCAGCTCTGTGTATCAACACACAATCTCGTTCCTGCCAAAGCTATCAATGGTCCTGTCTGTCTTGCTGCGTTTCAGCCCATTGTGTTGTGAATTTGTAATTCTAGGCAATGGTGAATTGCAGTGATTATGTAGCCATAATTTAACCAGGATGATGTGTTTAATTGAATTGTTGCTCCCTGATGTTTCTCTCTAGTGAGGATGCTGTTCTGTTGACAGATGTGTTTCGTCTGTGAATGCTTGTTGTTGTTTTCTTCTTTTCAGCCCTTGCTGTGTGCGTCTGTTTGCGTGCAACTACGCTTTCTTCCAGAGTTTGTGACCTTGGATGTTTTCTTTAAATGTTAATGTCTAGACTTCTGATATATTTCTCAATAGCGAGCGTTCGAAGACATTTTGCACTCGAGCAGTGTTGCCTTCATACCATTTTCTTTGGGTTGACGGCTATTTCTTCAGCAAAGTGCAGTGCTGAGAACCTATTTCACCGCAGTCGTCACCCTCCCCCACATCATCTTCTCTCCATGTAAACACTCGCTTTCCTCTTCCTCTCCTTCCACGCTCTCCCTTTCAGTCTCTAGACTCATCCTCAGCAGCCCCATCTCTGATATCCACTTTTCTCCACCTTCCCTCTCTCGCCATCTCCTTCTTTCTCTCCCGCTCATTTCCCTCCATCTCTGCGGAGGGGCAATTACCCCAGCGTCTCTAAATGCTGGCGATCTGAGCATCCTTGCGCTATGCATTGTCTGCAGCAATTTACCAGCCGCATCTCCAGATGAATGCCTCCATTCACAATTACACCCCCTCCATTAGCTGCTGTCGCTGCTATGTTTGGAGGGGGGGTTTGTTGTCTTGTTTTTTTTTTCTCTTCACGTCTGTTCAAAAAAAAAAGCAATTAAATGTGGACAAAGCAAGTGAGGATGGAATTGTGCCCTCCTTTCCTCCGAAGAATCAAGAAACTCAAGTTTTAGGCCTCATTTAGCAATCTCTTCTCTCTTTTGCTTGTATTGGTCTTCTTTTTGGGGTTTGAGACTTGTTCTGTATTTTAATTTTTTTGTCAATATTACTGAGGGCGGTTGGTGACTTCACCTCTCTCAGGGTCACAAGAAACCATTTCCCGCCATATCTGACTGGCCTGTGACATCAGAGCGTTTGCGTGGACAACATCCCAGCAGCCCCAAAGTAACATTGAAGGTACAGTACGACAGCCTGTGTTGCACAGAGTGATTTAGCATTCCAATAAATCACTGAAACAATCTAATTTCCTATAGATTTCAATTTCCCCAGAACAGGTCGCCATTGATCTATTTCAGGTATAGAAACATGTCGGGCCTCTCTTAGGACTGAGTGAAGGATTATCGCAGGTAACTGCTTGTTTTTACTGTAGATCTGGACATCAAGAGTCTTATCTTTGCAAAAATAGGTATGGCCTGACTAAATATGGTTTCTTGCTTGTTGGGGAATGCTATAGCATATATTGGACACTATTGGTTTGCAGCAGTAGCTTAAATTATATGTGTTCAAAATGATTTTCACAATGATAGCAATAAATAACTAACATAAACATAATGCCACTCCTTTTGTATTTTGTAACATTTGAAAAGCTAGCTGTTCAAATAAATTAAATAAATTCAAATAAATGCTGTTCTTCTGAACTTTCTCTCCATCAGAGAATCCTGGACAAAATATTATAGATTCCACAAAAATATTAATAAGCACAACTGCTTTTAACATCGATAATAATAAATGTTAAAATGAAAGTTTTTTTTCCCCCTGAAGGACCACGACACTGACTGGAATAAAGGCTGCTAAAAAATTGTCATCCCAGGAGTGAATTACATTTTAAAATATATAGTATTTAAAAACTCTAAACTCTAAAGTCTCTAACTTTTAAACAATAAGGAACCTTTCTTTTTAGAATGTTTTTGTGCTGTCAAACAATTAATGGCCATTATTCGCCTCCAAAATAAAAGTTTTTATTTACATATCTGTGTGTTCTGTGTATATCTATTATGTATATATAAATACACACATACAGTATATATTTTGAAAATATTTACATGTATACATACATACATGCATATATATAGACATTTACATGCATATATATAGACATGCACAGTTGCATATTTACATGAACATAATAAATACACACAGTGCACACACATATACTTTGTGAACAAAAACTTTTGAGATGTGATAGAAAAATAGAAGGAGAAATGGGATGGGGAAATTATATCAAGTGCATTCAAACTCTGGTCATCTTGCAAATATGCAAGACCGCACAAAATATTGGAGCATGTGGAGCTATGTCTCTGAATTTTTTATGGATTGTTTTCTTCAGTATAACTGGCATGCAAGATTTATCTTGATTGGCATTGCATTATGAGGATCAAGGAAATCCCATGTTGGTTCAAAGTTCAGTAATATCGGCAACATCTTTATCAATATATAAATCAGCAAAAAACATGTGCAGCTCCTTGTCACTCATGGCTGTCTGGGTAACATTAGACATACTCCATCTCAGCGCTTTCAGAGATGTTTTCTCCTCTGTGAAGTAAAGGTAGATGTCGGTTTATGTTGTGGAAGGCTGTATATTAGGTTTTGAATGTGTTGGGAGGCTGTTCGCCGTCTCTCCTTTGGTTCTCCCCCAGAGGCTGGAGCCTTATGGATCGCAGGAATGAGGAGGAGAAATAAATTGGAGAGTAGGATAAATCAATGCTTGACGGAGAGGCAAATAGACCTTCCAACCTCAGTCCAAACGCAGAGCTTTGGTTATTTTCCTTAGGGCTGTATTGGATTGGTTGACAGCGGCTGAGGAGAGGGCTTAGACAAGACTTGGCCTACAAATGATGTCCTTTGTTTTAATTCATTAATTTCATTAATGTGTAAAAAACCTTTACCATTGGTCATTTTTTGGCAGGAGGGTGTCCGACGTTTTAAAAAGCAATGTCAAATAGGGCATAATTTAACTGTACTGCATGTATCATGTTTTCCATATTCAGATACATTCAAATCATGTCAAGATCAGAGTTAAGATCAACTACAGCAAGCACAAATTTCAAGTCAAGGCTGCAAAGCAAACTTGTCCAAAAGGTCAAACTTTAGTGAGCAATGCATGCAGATTTGTTTGCTTGTGTGTATTATACAGAGTTGCACAGTCTGAGCTTATTTATGTATAATTTATCGATGTAAAACCTCACAAATGAACAAATGGAATCTGTTCACTATATAAAGCGACCGCATCTCTTCACAAAACTTCAGCTTCACATGGATTTATTGTTCGATGCCTTTATGATCTTTTTGAATCTTCTAAGGTTAGGTTACCTGGACTTTTAGAAGGTTTAGAAAGATTAACCAGAGTGGATGTGGAATGATGTGGTAAGTGATGATGAATTTTGATTTGTGGGGGAACTAGGGCTTTAAGTCTCTTTTGCATGAACATCAAAAAATAGCTCATTTACATAATCTTTTTTTTTCTTCTTTATGTATGTATATGATGATTATTAAGTGATTACACTAAGTGTTACTACTAAAAGCATTCCAGACCATGATGATTATTATATGGTCTTAGGTAGGCTAGTAACCCATGCTTACATGCAATTCACACTACATTTAGGATCATAAGGCGATTTACACAGAAACTGTTCCCAGATGTAATTTCCAAGAGAACTTTCATCTGTAATCGTTGTCCAAACTTGTAGTGTGGTTCCACTGCGGGGTTCTGCTACAATATTGATGTTTCAATTAGAACAGCGTTACATACCGCCACAGCTTCGTAACACGGTGCGTCTCCAACCATCTGCTGCACTTCCACATATGAAGAACGAGACACGTGGGGCTAATCGAGCTGCACATGAGCGATGGGAACAGGAGCTCATTCACATCTCTATACAGATCGAGAGAAATCTGTAGGCATGGCATCTCAGGTAGGCAGCCTGCCTAAGTGAAGTTTAGGCACATTACAATCGTCAACAAGTTTGCCCGGCTGATCTATTCTCAGCTACTCACTTTTTGTAAATATAACCATATGCACCTATAAAAGACATATACTGTTAAGTAACCTGTTGCCACTTGAGAGACATTTTAATGGTCTTTGTATGACTTCAAATTTAACATTTAGCTGTCTTTTATTTATCCTAGTAGAACCAGTTGTTTTGACCTTTATACTGACTCCTATGGGCCTGGATGCATGAAGTATGCTTTTGTTTTTATTTCAAACTGTTTTGTGATTTCAATATTGTGACTCATATGACAGCATAAGACTTTAAATATGAGTGCAAATGAAGTGCTGCTCATTTATGTTAATGAAATTATAAATAGGCTAAAAATAATTTATTAGTCTTAAAAATTTGTATTGTAAAAAAATATAATGAAATATTGCAAGCGCGATATGTAATAGTTTTGTTTGCGTCCGCGACCTGTTGTTCTGTTCTGTTGTTCTTAAATGTTTAGTTGCTTGATTCAAATTAATGCAGGCTGTTATTTGGCAGTGTTATTTATTCTGGAGTAAGAGTGAATAAAGCACAAATGATTTTCTTCATTTCGTAGGTTGTGTCATCCTGGTTCCTCTGTGGGAAAAAAAAATCCTAAATTGTTCCTGATCTTGTTCAAGTGGAATGATTCAGAGTCTCTGAAGATGTTCGAGTCACTTTTGTTGCGTGGATGGATCGCATAACAGGTCTCCACTTTGCCTCACAGGGGTGGTCTCTTGCGCCCCCCACAATGGATGCAGACAATCGGTAGCCAATTGTATTGAGGGACAGATTTAACGATGTCTTTGTGTGGATTAATTGCATGGGATTACTAGATTCTCGGTGCAAGACCTGTTCAACAAGAGCTGTATAAGGATACCCCCACTGAGTTGGTTCTCCTTAATTCCTAAACAATCCTACTCACGCGCACTATTTAGCTAACTCTCCCTTTTTTTCATAATTAATAGCTAATTCCTATTTTTCTGGAATAGGCCTACTGGAAAGTGCAAGTAGGATTTTTAAGCGTAAGGTAAATAAATGGTGGCTGGTTTTCATCGCGCAATATATGGCGATGTTATTTTCCGCAACAAAAATAGTTAACTTGGTGCCCGCAGCCAGTAAGCTAAAGGGCACTTATCGAAAACAATTGGTAAACACTGAAGTTTTTGTAATATGAATAATGATTTATGGTGCTTACTAGCGGACTTACCGCTCACCAAGCGCGTGACTGCCGTGCTGTTGCTATGGTTACCTGGTTTAGCAGACGCAATTGATTAGCTGTTTCGCAACAGTTAACTTGCAATGTAACTTGTTTTGTAGTCTACGTCTGAAACCCTTATTGAAACCTCTCTGTAAGCTACCTGTATGAAACAATGTGTGTTTACTATGACCGCTTGACACCCCCTCCCCCCACTTTTTGATCTGCTGGTGAGATATTTTGTTCATCTTTTTTCTTCTGCGTCTCAGGTGATCAGACTGTCATTGATTAGCGTACAACTACAAGAAGAGTTTGATTATTGTGTGATTTAAAGCATGTCTTTGTAAAATGTAATTAATTATTTTCAATCAGTATTTGAACATGGCCGGGATCTTGTGTGAAAATCCACAGAGGGAAATATGTTGATGTATGGGGAGACAGTTACCTAATTAGACCATAAAAAATGGAATCTTTACAGCATGCGGGTCATATAATTACTGTTAATTTAACGCTCAGATTCTCTGTCATTAATTTTTATTCCCTTAAATGTAGTTTGGCAGCGGCTCCCGGAGCTTAGAAATAGATTTCACTGTATTTGAGAGCGCGCTGGCCCTTCCAAATGAATTACCATAGACCCCACAGTCCAAATAACAAGACTCGCATCATTTATGCGTTGTTAAGCCATGTAATTGAACGATCCATAGTTTGCATATTATACCATTAAAGTAATGTGCTTTGGTTTTCTCCCAACACGACTATTTAAGCTTCTGTGGCGTTGTGGTAATTCTCTGAATTACAACCTTAATTGCCATAAATGTTCTTTTGATTTGGGTGATTTCACTGTTACGCCACAATGATGTTCATTATTACGCGGATGAATTTCCGGAACGTGTCTTTAAAGTTTTCTCTCTTTTTTTTCGTTTTTGCAGCGCCCTTTAACCTCACAATTAGGCCGTCCTCATAGAGTTTTCATTAGCTTTTAGCTGTTTTCCCAGGTTCACTGCAATCGTGCAAACTAAGTAGACACACAGACCACCCTAAAAGAAGAACTTGAGAAGACTTAAGGGAACGTCCCATCTGGAATCAAACAAAATGTTCAAACTTTTATATGCCCAAAATAATTACAAAAAATGACACTGTTACATTCATAAACCCTTTCTATAGCAGCTAAAATATTTAGTTTTTTCTAGTGATATGAACATCTTGGGTTTCTAAAAGTTTTAGGTAGGCCTATATTATTGACTTTACTGTTTCTTCTGCCTTGTTTATTATGTAGGCTATTGTTCAGTTACGCGTAATTGGACGGTGCTGTACGCCCTTTTTCAAAGTTCATTAGCTGTGCAAATTACACTTTATTTACTGCTTTTAAACAGTTCCTTAAAATCAGCTGATCTCTCTCTCTGTGTCTTTCTTGTTTCATTTTGTCTTTTGTCCATTGCCCATTCTGATTTACGTAGGGCCTTCCAGAGGAGGCAATACTGGTGACGTATGAGGCGTTGTTTAATTTACTGCTCTCTATAGCAACCAGCAGAGCTGCTGAAAAAATGTCCCCCTCCTCGGACAATGTCGTGTGCTTTTCTTTACAGAGGCTCACAGAGAAGCCAGCTGGTCAGCTTTAGACACCTGCGGTCCCAAACGGCCCACTGTTTTCCCTCTGAAATATTCCTTTGACTTGTACACCGTGCAGACCCAGAGGAAAAATATATAATTTTAAATCTTTAATAGGCAGATGTTGAGTAAAATACAAATGTAATTAGATATTTAAAATACCAATTAGTTGTTTGGAGTAATAGTTGTATTTATATTTGTTATGAAATGAGATTAAAATATACATAGGCTACACTTGCACCTACCGCAGAATACATGTTTCAAAAAGTTACTTTGCAACACAAGTGCTTCTGTCTGTGAATTCTAACTTCTCTTTGAACCAAACCGGCATTACTTGTTTAGGGATCAGATAAAATGAACGTTTTAATCTAATACGAGTTTTTTCACTTTCTTTTAATCTTAAAAAAAAAATTGTAATTTAAAGCTGCATTTTACTCACTTTTTAGTATTCTTTATTATTAATAGGTTACAATATATACAACCAACATATTCTCTGCTGATATTTCTGAATGACAACATGCTTGCCTAATATAACATGTTATGTCTCTTATTCTTATATACCGACTTTAAAACTGAAAGAGGCCTATTTAAGATGTAATAGAAACGAATGTTAACTTTAAATTAAATATACCTCAGAATAGATACTTTTTGTTTCCTTTTTCTGTTCTTTCGTTGTTGTTTTTTTAAATTTCACTCCCTTTTGTGAATTTTTACTAAATTTCTGACTTATCTATTTCAAATACATCCTCATTTGACTAATCAAATTTATTGCCTGTGATGATGGCCAGCAAACTTTATTTATTAAAGAACTATTTTGTTTGTTTGTAGCAGTTCTTCAGAATCAAACACCTGAATGAGACAAACTATATTTTAAACAAACTACGTTCATAATTTCAAACTGGTCTGCAAAACGTTTTTTTTTTTCTTTTTTCTTTAATTCTCCGTAAAATCCGTAATGTTGACTATCCAAATGCCTTTAAGCAAACATCACGTTAGAAATATTCGATAGTTTCCCTTATTTGATAAATGAAACCCCCAACCTGTAATCAAAAAATATGAAATGACATCACATAAAATAGTTTTCATTTATTGCATAAATTCTACTGAACAATACACGTACATACATAACACAAGAAATCGCAAATTCCATAACAGACACGTTTCAAATGAATTCTCTCCAAGTTATAAAAAGCATAACCTTTGATGTTCTTCGCTCCGTTCTTGGTGGCCCGTCGGTCCCTCACATTTCAGAGGTGCTGCAGGACACCGAGTTCTTTTGAAGGAAAGAGGCAGTGTTTGTTAAGACTCTCGAGCGTCCAATGAACTGAAGGCTGCCTCCAAAAAAAGGCGCCCATCATCCCTTTCCATCCAATGAGCATCGTCGGGGGGCGGAGCTCAGGTGCGCGCCGCTGCGTCCACTTGGCAAAGAGCCTGGGAGACGCCTGTGGCAAAAGAGTAACTGTCAAATGCAAGGTTCCTTTAATAGGAGCGATCAGTCCGGCTCCGAGAGTCATGGCGACTACAGCATCCAATCATTACAATATCCTCACCTCCAGCCCATCTATTGTACACTCGGAGCCTGGGAGCATGCAGCAAGCCACGGCTTACAGGGACGCGCAAACCCTGTTGCAGAGTGACTACTCGCTGCAGAGCAACAGTCACCCGCTCAGCCACGCGCACCAGTGGATAACAGCCTTGTCACACGGAGAAGGAGGTCCGTGGTCGTCCAGTCCCCTCGGCGAGCAGGACATCAAGCCAGCGGTGCAGAGCCCCCGGGACGAGATGCACAATTCCAGCAATCTACAGCATCAGACGCGGCCACCCCATCTGGTACATCAGACGCACGGGAACCATCACGATTCAAGGGCATGGAGAACGACGACGGCGGCTCACATCCCCAGCATGGCCACGTCGAACGGACAGAGCCTTATTTACTCGCAGCCCAGCTTCAGCGTGAACGGTCTCATCCCGGGCAGCGGCCAGGGCATCCACCACCACAGCATGCGCGACGCGCACGAGGACCACCACAGCCCACACCTCAGCGACCACGGCCATCCACCGTCCCAGCACCAGCACCAGCAGCTCCAGAGCCACCACGACCACTCGGACGAGGACACGCCGACCTCGGACGACTTGGAGCAGTTCGCCAAACAGTTCAAGCAGCGCAGGATCAAGCTGGGCTTCACGCAGGCGGACGTCGGACTAGCTTTGGGAACGCTCTATGGAAATGTGTTTTCGCAGACCACGATATGCAGGTTTGAGGCCCTGCAGCTCAGCTTCAAAAACATGTGCAAGCTCAAGCCTTTGTTGAACAAGTGGTTGGAGGAGGCGGACTCCACATCTGGCAGCCCCACGAGCTTGGACAAGATAGCTGCGCAGGGGAGAAAACGGAAAAAGAGGACTTCCATCGAGGTAAGCGTCAAAGGGGCTTTGGAGAGCCATTTCCTTAAGTGCCCAAAGCCAGCCGCGTCGGAAATTACTTCGCTGGCGGACAGTCTGCAGTTGGAAAAAGAGGTAGTGAGGGTTTGGTTTTGTAACAGAAGACAGAAAGAGAAACGGATGACTCCTCCCGGCGGACCTCTGCCGGGTACCGAGGACGTATACGGAGACACGCCGCCGCATCACGGGGTTCAGACGCCAGTTCAGTGAGACAAGACAAAAACAATACGAAAACAAGGACACATCTTATCATACTGACTGCCTCAGTCTTCATTTATGATTACGTTCACGTTGGAGCTATCCAAAGTGAAAGCAGCTGCGGTTTAGACTACTACTGAGGCGGGAAAGCAGATTATATCCGTCTTCAATGTTACTCAAAATTCGTACTGCTGCAACAGAGGGGACCGTGCGTTCCCCGCGCGAGCAAAGAGAACGGTTGTTCTGTGAATACCCAGCACTGTGAAAAGACGCAGTTTTAAGGTGTAACCCTACTATTTATCAAACACTTTGAAACGAGCGAAATGTCCCTGAAACGCGAGCATGGGTGTCCCATAGCCAGTTGTTTACATCTAGGCGCATTCACTGCATTTTCTTTTGCGGGATTAGCCTGAAAAGTGACTAGTGCTGCAGCATTTGACAAATACACGCCATTTTTACTTTTGTTGTGGGCGACTGAGGGTGAACATCGATTCGGTTGAAAAAACAACATCAGTGTGACATGCATCCACCCACAGCATTCATCCATTTTTCTTGGGATCAAAAGGCCTTTTAACAATCTTATTCTTATTATTAGTACTATTTTACAAACAGCATGGTTACGTACCATTTCTCCTACTCTTGGAGACACAGTGAGGTGCAAGGTCACACTAAACAGATGTTGTAGTCTTGGCGCCAAGAAATTAGTCGCACACAATTGATTCTGGTCTCTTTCTCCGTTTTATCAATACGACTGACTCTAAACTAAAAAAAAAGAAATAAAAGAAACTTCCAGTATCGAGCTGCAGACAGGTCACCGAAGGGCTAGTGATAGAAACCTGGCATTTCCTTCGATCTAGTCATATTACCATAAAATACAATTGTTTCACAGGACTCCACACAGTGCTGTAAATATTGTATAATTTTTAAAGGACATAGCTACGTTATTCTCTCACTTGAGCACTTTTTCGTATTATTTTGAATTTGGAAAAGATTTTAGAGCTTTTTGTTTATTTTATTTTTTGTCTTATTTCTTTAACATTAGAGTCTTGATATATTTTGCTTTTATATTTATAGTCATTTAGCCGAATATTGCTTGCTATCTCTCGCGGAAGTCAGTTGCTTTTTAACCCACATTCAGCTGCTTTTTTATAAATTATGAGCTGAATTTACTATATGTTTATGTATAGTAAACAATGTTCAGTCTCCAACAATGTTAGCACTATTTTCTACCCGACGAATTCAATATTATATATCTCAAACATTTGAATGTCTTTTTTAATTATTTTGAAATAGAGATTATTTACACAGTATCGTGGAGAATGGGGAAAGCAAGTGATGTGACCTGCAATATTTTCATTTTGAAGTCAAACGATTCTTTATTGTTTCATATGACAAAGCATTTTTGTGTATTTTATATTTCCATCATTTATAAAGCATATCAATTTATAACACGGGCACTATTATTATAATTATTATTAATAAATATTCTCCACGTTTACCCAACATCAGAGCTATACAGTAAAATAATACCTGGACTTTGTTCTATTTGTTTTTTGTGCTTCGCTGTGTTGGTTCCGGTTCGCATTTGTAGGGACACAATGCAGTGATGATTTACTGAAAATGTAAACACTGGAAGATTGGAAAAATGGGAATATTTCTCCCAGGGGCTTGCTATACGTCACTATGTGTAAATACAATACAACAATCAGAAATTATTATTATTATTGCTGTTATTTTCTTATTGTATTATTTGCTTATATTTTAATTCATATTTTGGTGTAAATCTATTCCACAGAAATTCCAGGGACGTCTGTTATTATCGTTCTAGTTTTTTTGTTTTTCAAAAGAAACATTTACATAGATTAATTGATCAAACTGTCATGTAATTCTACAAATACTGTGGAGCTATTTATTTGTTGTTTTATTTACTCTGTCAGAAAGACTCCATCAAACGTTGAACTGGATGATTTTGTGGGTATAATAAAATGCGCAGAGGTTGTGATAGAAATCGGATTTTGTAGTATATGTATATGTTTTTTTCCTAAATCGAAGAATCAACCCAGACATTTTGTGTCGTCGAGTGTAAAAAATAATATGCGGATGAAACTTATATTTATTGACGCCTCGGTCAATTTTTTAAACGAAATTTCTACATTTGAAACAGAATTAACAAAAGTGCACTGCACGCTCGAATGGTTTGATATGTCAGCGCAATCTCAAAAGAAACTGAGAGCGTGAAATTTGTAAGACAACATATGCAAACCGATAAGTTTTGTTTATTTTCCCTGAAATAGAAAAATAAAAAGATAAACAGGAAATAGCTATACCCTGAGCACTGTCACTGAGGTGTGTTGCTGATGCTTTCATGTCTACTTTGCGTTTAACACAGCGCGCTGGTTTTTTGTGGGAGAATAAAGATACACGGCTAGTGTTTAGAATAATTAAACTGGTTCGACTTAAATTTCTTAGATTTTGTAAGGAACCAGTTACAGAGGAAGCACAATTATTTAGTGTTTCGCTTAGTTTGTGGCATCAAAACGTGGGCCTCAGTATAGGCCTTCTTTTATGGCATTAATTTATTTTGCGCGTTTGAATTTGTTTCTATTCTTGTTTGCGATCTATCCGTTTGAACTCATTTAAATTCTAATTTAATTTTGACAACAATAAACAATAAAATAAATGTTACTTATAATGTGAAACATTAAGTTGATCTTCTGCAAATGCTTTCATAATTTCGTCATGATTTCTGAGACTGAGCTGAGTTTAATTTTTAGAGTTGCTGTTTTTCGTGGTGCTAGCTCGGAAGGGTTGAAACAGGCAATATTCAATCGTGCAAAAGCAGTAATTTAACCATTCAGAGATAAATTACAACTACTAGTTAAAAAAGTTTCAAAGTGATGCAATTCTCTCCATATTTGGGAAAACAAGACGTTTTTAGAAAACGAATTGACTGTATTGTTTAAAACCATCATCCTTATCCTCTAGTGCCATCTAGTGAGGTTTTATTCTAGGACACCTAAAACAGCATTGATTAAACCGAACACCAGCAGCACATGGCGATTTGTAGCTCAGTATTCCGGGGTTTTCTTCGGTGCTCTCTGATTTAACACGGTGCCAATGTTCATTTTTCACAGTTTATTTTATACTACATGGATCATGATGAGTCACAGTTGCTCCTTGTTTCCCCCAAGAAACATATTTTAGCTGTAAATACGAAAATTGTAACTTTTAATTTTCTTTCTGATCTATGTTTTGCTGAGAAATCGTATATATTTCAAGTTATATTATCGTTTCTAAAGAATGTTTAATATGAATATAGACCTGTGGAGCACCTGTAGTAAGCTGTTGCAGTTTTAAATGTAAAATTTGATAAGAAAGGTGCACCAAATGATGGTAACGCATGTGAGGCGTTAATATGACTCCTGAAAACTAGAAAAGTTAGAGAAAACGCATATTGATGCTAAAAACCATTGTAGAAGGAGTGCAGTGCCACATCTAAATTACAGGGTCCATAAGCAGAGGCAGACAGTGTTATTATGCTTTGTACTGCTGATCTATTTACAGGGATGTAATGACAGTTTTCTGCGTGTACTGACTAGCAATAGTTGTATAGAAATCAAGAAATCGTTTCATCTAATTAACTGCATCCCTCCAGGTCCTCAGGGAACATTAGAGCTCCTCAGTCCATCATTAAAGTAGACATAAACAATTCATTACATCACTGTTAGTCCGATGAGACTGTCACTGCCAGATGCAATATTAATACGCCGTTAAACTCAGAGGGATTAAGACCAGGGAAGTTTTTGACTTTCAGCTTGACCAAATTATTGAATCTCACCGGTGGAGATAATATAGATCAACTACATGCCAAACATAATCTGTGATTTAGCATTAGTAATAAGATCAATTCTGTTATAATCTTACGATCACAAAAAAAGACAAAAGTATTAAGCCTCACTTTATTGAACCAAGACCTCGGCTGTCGCTCTCAGATCTGACATGATGCTAAAAGCCTCTTGCTTCCGAACAGCACAAATTTAATACAATATCCAAAATGACAAGAAAATCACTGTAGCTACTGTACAATTTAACATAAATACAATCTATTTAGCATTAGGTTGTTGCGAATTAACTAGAGTTTGTTTACAGGGTGTGCTTATTATACTGTTAGTAAAGCACAGGTAAGTCAAATTGAAAACCTTAAAAAAAAAATAACATGGCACTTAAAAAACTTGTACGAAAAGCACTAAACAATTTATCCTTAATCCTTAATTTGACTTGAATAATTTTACACATTTAAAGAAAATACAGTACATTGCCATTTCTGTTTTTCAAAATCAAAGTGTATCAAGAAAAAAGAAAAACCCTTTGGTTTAGGGTGATTTTGGCAAATCACAATTTAGCATAGCACAATATAGACAACCAGCAAACAAACAAAGCACTTCTCTCTTTAAAACTAAGGCACAAGGATATGTCATCTACTGGTTAGCATGCGCCTGTGTAAAAGGAAACGTCAAGTTTTGCAATAGAGAAAAAAAAAGCTTATATTTTGGTATTTGCCCTATTGTGTACATACATGTGCATAACAGGATTGACTCAAGATATGGGCAAAGTTTCACACAAACAAGGTATTGCCACAAAAGATTTCTGTGCCCACAATTCAAGTCAATGTGGCCCTGAATTTATAATCAATCAATAAATAATCATAGTACACTATTTCACAATATTTAACATTGATTTGACAACATTTAACAAAGCAAATAAAACATTGGTACTGAAACATTGAATAAGTACGTTTAAAACAAAACCATTCGACTGTAGTGCAGCATACTACAAACGTCTCTCTCTGAAGACAAAAATAAAACCCTGAGATTAAGATCAAAAACTGAGGTCTGATGAAATGTGTGAGATTCAATACATAGTGAGACCAGCGAGTGAAACATCTATAACATCTTCGAACCGGCAGTTCACAGCTCCGTGCAGTTCAAGGCAGCAAGTTAACAGCACCATGCTTCACCCTGGGGTCTTAAAGACCGTCCCGTAAAGCTGCTCCTGCTCAGGACCCACTGAGTTTTACTGAGTGAAACTCTTCTTGATGGACACATTTGGGAAAAGGCCACTAAGCTCCTGCACGAAGCGAGAGTCGACCTGCGAGCAGAAGGACACGTCCAACAGTTTTAGCTGAGGACAACACTGCAGTAACTTCCGCAGAGAGGCAGAGCTCACCATCCGTGTACCTGAAGAAACAACAATGAAAACAGTTACAGGGATAGCTCTCCTAAAAACAAACAGTCTGTCATCATGCATTTGATTTTTTCAAAAAGAAGGCATTGCTTTTGTTCTGCAAGAATACATTAAACTGATCAAAAGTGACTGTTTAATGTTACAAATGTTTATATTTCAAAAATATGCTGGTGTTTCTTTACTTTCTATTCATAGAAAAATCCAGAAAACTCGCAATCCCACAAAAATATTAAGCAGCACAACTGTTATCAACATTTATAAAAAAATAAATAAAGAGAATTTAAAAAAATAATCACGTATATTCAAGAATTTCGGTATTTTTACTTTGCAGGAAAAAACACTGAAATAAAAAAAGAAATGCAGGTTTGAATCCTTAAATCTTAGCGCATTTTAAATGAAAACACACATCTCACCCAGTATATCAAGGTGCTCCAGAGCGCTGCAGTTAGCGGCCAGCTCCTCCAGGTCAGAGTCACACACGGTGCGGTTGGCGGTAAGGAAGAGCTTGCGTAGGCGGGGCAAACTGCGGGCCAAGTGCTGGAAGCAGCCCGAGCTGCTCTGAAGCGTGGAGCACCAACCCAGGTCCAGCTCTTCCAGGAGCCTGCAGCCCGAAACCAGCTCTGCCAGACCACGCTCGCTTAGGTTCCTGCAGCGCCACAGGTCAAGGGAGCGTAGAGAACGGCAGCGTGCACTCAGCATGCTCGCCACCACATCATAGTCCTCAATCTGTGATGAAATCACCATGTAGCTACAGTCAAGTACTCATTGATAACTGGCTGTCTCTAAGCTATTCTATGAGCACATGAAGACAAACAGCCAGAACAGCCGTACCTAAAAAGGAACATACTGATTTGCATACCTCATATCAAATACAAAAAGATGGGCACATTCTACTTACTTGGAATGGAACATTTAAAAAACGAAAATGGATTGGAAAAAGATTCTTTAGATTTAAAAACAAAATGTTCTTTACACACACAAAAGCTAATTTTACTGAAAGGTTCTTTAGGGAACCCAAAATGTTTTTTTTAGGAAATGTTGTGAAAACCCTCTTTTGGATCCTTTATTTTTATGATTGCATAACATTATAAAATTGCATTCTGATGCAACAAATCTAGTGTGTCAGGGGTCATGGGCAATAATATCCCAATAAACATATGATGCCTAACTTAAAATAAAAGTCCCTTTTATTTATTTATATTTATTTAAGTCCCTAAAATATTATTTTCAGTGTATTATTATTACAACTATTTGACATACATAAAACGTAATCTTGTATAATGTATAGTATTTAGTATGAGAAAATAGCATTGTAGTATTAAAATAAAACAAACAAAAAACATTTTTAAAAAATTAAACAAAAAAAACAATTAGAAAAACAAAGATTTGTCTCAATAAATTTTCTTCTTATTAATAGCTAGTAAATTAGTTGTTAAGTTTAGGTATTGGGTAGTATGTAGTATGTAAAATATGGTCACGCATAATATTTGCTTTATGTCCTAATAAACAGCCATTATTCATTATTCATAAAATTATAACGTAATATAATGGGTTTTTTTTCTTTTGCAAGGCTTACAATTCACTAGGAATTACAGGTAAAAAATCTAGAATAACAAAAAGTGAATTAAATAAGATGTGTTGATGAACATGATAAATACCATTTCACAATATAGTGCAGCATAACAGACTGTTTACAGCTAAAATAACCACAAATGACGGTGGAAGTTAACCAGGGTCAAACCCACTCTTTCATTAAAAAAATAGACTTTATTTACAAAATTCATTCATTACAAAAGGCTTTTCTATGTTGACCGTTGATCTTCATAAACACTAATGTAATCTGCGAACTGGGATTTAGCCACAAACCAACTGCATACTGCATCAGTTCAACTGTCCAGTGGACTCACCATGACACAGCTTCCCAGGTTAAGGTGCTTGAGCTCTGGGCAGAATGTGAGGATGCTCAATATGGCTGATTGCTGCAAAAGAAACGGAGAAAACAGTGATGATTAACACATAACACTAATCAAAGAATAATACAACATTCTATTCAGCCAAAGTGAGACCAAGACATATTTAACTCCGCCATTCAATATTCTTCTAAATACAAATATTACATGACCTCCTGGTCTGGCACACATGACTGACACATACATTAGAGATAGAGTGATATGATGTTTCACAGAAAAAAAATTTGATTTTGGTTGATTTTGATTTTGGTTTATTTTGATTTTAAAAGCTGAAGTGTCAGGAGAGCACCACTAAGAGAATACAGCCATTGTTTTCATTATTGTGTTGATCTCAAAAATAGTCACGTGAAATGAAACTCAACCACCTCAAGACTGTTCACTTTTGAGTTTGTTTTGTGTATATTTCCATTGTTATTTACATCATTAGGCTCCCTAGAAGACATTTGATTTACAGCGATGATGACAGAGAGGTGGGTTAGATACAGACAGGGTCTGATGCTTGTGTGTTCGTGTGTGAGTTTACATGCAGTCGCCATCACTACAGAACAGCTACAGAAACATTATACCTGTTGGAAGAGGAACTAATAACTACAAATGCTGATTCACGGTTAACCACACACAGAGGGACGGGATGACTCGAGATAAGTGGCACGCTTGGGCCTGATTTAAAGGTGGTAATGCCTGTATGCTAGACTTACACCGCCTGATGTTATATAATTAGAAGGACAGGTAACTATAAAAGCTTAAAAAAGGCTGGAATAAGCATGTTTTCTTCTTCAACTCCCAAGATAGCTTGCTTTTTTAATGATGTAGTATAAACAATAAACAAAGGTGATGCACGATAAAGCACACAACTTTTGGGGGAACACAAAATTTCATGCATCAGTAATTAGCAATTTCAGCTTTGATGTTAAAAACCTTCATTATTACCACCCAAATCGTTCATCACAAAATATAGATATTACACAAGTAATGAAGTATACAATGATATACAAAACCACAGTGCTCATCTAATCCATATGGAACGGAAAAGGTTTCTGTACTGTGTGTCGTACAACTGCAGGAAAATAAACGCTGTTTTGGCTGTTCCTTACAATGGCCTCTCCCGCAATCCATAAAAAAGCAAATAATTTGGCTGACCTATACCGCATTTTCACTACAATATTAAGAAAAAAAATGAATTTGCATTAAATGGATATGCATCCGGGTTCTGATACCAAAGAGATGAAACTGAACAAATGAATAAAACATTATTTTGTTTTCTCTTTGCGGACAAAAAATATTTTTGTAGCTTCATTAAATTAAGGTTGAACTGCTGTTGTCACATGGACTATTTTAAGAATGTCCTTATTACCTATGCAGGGTCAGAAAGCTCTCAGATTTCATCAAAAATATATTGTGTTCCGAAGATAAACAAAGGTTTAATAAATTTAATTAATAACCAAATTGAAAGTTGTGAAAATGAAAGGATCTAGGAGCTTTAGAAAGTAAATGCAAAAGACTGTTAAGTCTATTCCTCACAGCCTCATTTTAATATGTGCTAATTTACTCCATCAAACCTAAGGTCTATTGCTAAATTGAACTCGTTTCATAATTGTGGATTTATATGCTGCTTTACAGCAGAATTTGAATTTGTTGCATATTTGAATAAGTTTGCATCACAGATTTTTGAAACTTTAAAAAAAATTTAATTTGAAAATTTGCATGTTCAAATCAAATGCATTAAATTCATAGCTTCATATAATTAAGATTAGGATAATTAAGAACCACCACAGATGGTTTTATTTGAGAAAATCAGGAATTTACTCAGTCTTGCTCTCACCTCGACTTTGGTGCGGTACAACACCAGTCTGCGTAGATTAGTGAGTTTGGCGATGTGATTGAAGGCCTGTGGTTGCAGACGGTCACAGGAAGCCAAATTGAGCTCCTGGAGGCACGGACACGTCTGGGCGATCACTTCTAAACATGCTTCAGTCAGGAAATGACAGCACGACAGCTCCAAACACACCAGACTCAGCCCACAGGCCTTCATAAAGCTTGAGGAAAAAGGACAGAGATGGAGCGACTATTACCATACATTTGATAGATCAAATATTTAAAATATCTGGATCTGAGACTGCCATTACCTGCAGAACCCAGTGGCCGTCACGGCTCCACGGTTGCCCGTCCAGGACATGTTTAGTCTCTGCAGGAGGGTGCAGCGGCTCTGCAGGTGGCTCAGAGAGGCGTCTGTGAGCCGGGCCCAGTATGGCTGCAGGCTGAGCTGAATGTACTGCAACGGGTCACAGCAGTGTTTGTGAAAAAGCTTGCAGCTCTGAGCCAATCGGCACATGTCCGGAACCGGCAGGTGACTCACGATCAGCTGGATTAGCTACAGTGACACAAACAAACAGGGGCTTTCAGACCAAAACACAGCATGCTAAATGTTCTTGTGCATCAAAATAGTTTCTCTTTGAGATACTAAGATTACTCTCAAGACATATTGTGGAGGAACTGATTATGTTTTTGCTATGTGCACTGTTGGGAAAGTGAACAATAGTATGAGTGTGATGCTGGATATCAGTTAGCAGATAATGGCCAGATTATATTTCGTTTTCACTGTTACGAGTCTGTGAGGTTGGCAGTGGTTTGGACAGGAGATCTGAGCTTTGTGTAGGTAATAAAGGATTACGAAAGGGAAAGGTATTTTAAAATTACAATAAAATAGTCTCTAATTATGTGAAATTGACCTACTGCAAGTGCACAAGTCAGGGCTTGAGGAACTAGACCACACCTCAGCTATTTATTTTCAATATGTGTCTGGTAGGTAGAAGATTTCACATCTGTGGTCCAACATGTGTTGTCATCCACAGTTCTTGAAAACAATCTGTTACTTGGCCCACGTACTATTTATTAAACACACTGATGGCACAAACTACATTTTTCTAAACATTCCTAAACTCACACGCATCATTTGTAGTGAGAGTTTCCAATGCTAACCTCATAAGGGAGCCTATCAAAGTAGCCGTTCCCCAGGTTGTGCCTGCTTTCTCCAGCCGACCTGCAGCAGAGGCCTCCAGCATCACTGATCTCCTCTTCACTGTCACTCAGATCACTGATGTCGATGACAGGGATCTTATAGAGGGCCAGAATGGGTCTTTCCCGAACGCCTCGCAGGATCACAGCATCCAGCTCGGTGTAGTATTCCAAAACAGAGCTGTTCACTTCCAGACGCAACAGGTTGGTTGCAAAATTGATCTGCTTGATGCTAGGAGAAAACTGTCGAGCTTGAGGGGTCAGAGCTTTGTTGGGCTTGCCGGCCCACAGAACCTCCCACCTGCAAAAAAACAAAACAAAAAAAAGCATAATCATACTCAAAACACTAACAATGTCACCCAACTCTGAATAATTTGCAATATTGGTTTTTTTTTAATTAGGCCACAATTCTTTACTAAATAAAGAAAATATATATTGATATGTGAAATTTGGTCACAGGTTATGATGACAATAAAAAATATGCTGAAAATGTATGTAACTGGCCATGACTATGAATTTGGTTTAAACTGTTCAGTACAATTATTAATAATTAATTAACATTATTTTAGTAACAAATTCTATAATACTGAGAAAAATTGTGCAAATTAAATTGTTATCAATGTAGGAAAGTATATCAGTAGAAAATTCACAAAATATCACAAAATAAATATAATATTTTGGCATATTTTTTTTTTATAATTTTGACCATACAATAAACAATATTTACATACAATAATTTTATTGTGTATGCGCACATATAAATATGCTTATAATTTATGTTTTTCTTACTTTTACAAATTATTTTATTATTATTTATTAATGCAACCCCTAATACTAAAGTGTGTCCTTATTACAGTGTAATTATTAATTTAAAACATAATAATTATAATAAACATTATAATATGTTATATATGTTTTTAGTCATATTAGTTGTTAAACTGCTTATTTAAAGAATTAAATTTTGTTGTCAGTAAGTTTATGAATTTAAAATAAGAAATACACCATTAACCTTAAATCCGCGAATTATATCTGGACAAGCTTTATTAGAGTGGGACGGTTCATTTAGGATAAAGTACATTTTTAGGCTACTAATGACTAACAAATGGACTACATAACCTAATAATAAAAAATATATAAATATAAAACATATAAAAGATGAATTCTCAAGCTTGAAGTAATTAGCACTATCAAATTCTGTGGGATTAGAACCTACAACCTATTGATTAAAAATGCAGAACATTCGCTCACACCTAACATTTTACCTCACATCAGCTGGAGGGTTCTGGGAGAAAGGGTTAAGTGAGCACGCTAGGATCTTGACAATGGCCCCGGGGTGGTAGGTCTCCAGCACCTCCACAGCTGTGGGATAGACGGGCTCCTCGAAGGCTAGTTCCAGGTAGTCCAGACTATGGAAACTAGGCGGCGTACGACGGAACCGTGGAGTGGAGCTGATGCACTGCTCCCACCAGCTTCCATAAGTCCGGAACACAGCCGTCTGGGTGAAGTCTCCTGAGCTGGGATAAACGTTAGGCACTCCCGCCAGATTCCACATGGTATAGGACATGCTGTTCTCACTGCCGTAATGAGAACTGAAGTCCAGGACCTCTTTGCCATACTGCTCGACCTCAACGGTGACAGGTAGCGCAGAACGCTGGCCCAGCTCCACAGCCCTCCGGCTACCCAACGCCTCGCTCCGTGTCCCGCTCCTGGAGCGCCGCCGTAGACAGATATAGTAAAACATGCTCAGAAGGGTTAGCATAGGAAACATGGAGCAGCAGGACTGGGTTTGAGTCAGGAAGCACAGCCCTTTTCTCTTCCCTGCGCTGTAGCGCGATAGGCTCTACACAGTACAGGCTATAGGCCAAGCTGCATGCATGACCTGTGGGTTATAGAGAGACACACACAAACAAAATCACACAAAAGGTTGTGAGAATACTAAAATATAAAGTAAGATCAGTATTTTTTGGGGCATTGTTCATGAAACAAAAGTTAAATTAATTTGTGTATATTTATTCATAAAAGCACTCAGTACAGTTTACATAAGAACAAATTTATGAACAATATACACATCGTCTATGCTTTAAATGCTAAAAATGGATTCTAGGTTAATATAAGTAATAAAGTAAGTAAAAAGTAACTAGTATAAAGTAACTAAACCCGGGTCCGAAATTGACACTCGCCAAATGCTAGCAAATTTTCTGTCTGGCGAGTTAAATTTAAAGCGCCATCCGCCACATGGCGAGTAATGCGAGTAATGATCTCTGTGATGCTCTCCCATTTCTAAATAATAGAAAAACTCTGAAATGACTAAAATGGACAAAGAAAACAAATAGTCTGACTAGATCAGATAGTTAGTTAAAAACATTTCAAAGTAATAAACATTTCTAAGTTTTATAAAAAAATCTAATATTACCAAAAAGTTGATTTTCTTATTGATGTTTTAAATACGTAGTCACTCCTCTCTGTCTGGAGCACACATAATATACAGAATAACATGCTTTAGACATATCTGTGTTAAATCGTTGAGAATTGTGGCGGGTAAAAAATAAGCTTGACCGGCCAAAGTGTCAAAAACTTAATTTCGGGCCCTGAACTAAACTATAAAACACATTACAAAATTAAAAAAAACTTGATATTAAAGCAAAAAGTAAAAATAAAAGCTAACAACTCTATAGATGGATTGTAGGGTTGGGCGATGTCTACAAAATGCCTGAATCCACATTCAGAAAGGCACGGAAAACAAATTACGATTGCTAAAATTTGCCTGTTACATTACAATTTCAATAACAACTTAATAACAACTAGTAAGGATAGATGATCGAGGACGATGGCGAATGATTTGCTGAAACAGAGTATATGAGTTCTCGAATCTCGAAATTGAAACTAAAAAGCGATTGTGCATTCAAAAGTGCCATGCAAAATAGCAGCTTCTTGATGTCCACAATTTATAGTTCGATTACCCAATTATAACTGCTGAGAAAGTAGACTATTGAAATATGTTCCTCCCATCTCGTATTTATTTCCTCAGGGGTTAAAATCAGTGTAAAAATTATTTTCTAATACTTTAACTCACCAAGAATATTCATTAAATACAATTGAACAATCAAACTGCATGTTCTAACGTGTAAATATATCATAAACTGTATTGCATAAACTTCCCTGAGCAATCTAATTACTGGCATAAACCAAATAGTCTAACAAAGGAAACTACCTGTCAAAGGTCTTGAGAGAGAATTAATTAATAATTTTTTGTGTGTATGAACGTTAATGTTACTTCACAACATATTCTAGGGGCTTTTATACAACAAACTAACAGTGAAAGCCATTCATTTGACTATGACAAACTACCAAACATAGCAAGTTGCAGAGCCAGTTCACCCAAAAACCTATATTTAGTTAACTTTATTGGTCAGAATTACAATAAATACACATTTGTTTCAAACCTGTATTACTTTCTCCTAATAAACATAAAAGGTAGAAAACATGAGAAAATGGCAGAATGTTGTTTTCGAGTGAACTAGCCCTTTAATGTTAGACTGAAAGCTGTTGCTGCTAGCTCTGTCACCAACATATCGATTAATTTCGATATTTTGTGTTATCAAAACGTTTAAAAATGTAACCAGAAAAGAGGAGCTGTTAGCGATCTGAGCTATAGTTCAGTAGGATGGGTTATGAATCGCCTAGAACGCAGGCTGTCATGCCACACCTCACTGACGGACTTAAAAACAATGACAACTTACAGACGGTGCAGTGGTGTGTTGGAGTGTTCTGCTGAGTGTGTTCTGTGTTCTCGATCCATTTCCCACTTCTGCTGTCATTGCTCGCCCATTCTTCGCTGTTCGAGCGGAATATAAACATCCGCTTCACCTCTGCACAATGCATTGTGGGAAGTTGAGTTCTACGATACGTCATCCTGCATTATTGAATTAACGAAACTCTTTCCGAAGCACAAAAATAACCATTGTTGATTGTTGTAATTAATCTGTTTTACCTTTTAAAGAACAACAGTTATTTCATAATACAATGTTTAGGCACGATTTTATCATGTAGGCTACAGACCGAACAGGCATATAGCAATATAGGGCTATAGAAAGAGTTCAAATACAGAATATAGCATGGTTGGATAATCAGATTATTATTAACTTTGGATTTGGTTGCACTTTAATTTCTGTTTATTACTAAAAGTTTTTAATAAAAACAAGTTTATGTGCGTTTTGCAGTTATTTATTTTTTTTAAATAAATGATCTCGTATGGTTCTGTTAATTCCCTTATTATTATAGTATGGTTTGACATAAAATAATTTAGAGTGGCATTTGAATAATGATTATTGTAAAAAGTTACAGAAACCCTAATGAGTTCTTTAGAGTTGACTCTAAAGTATATTGTTTTGATTAGTTTGGCTTCACCTACATGTTGTAATACCTATGTCATACCCATGTCATTATACAAATTTGTGTCCTCATAAACCACATAAACCCGCACACACACAC
>JAUMHP010000070.1:13199036-13234580 GCA_032361065.1 Enteromius trimaculatus
GTCTTTCAACATCTACAAAAACAAATATTCCTATATCAAATACATATATGACATGGAATTATGAAGTTTACTTGCCTGTCTTTCACACAAGCAGTCTTCTGTGTCCTTAAATCCAAAGAT
Organism: Enteromius trimaculatus; assembly: GCA_032361065.1. Lineage (NCBI taxonomy): Eukaryota > Metazoa > Chordata > Actinopteri > Cypriniformes > Cyprinidae > Enteromius > Enteromius trimaculatus. Next base: position 13,199,157 of record JAUMHP010000070.1, read on the forward strand.
AGTTTGAGTTCTGCAAAATATGAACACGTAAATCATACTGTTGTTACAAAATGTGAAGTAAAAGACAAGACAAACAAAAAGTTGCATTATTTTACTCTTACTAAAAGTAACATTAACAACACCATGATGGAATAATGACGTTTACTTGCCTTAACAGTCTTTCCCTCTCTTCTGAAGAAGCTGAGAAAATCTCCTCTGTCCTCACACACGCAGTCGGCCTGTGTCCTGAACTCCGGAGCTCAACAACAAGTCTGAAATATTACATGCAAACACATTACTTTCAACAATTACCACTTCATCGGCCTCAAAATAATTATGCTAGTGTTTATACGAAAAATAAGAGAACAAATTTATATTTAAGTGTTTTAATAACCGTCTATTAACACCTCAACAAGAGCGAATATTGTAAAATCGTATGTAAATATTATATAAGACACTCGCGGTTGTTATATTAAAAGTATATCTGCCGTTAGGTAAGACCGTTCATTTCTGAGGCAAAAACCGCGTCGGCGTATTTTTCAATATAAGCTCTTTTCAGACTATTCCTGCCTTCCATGAAATCTCTAAATACTCCCGGACACTAACAATGAATCATGACTTTATATTTTTAAACTTTACTTACCATAAACATCTTTTACTCGCTTCCATCTCGAGACGATGAAAAAATGGCGGCTTCTCGCAGCGGTGTCGTCCGATGTTAACGTGACGTGCGTGCTCTCTTTAACGTCCGCGTTCTAACCCAACTGGTAACCCAGCGTTGGGTTACATAAAAAAACTACCCAACATTGAGAAAATAACCCAATAAAATGACCCAACAGTCTCAACCCAGCATTTTTTAGAGTGTACAGTCTTTGCAAGATAATTATATACATGTGTGTGCGTGTTTCTATATTTAATATAATGCACATAAAACATTTAATACAATAAATTTACAAAGGTCTAAAATAATTTTTAGTTGCTACTGATTTCTCACTTTTCTTCTCGCTCTGTTGCTCACTTTTTTTCTTACGTGAAAGGCATTGAGAAGCACCAATCCTTTGTAGACTGGAAGAAAGACATTGTTTTGATGTTCTGAATAATACATTTGTCTGTTAGAATTGACTGAGAATGTGGCGATTGTGACATTTATTTCATCGTAAATGGCCACATTCCCTCGTGACCTGTCCTGCTGGCCTCTCTGGTGGATAGAAGGCGCCGTGCAGGCTTGGCTCCAAAGAATACGTGCCGCTGGCTGTCCATCATGGACAAGTGGTGGGCTCACAGAGGGAAACAGATGCATATGACCACGTCTTGGCTGGCATTTGCATCGATGAATGACTTGTCCAGTCAGTTTGTCTCATGGGTGAATTGAAGCCCCATTGTCATCACAAAGAGCACTGAGTCTCTATGGAAGCGTCACTAGGCAATCACAGGCCAAACTCTCATTAGGACTTGAGCTGAACGGCAGATAAAGAAGACAATTGGTTTTGAATAACAGGTTTTTCTTCAGCTGCTGCTTTATTTTAATCTAAAAAGACATTTTTTTTTGTGCATTACAAATATCAGTTTTTGAGGTCTGCCTCAAATTTATGAAAAAAAAATGGAAAAACATTGACAGCCTTTATTGCAAATGGACTGATGACAGATGATTTAAAGACAAGACTGGTTAATTTTGAGAATTTAGGCTTTTTATAAGGTGTTGTTTTAGAAAGTGGAAAGGAAACCTCCAAATTCGTTCACTTTATATCTTTGCATCTTGCAATACATATCTTTTTTTCTCACAAATTGAGTCAGAAATCTCATGAACCAAGCTTTCCAGATGTATTTGTATTTTCTATTTCTACAGAGAGTTTGTTCATATTTATTTATTATTATATTATTAAACACACATACACACATACTGTATGTACATATATATATATATATATATATATATATATATATTTGTTGTTTTTTTGTTTGTTTTTTTATTATTATTATTTTTTTTTTTTTGCAAACCCTAGGAAGATCTTAGCATTGTAATGATATGATAGCATTAATGTATTAAGTCTTGGCAGAATAGATCTGCTATGCTGCTGCTGTTGGTTATTGCTGTTAAAAATGATTGCTTGTACAGGTACTTGCTGCAGCATAAATAGAATGTATAATAACCAGTAGCAGATCTATACAGGTGGAGCTGGGGAAGGTGACGTGTAAATGGCTAACCAGCGATTTAAATGTAAAGCAGCAAGCTCACTGGCTGCAAATTCAACATGAACCAATCAGCTTGTTCCAAATCATTTAATGCTGTGAATATTCTAATTTAATTTTAACGCATCAGCATGCACCATCTAGAGTTTCATGAAAGAACTAGGCATATATCTCTCTCTGTTGCAGAAAAACCCATGTGATGTAGATAGGTTACACAATATCTACATGGTTTTTTTCCTGTTTTTCTATTTTTTATAGCAAACATATGTCAACAATATTTTTTTAGTTTTTTAGAAATATGCAACTTAAGTGTTTTATAAGAATTTGTTCAAGTTTCTAATATGTTCCATAAACCGTTTTGTTTTATATGACAATGTATTTTATATATGGAAACTGAATAGCAGTATGTGTATAATACATTTGCATATAGGAATGGTCCAAGAATTATAAATCTGTCTTTAATTTGCATATTTAAACATAACATTGCAATACAAAAAAGTCCAGATTTTTAATGCAATCAATCAAATGGGGAAGCATGGTGATATCTATTTTTTAACCCTGTTCACCTGGAAATACACAGTTCTTTTGGGTCCAGATGGTTGATGAGAGATAGAAGGGCATGTTGATGGTTGATGAGAGGAGAAGTTGGTGCATGTGCCTTTGATGGGAAAATGAGGATTTGGAGGAAACAGTGGATCATTTAGAAAGAAAAAGGGGGAGAACAGGAGGACTCTGGAAGGATTGACAGGAAGAACGGTCTGAACGACAAAGAGAAGGTTGACGGTGTTGAGTTTGTTAGCCTCCAGCGTGGACAGCTCCCTTGACTGACAGTGTGATCAGCTGTCAGCTCCTGCAGGCATCACCGACAGGCCTCCTGTCTTCTGTCAGGCCTCAGTTCCAGCCTGCTGTTCCATACCCACGTGCAAACACACACACACACACACACTCTCCAAAGCCCTATTCTCCCTCCGACCCAGCTGTCAAAAAGAGCACAGCTAAATAATGAATCTGGCCATATTCCTTGAAGGAAAGGCAGCTGGGAGGGGAAACGCAGAGAGAGAGAGGAGTCTGAGGATCCTCAAGGGAAAACCAAAAACAAACCTCAGTCCATTTAATCCCTCTCTTCACAGCCACAGAGGAACAAGACAACAGCATCAACAAAAATTCAGCTATCCTTCCATCAGTTGTCATAAATAAGACTTGCTATGACATTATCCGCTCTTTGCCGATCAAAGACCACTTGGCCAGTGCTGCCAGACACAAACAGTGAAGGAGAACAAACCAAGCTCCCTCTACGGATCTTTCAGAGATTCAATGTTGTTTGAAGGTGTCTAGTTTTCACAGTAATGCACTTTAAAATGTAAAGTCATTTTTAATAATAAATTATTGCTTGAAAAACTATACACTGTACACTATATCTTCCGTACTACAATTAAAATACACATGCAAATGAGTTTTTGACTAGATTTTTACAAGCTTGTAGTTCAAACACTACTTCCACAGGCCATTACTGGCCAATCAGAATTAGGTATCCCAGACAGTCTTAATAACTCTAGATATTTTTCTTGCTGAATGTCATTGACTTTAATGGTTACAAATGCAAGGTTAAAATATACAGTAAATCGCTCTCAGCGGTTCCAGCTCTCAGCTATTTAATGCTGCAATTTTCAGCCTAGGCTGTGGATTTTCTCTTCCTTTCCTCTCATTCCCATTCACTTAACAACAGCAGCGATTTTCACAATCGAAGCAATCAAAATTTAAACCCACCAAAAATATTCCCGTTTCCACTCAGGCCATTCTGATAATGTAAAATCCACTTAAAGTTTTAAAACATTAAAAGGTTGTATAACCTATAACTGAACTGGTTGGCTTACTTAAGGTTGCAAAGTCAATGCTGATCCATTATCATTTTTTGAAACAATTTTTTTAAGACGCAAAAGACAAAACCTACTTATATCAGCTACTTTCTGTGCATGTCACTCTGATTCACCCCTTTAGGTTTGTGTTTAGTAATGATACCAGATTTCTTCAATACACACTTGTGTTTGCATACACACACACATCGGCCCACTGGCTCCAGGTGAAAGCATTACAATTCACATAGATTAGAATACATTTGCCACCTTGCCAGGTGTTCTCAAACGCAGGCCTATCACCATGGCAAATCGCTCGGCAGCCGCGCAACTGAATGACACTTCACATTCAAATCAAAAGCAGTTAGTCCAGCTCTCTTCGGCATGATAGTCTTTTGAACAGGAGCAAGAGTAGGGGGAGGAACCTGTGGCTATAACAACATTATCTGAATTAGAATGGCTTTGATAGTTAACAATGGACGGCGAAACACTTGAAATAAAGAGCTTTTGTAAATCCAGTGCCTCAAAACTGGGTATGACTCAACGTAGCGCAATGGCTTTCCTTTGAGTTAAACTAACATGCACCGCTCACACGTGTGTGAATACGGACATTTTAACTTCACAACATGAGAGCACATATGAATTATTCATTTTTAACACTTTCTGTTTTTGATCCCTCTCAGCCAAAATGATACACACCTGTTTTGGTTTGGTTCTTTTAAAATCCCTAGTGGCATTCAAAAGGCATATTCATCGCTGTTTCGTGAAGATCATACCTGCCGCTAATTGTAACCATAAACACGGCTCATAATTATTCACATTTAATATCCATTTCCAGCTTATCGAAATGATATTTGATTACCCCCACATATCTTGCAATTGACTTCATTTAGAAAGGTCGACTATTTGCACTGGCCAGGGAGTGATTTAAATGTTTCGCGATGATTACCAAAGTTATTCGCCTTTTGTCTAAATGACAGAATCTGCAAATATAATTAGCACGGGTGGAAATGCAGGGAGATAGTGGTGCTGGCTGTCATCACGTTCTCCTATTGTTACAGCGCTGTGTCCTCCAGCTGAACTTCACTACACTGAGTTTAATTGGTTTCAGGAACTCTGCTTTGAGGAAGTCATAACCTTGATCTTCCCCCGGATAAGAGATTCCTTTTTTCACCATCAAATGCATGCAAATTTCAGGCTCAGCCTGGGAGAATTGTAAACAGACAAACATTGTTTTATTCCATTGTGATTCTGATTAGAGAGAAATAATTAATCACAGTGTTTTAGTTGCCCAGAGACAAGAGGTGCACTGATCTAATGGCATAGACTGACACAAGCTACTGAAGAACAGCTATGATGAGAAATGGCCAAGGATGTCTTTAACTTGAAACTTCGCTTTACAACAGAAGAAGAGCAAGGATTTATTTGTTTAAACTTCGCTTTACAACAGAAGAAGAGCAAGGAGTTATTTGTTTTTATGTGTATGTGCACTTCATATACTGTGTGTGTGGTCAGAATAAGAGTCCAAACTGATCACAAGCATGAACAAATAATCCACAAGACACCATAAATGAATGTGTTGTTAAGCATTTAACTATAAACTGATTCTGTTGATTACTTCACAAGATGTTAATTAATGTATTGGAGTCGTGTGAATTACTTGTGGCTTATGGTGTTGTTTTAATCAGCTGTTTGGACTCTCATTCTGACGGCACCCATTTCTCCAAATTGGTTTCAAAGAAGAAAATCTCATCTAGGCTACATCTTGGATGGCCTGAGGGTGTGTAAAGTTGATAAATGCAAGGTGCATAGAGGTTCAAACAAATACAAAACACCATCAGCAACAGTAATATATTGCAATTAACAACTTGTTATGTAACATTATTTGAAATTTGATATTGCTTTAAATGAGCTTTTTTCACTATATATAGTAAGGAAACTGGTCTGCATTTTATTTATTATTTTAAGTATCTATTGTCCAAAATAAACAAGGATATAAAAAAAATGTTTTCTGTAAGGCAAAGAATATGTGAATAGAGGTGGACAGGTTACCTAGACACTGAATAGCAATTTCATTCTGTAGTCTTTGCACGCAAAACCTTTTCTGAGAGCACTTATCTCACTATTCCTCAAAGGTACAGAGATCAAATCCCTGCGTCCTTCACACCTGCCTCGCTCTTCCTCAGTCAATACGAACTCAAACTCTCTCGCTTGAGAAAAGCTTTAAAACTTACAATTTTCAAAAAGAACAATCTAGGAGATAGACAAATATACAATTGGTAGAAATAAAAGACATGTGAAACATGCACTCTTCTCCTGCTTTCTCAGGGAAAAAAAGGCTAACACTTTATTTTACAATTAGACCATAGTTGCTTATTAGCATGCATATTACTGGAATATTAGCCCTTTATTACTGCTAATTAAGCACATATTAATGCCTTATTCTACATCCTTAATCTAAACTTAACTAATATAGTTTACTAACTATAAATAAGCAGCAAATTAGGAGTTTATTGAGATAACAGTCATAGTTAATATTAGTAAATATATATAGTAAATTATATTTTTGTGGCACTTGCAGCTTAAAAATTAAAGCTAGCGACAGCTCAAGGGTTTTGTTGTTGCCTATATAATAATGATTTAGAAGAAATCAACTTTAATGCTGAATCAAAAGCTTATCATTCAAATCAGCATCCAATGATTTTACTAAATTACACTTTTGCTAAAGACACAAAATAAGACTGCTGTTTCATTGACATTAAACATCATTCAAAAGTTTACGGTTGGAGATTTTTTAAACTGAAAGAAGATTCTTCTGCTTACCACGGCTGATTTTTTAGCAACCATCACTTTATTCTCCAGACACTTGATCATTTAGAAATTATAAAATGCTGATTTGTTGCTTAAAAATCTTATTTTTATCTAATATATCTAATATGTCGAAAACAGTTATCTTAATATTTTTATGTAAAGTGTAAAGTTTTTTTTCAGGATCCCCTGATAAATAGATCTTTCAAAAGAATAGCATTTTTCTGAAAACATTTTTGCATAAGTATTGATTTCTTTTTCTTTTTTTAAAAAAGTACTGACCTTGGAATAGTGTGAGTCACCAAAAACATCTTTTAATATTCTTTGCATAAAAATCAACACCCCTTGGGTAAATATACAAGTCAATATATTTTAATTAATTAACACTTTTCAAATAGTTACTTCTATGAAAACTACATTATTGTAAAATGAACACTCCAGGTGTTATACTATTAGAAATAATTACTATCAGCCCCTTGCAGCGTTGCACCCCAAACCCTCGTGGTATTTAAAAGTAATTTCAGTCATTATTGTTGTCTATTCATTCTATTTTGTCTTGCTATTCAAAAATATGTATTATATTTATCTGATTGTTTGTAAAACACCATAAAATCCCAATTCATCCACTGCACAAGCACAAGCCTTTCCCTTTCCACCCCACTGCTGCCAAGCATCTCCCTCTGTGAGCGTGACACACTCCCATGGAATGTATTCAAATATTTTGACATTTTGCCTTTCCTTACTTCCAGAGCAGAAATGATTTGTGACAGATGGAGAAGGGCTCTGTCTGATGAGCTCCCTCCAACACCACGGGCACCTCTCTCCTCCTCGGTGTGCTCTCTCCGATCGTTCCTTCTCTGTCTCTCTCTCCTGTCATGTGTGGTGGCCTGTCTCTTTCCACAGCTGCCCCAGGTGCATCCTCCCTCGGTGATAAACACACAAAAGGGAGACTCCATCAAAAAGTTGAGACAAGAACATGTTGCAGTTACCTCGAGCCGTTCTGGTCTGATGGTCCGAGAACACTTACACAGCCAGTGCCAATGGCTTGTGACAAAGGCAGCCTGAACACAAAGCTAAAAGATGTAAAGTTCGACAGCGGTTTCCACAGTAGAGTTACCTGTGTTACTAAGTGTCCCATTACTATCAATAAAGAAAGCTGATCAAAAAGACAAACTGATGGCACAACGGCATGTCGGTGCTGTTTTGAATCTAATGTTCTTTAGATGTGTGCTTTTTTACTAGTAAAAATGAAGCATGGAGGAATAGCTTTAATTGTCACAGTCACTGGGCTGCTTGTCTGTACTAATGCAGCAGCAGTGAGAGATGCAGGACATGCGATGTTGACACCAGAGCAGGAGTTTGAATAATGCCTCTCATTAGCCACTGAAGCGGTTCTTCTGCCTGTGTCTGTCCCCGGTCATTTTGCGCCAGCGTGATAAAAAAACAAGCTCATCGCGTCTGAAAGCTGTCATCAATCAAAGATGGATGGAGTTTACTGCTATGAAAAGGCATGAATCTCTGTGTTATTTTCTTAGGCACAAACACCACAACTGCTGTGTTCCAAAACCTACAGAGCTGCCTACGAAGACAACATTTTAAGACATCAAAAACATGAAGGGTTAAGAACGCTTGTGTTGGCCAAATTATAAGGCAGTATTGTACACATCCTTCACAGAGAAAGATACGCCCATACGCAGTATCAAAAAAAAAACCAATGTAGATTAAAAATATTAAAAACATTTAAAAACTTTTGATCTTTTATTTGAATGTTAAAGGAACGTTATAATTTAGCAAATATTCTACATTCCATGAATACTCTGAAAAAAATAGTAAGGTTAGAGCTTTTATGTTAATGTTTTGAGAAGATAATAAAAGACTAGATAACTTTGAACAAACATTTTCTATTTCAATATTTTAAAATTAACAAGTTCCTATGTTTCAGCAGTCTTCAGTGCCACGTGATCTTTCTGATATGCTGATTTATGCAGAATTTTTATCTGATATGCTGTGTTGGTGCTTAAGTAATATTTCATATTATTATCAATGTTAAAAACAGTTGCTTCACGTTTTTGTAATTTTTCTTTTTTTTTTAGGGTTATATGGTGAATAGAAAATTAAAAATGGCATTTAAAAAAAAAAAAAAAAATCTTTTGTAACATTCATGCTCAATAAAAGTATTACTGACCCCAAACTTTGTGAACTATATACAGTAGGCAGCTAAAAAGGTTTTGGAACAAAGCTAAAAACTCTTGTAACAAGATGCTTTTTCAATACAGATACTTTTTCTTCTGTACTGTAAAAGGATGCTCAGCAATCAGTCATATTTGGAAAACAAGAACTGTATATATAATAATTTATGAAGCAATTTCCTTCCAAAAAAGACAGATAAGACAAGCAAAAACCAGGGAGAGGGAATCTTGTAAGGCAGGATCCATCTGTGCTTCGAGTCGTTGATTGAGTGTACGTCTGGACGTACATACTCTCAAGAGCCCACGGGGCAAATGAAACCCCAGCTACACAGCGCATCAATCAATAATACACGCAGCGTATAAAACTGAGAGGGAAGCGCAGTCTGAGCACATATGATAACAGGAGATTTCCAGCAAATGAGAAGCCGGCATAGAGCTCTTCATCATCCCACAATCTGCAGAATCTCCCTCCTCTGCCATCCCTCAACTCTCCCGCCACATTTTGTCTGTGTTTGTGCGTGAGGGCTCAGTGGTTTGAACTGAAGCGGATAGACCGAATGTGTTCACAGAGTTCCTCTGACACATTCTGTTTTCATTAGGGGTGAGATGCTTTTACCCAGGTTGTGCCATCTTGGATGTGGAGGTTGTTCCATTAACTGAGGTTTTGCATCCAGAGTGACTAGATGGAGGAGGAAGGGGGGGGGGTGTTAAATAAACACTTTGGATACTTGCCAGTGATGGAGGTAGAAGGTCCGGCAGTAAGGTTAATCTGCTTGTAGACTTCATCGTATTCCTTTGACAGACGTCAAGCGAGGAGCTGAAGTTCTGGACTGTAATCATCTGGAGTCATTATCACTGTCTGGGGTGACCTAATACAGCACAGCACCACGGGATGAAAGAGCTTGTTTACTGATCCAGAATCAGAATAAAGAGCATTAATCACCTTAATGAAGAGCGAATCAAGCCATCACAGATGATCCCATGTAACAGAATGTGCTGTTCAATTCAAACGGGCAATGTTTCAAAATGACAAATCAGTGAGAGTTGGTCATGTTGATTGATTTCCTCTATGAAACGCTAATAGATTTAGTCCTCACTGGGCAATTGCCACTCATTAACCTTCAAGCGGTTTCATTTGAGAATGTATTGCTGCCATTTTGCAGCACCACACAAAGGCAATTCAGCAGATGATAAATATCCTGACTCTTTAGCGGCAGGTCACATATCAAATGAGCACTTTGGCACTGCAAACTCTGGCTAATAGATAAACACGCACACACAGCTCACCATACTCTAATAAAGAAATGAAAGTTCCAAAAGGGTGTATATTTGGGCCATCTGGTGTATTGAATAGCATGTGCTCGTAATGTCTTACAATGAAGTTGTTTGGGTCTGTGCTTATTTTCTATTTTTAGAAATGGTTTTGTCACTGAAAATGCTAATATAGTGGTATATGCACATTATTTGATAATGTTCCCTGCACCAACATCAGCAGAGGTCAGAAAGAATTTAAGTTTATACTCGGACGGATGTCACAATACAATAAAAGACCTGTTTCTGCTTCTATTTTGTTGAGATAGTTCACCCAAAACTTGAAATTCGGTCATCATTAAAATTCACGCCCTCAAGACATTCCAAACTGTATGAGTGTTTTTAATTCTATTGAGCACAAAACAAGATATTCTGAAGAATGTTGGCAATCCAAAAAGATAAGGAAAACCAAGATAGAAAAACAAAAATGTGCAAAAATTACAACTTAGCTTGTCATACTGAGGCAGTGAGCTCAAAAGGTCTCCTTTGCCCCTTAAAGTCGCATATTAGTACCTTAAAGTAAATTATGTACCCTTAATAATATGTACTGTTATGTCTGAACCAGCGAATTTAAGGTATATTGGTGCAGCACCAGTTGGAAAGTATCAGTAACTTGAATCTGCGGCTATTGGCAACCAGTGCAAACTGATGAAGAGAGATATGTGACTTTCTTTGGCTTGTTGAAGACCACTCTGACTGCTGCATTCTGGATTTTTATTTAACCTAAATTTAATAACTAAGCGCACTGAAAAGACCAAACACAGAACACCTTCATCGACCATTGCCACAAAGTGGTGACCCCGACGTGACCCCCTAAACAGGCGAGTGATGTGTTTTCAGTGCAATATGGATTTGCACCAAACAAAGCATTTGATCATCTTCAGCTTAGTACATTTTAGTTAAAGCTTGAACAATAATCAGTGGTTATGCTAGTAGTGTCTAGCCCCCGATGGTTATATAACATAACCCTTAGATAACTCAGACCCGGGACATCATTCTCTACCTCCTCCCTCCTTCATTTTTAAATATTTTGACATGAACTTTCTGATTTTTATAAAATGTTTATAGGGTTGCTAGGTATGTAAATGTACAAGTATTTTTTTCTGTGCAACTATATTTACATATCTGATGATTCAATATGTGCAATGCATCTTTATTCCTCTTTGATACATGACGATGAATATAATCAGCTAAATTTGAACTGGATTACTGCAGAGCAATTACTGCATGCAATGAAATACAAACGTCCCTGTCATTTGATGGTGGATGTGGTTTAATAAGCTGGATGTGATCAAAATGTAGATTTTGAAGTCAATGAAAACGAACGTTTTGAGAAAATGGTTCAGATACGAATATAGTCGGATGCCGAATGCATTGTGCACAAGATATGAGCAGTACTATGACTAGCCCCCAATAGTTCACTAAAGTCTAGCAGTTAATAAGAAATCTAGAATCTTACCTGATGTGCTCCATGCTCCATCTAACCTGAGATCTAGTATGCACTTAAGACACAGATTTGTGGAAGCATTCACCTTCACTTAATCTACTTGAGAAAATCATTTCAGAGTAAGTCAGAATGAAATGCATACAAGATGCATGAGTAAGATGCATACATGACTTTCAGAAAAATACATATGTAGAGCATTCATGCGCTCATTCAGGCTGCAAAATGGCCCTGATCTTTTTGCAAAATTGCCTTAAGTAATGACTATAAATATTACTTGCATTCATGTAAAACATTATATTATTCTACTGACCAGGATAAGCTAAGTAGAGGGAGATGTGTAATCAAATGTCCGTATGTTAATGTAATGTGTCCATCCCAGAAGATAAAAGTATCTGAGGTTCTGTTACTCTTACTGTATTTTTCTATATAATCTGTCAACTTGTACAGACTGTAAATCAGAGCAAAAGTTGTATGCATAATATATATACAGTCTTTAGTGTTTTTTGCTTCGTTTTTGTCATAAAGTACACTGTTTTTTCACACTTTGTTGTATGTTCATGTGGACAGATTAACAATCACTCGATTTCAATGATTAGGGAAATTACTGGCCACATCCTGGTTAAAGTTTACCACGTTTGTTTTACAGTGGCCTCTTAACAAACACCAAACCTTCACTCCTCAAAAGTGAGAGGTGTTGCCATGGAGACCCTAAAGGTGAGTTCTGAGGGTTTGATCCGGCGCCAAGGAGCGTAACCGAAGCCGAGCGCACGTTCTCTCACTTAACTGACTGACTGAGCACTCACTGAGCACTCATCTCTGACTCACACCCAAGTATAGCGTCTGTGAGCCAAGAATTCAATTAGTCACTCAAAACCCAGCGAACGCCCCAGGGGGAGTCATATCTCCACCATTTAAAAGTATGATTACAAATAAACCAATAACATTTTGACTCTCCGGGAATGGACCAGTAGATTAGAAAATTCAGATTAGATCTAAGTGCCTGTAGATTCTCATTAAAACAGCACAAACTACTGAGAAACAATAGGTAATTAGGAGCCTAATGAAGCACAGCACCGTTAGCGCGACTTGACTGTGTGCCTCTCTGCTGGGACCCAGTTTTACTCTACACTTATCCTACAGCAAAGCTTCCAGCCTTTCATTTGGGCAATAAGACATATTTAATTAGATTAATGAACGTTATAAGCTCTCCGAGGAATGGCTTAGTACACAGTGACAATGCAGCAGCTTATATGTGGGGAGGAACACTTGCCGCTTCAGGGCAGACCTTTTCGGTCTCTCAGGACGGAAGTGAGAGAATTGACAGCGACGGTGCAATCTGTCTCTGAGTTACGCCAAGAATAAAGGGCGATGTACAAATCGTTTATTGCAAATTTGTGTTTGGGAATTACAGGAGAGAGCTAGGAGTCTCGAGACGTGAAAGTGGAAACAGAAGTGGACTAAGAGAGCTGAGAGGGTTGATTAAAGCAAGAGTTTTTCTTGAGAGTTCATAAAATCGAAGTCTGGTTTTCGGCAAGTTTGTTTAAAAGCTTATTAGTTGTTATTAGTGCTCTAGGAGAAAAGAGATTGGATTATTAAAATTATTACCAAAAAATTCTGACTTGAAGTGCAGCAAGGGCAGAGAATCCGGTTCAAAGGCCATCACTTTCATGGAATCAAAACTGATCCTATTTACTTTAGAAAAGTGATAGTTTACCAAAAAAAAAATTCTGTGATTATTTATGAGTTGTTCCAAACCTGTATGTATGTATGTTTTCTGTTAAGCACAAGATATTTCGAAGAATGTGGGAAAAAACTGGAAGTCTAGAAGTCTACTGGAAGTCAATAGAATGTTCAAAAAAAATGCACATTTTAAATAAATGCTGTTGTTTGGCATTCATTGCCATTAAAGTGAAATTACTAATCCTACACACAGGAGCCTGATAAAAACACTGCAGAGGCTTTTGCATCTGAACTCTTCATACATTTACAATAAAATGCTTCTTAAAAAGGCTTTCATTAAAACGTTTTAAAATGTTTACAGACAACAAACTTTTGGAATGGCAGAGTATATATTTTTATTTAATTTTTACTTTTCTCTTTTCATGAAAATGGCCACAATAATATTATGCTAAACACCTTTTTCAGTCTAAAAAAAATTGCATTGTAATTTTTTACTGAATTTAAAAATTAGCTTAACATTAACAGGGATTTACACATGAGCACACAGAACATAGTTTGTCACTTTCGGGAATGTAAAAAAAAAGTTCTTAATCGATTCTTTCGATTATTCAAACAAAACTTCATTCATTATAATGCTATAGTGCCCTCTATAGGCTGTAGAGAGAATATACTCTGGAGAATCAGCAATAGCAGCCTAGCCCTGCATAGGTCAACCACTACAACTTTTTATTTGTCACAAATAAGATCAATAAACCAGTAGTCAGACACAACAGTGTCATACTTGAAACCACAATAAGATATAAAACTGAGGGATAAGCAATTTTTTTCACTGTGTAAGTGAAGCTATTGACTTATATCCATAAACAGCTGTCCACTTAAGCTCATAAGCACAACACATATTGTGGCACGTCTGCCGTCGTTGCAGCAGGTCGCCGCTTGAGTACCTGCGAGTGCGAAATAAATCTCTTACACTGCGCCGCCTTTGGGAAAACTTTCAGTATCAGTTCCCCCCAAAAAAGGCCCACGCCCAACTGATCCAACTGTTCTGTTTGCGCTCGTGTTTGTAAACAGATGAATAATTGAGCCAAGTTCAAATCCGCCGTGGCAGTGGGGTGAGAGAAGAGGAGGAGGATAGACAGATGGCCTAGAGCAGATAGTCTAAAGCGCGCCGCTCCGAGCGCACACACCAAAGAACGCAGGCCGGCATTGTTCTGCCCGCCAGGGCCGTGCTGTCATGCGGCGTGCAAGCCATCCCCCCAGAGCCAAGGTCTTAGCGTGTCAGTGTCCCGGGCCCATTGTCTCTGCGTTTTTTAATTTCTGGGACGCAATCGAGTGTGACGCCAAAATGTTTACCTAGCGTGTCTGCCTCAGCCATGAAGTGAGGAAAATAATAAAAGACAGAGAAAGAAAAAAAAAACATGTCCAAGGGTCTCAGCACAAAATAATCCACCGTAATGCTAGAGAGTTTAAAGAGGCTTTGCCAATATCCCTCTGTTTTCAGGAGGGAAAAAAGAGGAGGGAGAGATAAAGAGCTAGGAGAAACCATCAGGAGAGAGAGAGAAAGCTGCTAAAAACCCCTCAGCCTCAATGGGATTGCTAATGATTGTTTTTAGAGAACAACAATTGTGGTATTAGGGCATAAGCAGCTGAAGATAACATCCAGGGGAAGAGGAACAGCAGCTTGGGGAAGGAGATAATGAGGGAAAAGTAGGGGATTCTGGGATGGGGCCCCGCTCTGTTGCACCGATGCCCCTCACAGTCAGGGGGTATCAAAGTGACTCGCCCTCTCTCTTTCTCTCTTTTGAAAAAGTACCTGCTCTAATCCACCGAGACAACGGGGGTTGAAGACGTCCTTGCAGAGCAGATCTTGAAAAAGCTGGAGGTCAGAGAACACATACTCGCAGGCAACAAACGCAAGAGCCTCATCCATTTGCGAGACAAATGGTCAGACATATGTGGGTCTTTGTGAAGAATATGATCAAGAACATTCGCATTCGATTCAAAACAGGAGCTTACCGCAAGCTTATCGTTTCTGGCTCTGTCCGAGGAGGCTTTGAGAAGCGATGTTGGTGGAAAGACCAGCCCACACACATACAAAACTCCCCCTGGCTCTTGTCCAGCGGGCGAGGGGACTCGTCCAAAACAAACTGGATGCCAACGAGCAAACAAAGGCGTAATTGGGGAAGAAAACAGCGCCACCTGTTGGCATCGTAGCCCCGTCTTTATGAGCCGCACCTGAGCCTGGCTGCCAAAGACGAGGGGAGCGAGGTCTTCAAGAGGGCCTGGGGAGTCACCTGGCACATGCAGCGCTGCACTCCGGGCCCGTGTGGGCCGCTTTATTCCCATCTCTCTGGATCCACAAAACACACACAAACAGGAAGACAGCGGGGGGCAGATGGAAGGGTCACTGTCTCTGCCAGGTGGCCAGGGGGCCTAAGGATGAAGCCAGATATGATTTTTCGCATATAACACACACACACCGAGGCTGAGAAGCAAAACAATTTAAAGAAATGGGCAGTGATTGTAGATATTCTTCAGATTTATGGTTATGGGCTTGGTGCATTTCATTTTATAGGACAGATTGGAGAGACAGGGAAATAGAATGGGATCAAGGCATAATCCAGGCTGGATTCCAGATATCCTGATTTACAGCCTTGTTTATTCCATACGGTGTGAGTTAAGCATGTTCCATATGGAGGGCGGAATACATGTGTTGACTTTCAGCTGTGTTTGTGACTTTTGCTAGAGCCAGTGTGCAAACAAGTGCACAGATGACTAAATGAATAAATGAAAGTGTATGGCAGAGAGTCTACATTAGTCTCTGCCATTTTCCTGCAGGCTGATTACCCATACCCGTTTATTCTAAACCATTTAAACACACACACACACACACTCAAACTCAGAGATAAAAAAAATAGGCCTACACTTTCAGAAATATAGGTACAAACGCTGTTGCTGGGGCGGTACCTTTTTAAAAGGTACACCTATTAGGTTCTTATATGTACACCTTAGGTACTAACATGTACCTTTAACTTACCAAAATGGACCCTTTTAAAAAGGTACTGTCCCAGTGACAGCTTTTGTACCTTTATTTCTGAGTGTATATGTAAAATATTTATTCTCCTTTTGTGACAAAAGAGTTACGAAATAACTGCACATAATAACTAATTAGTATATAATTTAAGCGTTAGATATGTAACAAATAAAGGCTGTTAATGTTTTTTTTTTCAGTTGTGTCACTGTTTACACATACAATAATAATAATAATAATAAGGAATGTTATTTTAACTGAAAATCAGCATATAATTTCTGATGGATGTTATATTAATTTGTTTGGAACAACATAAAAAACAGGTAAATGATGGCAGTTTTACTACAGCATTTTATTTGTTACTTAATTGTTAAAAATACAAATATTTTTGGCCTCAAAAATCTGAGGGGACATGTTTAAATGCGCACATTGCTTCTGTCTGTTAGCAGGAACAAACAGGAGCTTAAAAGGGATTGGCTCCAGGGTCTGAAAGTGGAATGACCTGAAGTCTCCCTATCGCTGGATGTTTGTCTTGGTTCTGAGCGTGTGCGCAGGCTGTGCCATCCTCAGTCCAAAGCCACAGATGCTGCAGTGTTTGTGTGTTGACTCCGTGTAATTTGTTTGCACTAATTTGTTTTGGGGTATCAGGGGAGTACCCTTTTTAATTTGCCTCTCTCTGTTTACCCCTCTTTGTGGAGCACTGATCTGTTAAGCAGCAGTAGGAGTGAGGAAAAGAGAGGAAGAGAGAGAGAGATGGGGTGTAGAAGAGCCTAAATTAAAAGAAGGTACTATGCAGATTGTTTTAAGCTCCGGCTGCCCCGTCGGGCCCAAAGGCCTTGCTCGCAGCCTGCACCTGCTCCATCCCGCGGGAACCTGGTTCCTGATCCGTGGCCCCTCTCTCTCTCCTGGCTCTTTTCTCTTCTCTCTCTCTATCTCCCTCTCTCTCCCCTGCTGTTTCCTCTGCACGTCTCCAGTGCCTGGAAACGCCTTAATCAGCCCTCCTCTGCGCATGGATGGCTGCCACTCATTAGCCTGATTGAAAAGATGGTAGCTCATGCTAAACACACAAGCATACACATATGCACACACAGGCTGGAAAACATTCACACTGACTTTTTGAAAATTAAAGCCTATATTTAAGCAATATTGAGCGAGCAAGAGCATCGTTGTTCTAAATATAAGCACAAAAGAACACAAACATAAGTTTAACTTACTAACAGTTCAACCACCAAGACTGAGCAACTTTTATTTTATTGTCAGGTATTTTTTCTTTAAAAACAAAAATACTGATGCTAAGTAAAACTTAGTAGCAGTTTTGTCTGTGAATTTCATTTCTAAATGAATCAGTGTTTTGAACAAATCTGAAGAGTGAATGATTCAGTGTCTTAGTAATAAAAACAGTGGTTGTATCTGAAGTTGCATACTTCCGTACTGTATAGCGGACGAAAAACTGTATGTGAAAAGAGTAGTATTTCTGTATTGACAGTATTCATAGTACCATAGGCAGATATGTACCTGGATGACTTATTATTTGCGGTAACATTTGTAAGTGCCATCCAATAGACACTTTACTATCCCATGAGACCACTGATACTGGTAGGTCATGGATTACGTGTAGTACACACACACACACAGAAAGTTTTGTAATAGCTGTAAATTCGTAACTTATTTAAAAAAAAAAAAAAAATGACAGACATCATGTCACTCTTGAATGCATCAGTGTTTTAAATGAATCAGCACAGTAAATGATTCAATGTCTCTCATTAAAAAAGTCACTTTTTTTAGTTTCTAAATTAATTTGTGTTGTGAATGAACTGGTATAGTGAATCATTCAATGACTCACTCATAAAAACAGCTGCTTGTCTCATTTTTGAATAAATCCGTATTTGAACTAATCGTCTGAGGTCAATTAAACTAATGCACAGAAAGACAGTCTGTCTGGAACCGACAAACAAACAGTAACACAAAAAGTTAAAAGTTCAAGACCACTCTAGTCCAATCTGAAGACCCGGAACTGTTGCATAACACTTAATAAAAGCAAAAGAGTCAAACAAAAGCATTAAACTAAATTTGCAACAAACAAAGAACAGGAAAAGAAAACAGAAACACATCATGCATACGTTTAAATTGTCACAGCTATTTTAATTGATGTTTTAGAGCAATCATTGTCAAACAACCACTCAGTTCAGGATAACTAAGCACTCATGAGAGGGTCTCAGTTTATGAACAATAGTTTATAGCTGATTCAGATTAGGTAGAACCTTGTATATATATTTATATCCATCATTTTGCTTCCACAAACTCTCTAGTATGGCTTCAAGATCTAATATCAGATCTATAGCAAAATCTTTTAAGAACATAATCCAGCTATGTTCCCAACACACAGACACATCTCTAAAAGTCTATTACTAAACATACATCATAGACTAAGATTCAAATGCATGTTTCTGAACGTGAATTTCGTCTGAGCTGTTATTTAGGCTATAATGAATCGAAAAGACCCTTTTTAGCTGAGCACCTCCCGAAGTCAATGAAAAACCTTTTTAATTATTTTATATCAAAAAAATAAGTTGCAAATTAATTCATATTAACACAAAATTCATAAGAGACTGGGTTTATGTGTATTTAACTTTAACCTCGATAATATACAGGGGGTAAATATTTGCTAGAAGATTCCACTGGTGAATTTTTCACCAGCTCACACATATAGACGCACACACAAACACACATGCAGGTAAATGATGTATTACAGGTAACTACTGTATATCATACCTCACTGATTGTATGGACCCTGTTTAAGTCTTCCATGCCTTTACATTGTCCGATGTCTCTCAATAATCTAAAATGTGCAAAGCAACCATATGGAAAGTAAACAACAGAAGCCTGCATTAAAGATATTATAAGGGATTGAAATAAATTAATTTAGTACAGGCTTGGGTTTCAAGTAAATTCAACAGAAAGAGGGGAAGCTCATCATGCGGCAGTTAATCACAACAATTTTCCCTCAACTAAGGCAAATATTCTCAACGTACTACACTTTGGTACACAAATCACACACATGGATAAAAAATAAATCTATGATCAGACTCCTACACCACCAAAGCTGACCGTTTAGTGTTCACTAGAGGTTCACTGTTGTTATTAATATTTAAAACGTTCTTTTTAAGGCAGAAGCTTGAAGCGACTTTCGCAACGGCAAAGCAAGTGGCTGCATAGGACCCACTCAACATGTGAATGGTCACAGTGCCCTCTGGTGGTGACACCCAAACCGGTCTGTATTACAGAATCGAACCGAAAGAGACACATGGGGATGAAGAAGGCTGTCACACATGGACAAATGGTTGCAGTCAGGCACACAGGCATTAAGCACCATTCAGACTGATCAGGAGTCTGACACTGATGACACACACTGGAGCCCTAACAAATAGAAATGACAGAAACGGATTTGGTTCTATTGTATTAGCCTAAATATTTGTGAAGATTGGAGTCTCATTTGGTTATTTTATGCAGAACTGGGATTAAATGCTTCATAAATCCTTTTATCCATCTCCATCTATTCTATTTTATGTACTTTAGCTGATCTGGGAGCAGGAATGATTAGGTTTGAACAGGAGGCAGGAATTTACACAGATTTAGTTTCAGCTGGCACAAAACGTTAAATTGTCAACTTCACACAAACATCCTAGAATCATGCAAGCTACTTTTGCTAAATGATTCTGTTTTGGAGCAAATGTTTGATTAAAGTTGGTGACAAAAGAGACATATTGAGTGGTCTGAAAAAACATGAAATATTTGTTTCCTTGAAATAAGAGATAAATAGAAACCATACTGAAACCATGGACGGAGGCATAATGTTTTTACAATGATGAGGATGAATTATCTTTAACATGCAACTTCTGTCGTAAATCTGGAGGTGTACATGTCCATGACTGATGTCACGTTGTGTACAACCATTTTGTTCATCAAAGTGTTATTCATCCAGGCAAGAAATATCACTATGAGTTCTGGAGCCACAATGCATCCCAAAGAAAGCTCTCTTACACCAGATAAAAACAACCTCTGTTAGATTTTACCCTTGATCTTCTGCTCCACATCCGAGCCATCTGCTTCAATGTCAGAGTCTGAGAGCGAGTGTGTGGAGTGGTCCGAGTCCTGCGAGTTTGTATTACTGTGTGACGGGAGGCTTAGATCACTTTCCTCTAAAGTGTCTGTCCTGGAAAAGAGACCAAGGTCCAGCATGCAGGTGGGTGTCCCGCTGCTACCGTCATTGTCACTGTCGTAACAGAAGTCCTCTAAGTCCACAAACCACTCAGGCCAGAACTTCCTCCGTATGCGCTCACAGTACATGGCGAGGTTGATCAGTTCTCCTGTGGGCAGACAGAGAAATAGTTATTCATTGTGCTGCCTAAAACCTGTCAAACATGGTGTGTTGAGTGGCTGGTTTGTGTCATTGTGTCTCCATAAATGTAAAATCAAGAATACAGGAACATATTTCTCTAGAGTATAATGCCCAACCAAGTATTTTCCGCCATCATTTTTCGCATAGGGATTTTTAAAAAAGTTTTCATTAAAGTGTCATAAGCAATGAACCAAACCAACCAGCTATACTGGTAATTAGAAACTTTTTTTGATTTTGCAAAATAATAATAATTATTGAAAAGAATTATATTTTAATGTGGCTTTCTGATTGGTCGAGAATATTGGGTAACGTAGTGTTCACTAAATATATCAGTTATTCATATGAATGAAATTTAATTTACTGGACTGATACTCTCTATTTCCGCTGAGGTGGTTTGATGAAGTGTGACTGAACTTCAATGTGCAAAGCATAAATAAATGACTACATCGCCATCTAGTGGACATTTAACAAACTGCCATGCCAGGGCACACATCCGTAGTTCATCCAAAATAAACATTTGAATAACTTTCCAAACCAATTTCAGTTTAGTTTTCTAGGAACACAAAAGGAGATGTTCACGCTTTGTTTTTAACGTTTTTGATGTGTGCTGTCAGGCTCAAAAGATACTAAAAAGTACCCCAAAGTACCGTAAAGTTAATCCACAGGATTTGTGCACAATGTTCTTATTTGAGTACCAGCCTAGTATCTATCTTTTGCTCTCGAAATATTTTCAATTATTTTAATCGCCCTATTAGGACTACAAAACTGCAGTTCTGAGATCTTGCTCACCTTTAATGAGCTGCTCGGGCCTTGTGCCAGGCAGCGTCCACATGGCTTGTGCAAGGTGACCGAACACTGTGGCATCCACACTGGACAGCTTGGGACCCATGATGTACTTCTTATCCCCTGGTGGTGCAGAAGATAAATATCAACTCCCGGCCATAATTCAGGACAAATAAAATACTTCTTTAAAATGGTTTCAGAAACACACTGAAAATGCAAGAAAATATTTTGATTTTCAAGTTGACTAAAGCTTCACCGCCTCTACAATGCCATGTGGTGACAATTATTTAAAACATTACTTGCACCATGCCACCAAAAGTGAATATTTTAGGCATTATATATATATCATCATAGAAATGTTCCAAATTCTTTCATAAATAGAAATGAGTAAATATTAATAAGCAGCAAATTAGTTGTAATTAAAAGTGGTTTGTTAATAGCGAGAACTGGATCTTAAATTACAGTGTGACCAAATATTATAAATAAAACATTATAAACCATTGTATCACAGATACTTTGTATCTGACAAAGTATTATGTTATCCCTCTATTTCCTGTCCTGCTCACCCAGCAGCGTGGCCAGTGTGCGCATGTCCTTCTCCATGAGGGTGTAAACTTCCTCCTTTGTGAAGCAGCCAATGCCGTGACAGTACATCTCTCGCTTTACAATGCCCCCAGTCAGCTGACATAGAATCCATTTCAGCAGGTCACTGAGGGGCCCGGGAAGGTCCAGCATCCTTTGAGTCTCTTGAACATTATCCACCCACTGACAGTAAGCAATGGTCCTGTGGTGACAGAGATCAGTAAAGAGAGAGATGAAGTACAAACTTATCTATATACAGTATTTTCATGTATAAAGAGCCATTTATATTGTGTGGGAAAAATATAAATGCAATATTGTGAAGACAACCCACTAATAATACTATTAATAATTAGCTATTGGCTATACTGCATATTTAACTTGCATAATGTGTTTATTTTGAAGCTGCTTTTATCCAAAACAACTTCCAAATGATGAAATCCTCAACAAATAATTGATCATAAGCACAGGCAATTTATCATAAAATGGGCTTGTTTATATCTCAGAGTTTATTATAACTGTGTGCAGCTTTAATATCACACAGAAAACAAACTCAGTTTGGCCTTTGAGATTAAACTTTGAATTAATTCTCTGCTCTGTGATTATCTGAATCAAATTAATTAAAGCCGTCTTCTAATTAACTTCTTTGCACAGTAGGCAATGTATTAATAAAAACCATTCATCCAAAATGGCTTCAAGCACTCTTTGGGTTCATGGCTTTGAACTCACCACTTGGAATTTACAATCAGCCTTTCATCAGGTTTAAATCAGATTCAAAGCAATAGTGTGTCAATTCTGCACCAAAAATGCCATTTTAATTTGTAAGGACATAATATATGGATTTTATGAAACAGTATTGTATGCTACCCGTTTTGTTTACATTTCTGAGTCTGAATCTGATAATACGAAGTCTTATTTACTGAAATGGGTCAAGAACATTAGAGCAGGTTCATTTCTTGTTCAAAACCCATCAGTGTCATAATCCAGATCTCCTGCCTATTTCCCAGCATGACATCCATTACTCTTATTTATAGCTCAATAAATGTTCTTGCTCAGCAAGCTCTTCAGCTGACATACACAACACTACTGTGAGTGGACACAGATATTCAACCTCATGAATTATTCAATCAATAGCCATGTGGGATACTATATATAGCACAGCGTAAAGCACTTCTAGGCATTGTGAAGAGAGAATGCACAAGAAAAAGAAAAAAACACAGAATTATTTCATTTGAAGGAAGATAAAAATGCAAAAGAAATGAAGAGGAGATTAGGCTGTAGGATAAGAGACTGGTTATCCGACAGTTTACTTACACTATGATACCCAGTGTGTAGGATAGTGTTTCAGCATGAGTCATTACAGTTTTTTCCAGACGCTAGGACCCATTTCTCAATACTTAGTTCACTTTTGCAAAACTCTTCACACAATTCTCCTAACCAAGTTTCAGCTCGGCAAAGCAGTTCATTTCACATTCAAAATGCACTACAACTACCAAAACACTTTATTCAGGTCTCAAATGAATTCATTTTTCTAGAACACTAACAAAGGTTGACAGCCGATAAACACACTTTGTCACCCACAAAACCATGAACTAAAAAACACTAACAACATGTAGCATTATACAGTGTTTTCTAGTGTAAAACAAGGACACATCCCTGTTTATAATTGCAATAAATATTGTTTATAACTGCAATATATGTTACTGGAATGAGTCAGACATGATGCAGAATTCCTCAATATTTTATGTTGTTTATTTATTTTTATTTTTTTGCAGTAATTCCAAAATACAAGAATTTGTATACACATCATCCACTGATACAGATACAGTAGTAATGCTAATCTATAAAAATTTAACAGCAAAATAAAATAGTGCTATTGAATTTTGCTGTCTTATTCATTTAGCATTATGTTATTGTTTTGAACATAAGTTTAACAGTTTTGAAAACAGTATGTAAGCATGTGCAAAATGTCCTGTATGTACAAAGATCTTTGGCAGTTGTTGTGTCTGAGTGAGAAAAGAATTCATGAAATTTGAGAGATGTAGTCATTGAATGCATTTTGATAACAATGATAATTGATCCTCAGTTTAGCCCACATAGACTTCTGTTGTGCTCACTGTGTGAGGAGTTCTGCAAAAGTGAACTAAGTATTGAGAAATGGGTCCTAGTGTCTGGAAAAAACTGTAATTGAAAAAATTAGCTGCCTGCACTGCAAATCATGTCTGCAGCTTATCACGTATATCTGAATGGTTTATGGTTTACTTTGCATTCATTGTTATAATGCAAATAAATGGTTACGGCTATTTATCAAGTACTGTTATGATCTTCAAGAATAATCTGGAATAAAACTGTTCACTTTTTTTTTTAACTAAAAGATTGATTCATTTAAGTATTATCAAAATTATTTCTGATAATTATTATAAACTGAGTTCTAGTTTAAAAGGAGTCATGTACAGCTTTTTTACTGCTGAAGTGAATCAAATAAATGTTGAACAGAAAACATAATACACTAATAATTTGTGAATTTAAAACATAAGGGAACATTTAATGATTTATATATAATGAAATAGATACATTTTAAATCTTGTTTTTTGGGGGGGGGGGGGGGGGGTTGGTAATTATTTTTGTATATTTAGATTTTGATTAAAGAACTTGTTTACAAAAATTGCTAACCCAAAGATTTTGCTAATAATATATTTACAACCAGGCAATCCAAGATGAGTTTCTTTCTTTATTAAAAAAGATTTGGAGAAAGTTAACATTACATCACTTGCAGTGAGAAGCTGCATGCTTCTAAGACTCGGCGCGCTAGCTGTAGCCACTTTCCTCTTTTCAAACTATTCAGCTAAATGATAGTGCTTTAAATGTCTTATTAGGTTTGTTGTTGTGAACGTTTTTGAGCTTGTTTCCCCAAAATGTATTTTTACTTTACAAACATTACATCTGTGTCATCTCCACTCACAAAAAGGAACTTTCACAAGAACGATATGTTATCACCAGACTGTGAGTCTTAGCTGTGATGTAATTGCCTGTGCCGCTGCTGGCAATAAAAGGGTCAGCAGACGTGAGCTGACCGCCCGGTCACCGTTCTGGGCTGATCATACAAAAAACCAGCCGATGCTGATCACTAGCTGGTCAATCGGTGCATCTCTAGCTTCATCCAGTGAAAAGGTACAAACCCTGTTGTCCTCTCACATCAAAATTCACAAACATATTTGTTAGTTTTACCTAAAAAACAACGCTTGGTCTGTGCATATTTCTCTCCTGATTCAGATGAGACAACATTTCACTGGACAAAGCAATTTTAGAAAGTAATACAGTACAGAAGCAAGTCAAAAATGTCTTGAATTTGTTTCTTACAAACATGTAACTTTTCACTTCACATTAATTGGTAAACTGTATTTATTTAGTGATTATTGTGATGTTTTTATCAGTGGGTCGAACTCTGGTGGCACTTGACTGTGGCTTCTACAATTATATTCTGATAAATAACAAACTCATCTAAATCTTGGCATAATGGTTGAGTACATTTTGAGCAAAGTTTCATTTTGTGGTGAACTATTCTTTTAAAGCTTTCAAAATCAAAAACTCCCAAATAAACAAACTGCAGAACTCTACAGACTACAGTCAATAAACCGTAGGTGCATATTTGGTCCTCGCATTTCAGCAAGGGCTCAGCAGCAGAGAAGTGACTCACTCTGAATGGCAGCACATGACTCACCAGTACAAGTGTTCCTCCACCATGGTGGTGATGGCCCGCGCTACCGCCTGCTCCTGAGCACTCAGACTCTTGTTTAGGCTCACACCAAGTTTCTCCTCCAGGAAGTCAATTATAAATTCAGTTCCACACACCTGCTCATAATTATACTCAATCCAAGGCATCTTGCCCTGGGAAGAGAGGCTCCCATCAAAATAATTCTGCAAAAAAGGAAGCATATTAAGTGTGAAAAGATGCAAACCATAAATTTTAATTCAACATCTATAATCACAATCATATTATTATTATTATTATTACTATAAAAACACTACTTCTTATCCTGGAGCATCTGGATGTAAACTGAAAAAACATAACCCTGTTTTCTTTCATGAATTTCATTGACATTTCAACAGCAGATGGTGTCCATTAACTGCATGCAACCATTGATCAAAGGAGAATGGACTCCAAAATACAAACTGCTACTTTATGCATACTTGATAGGGCAGATCAACCATGCGCAGATAGGTCTCCATTTTCAGGCAGAAAGGTGAAAGGCTTGGCACCCCGTTTTTTGGCCTGGAGAACTGGTGAAAGATGATGGCATCTTTAGAATCTAACTGTTGTTCTTTCCTGTAAGGAAAAGATCATACATAGATTGTAAAACTAGACAATCTACTGCCTAGTTTCAATATGAACAAATAAATAAAAGGTCACTCAAAAAACTGACGGTTAAATATCACAGTCAGACATAACTTTGTAATTGTATTTAGTTGGCATGCACTTTGATCAAAAAGTTCTTTGGGAGAATCCATCACCTTGGAATTGAAATGCATTGTTGAAGTAAAAAAATAATAAAAAATTAAAAAATATGCTTTACGGGAACATTATAGCTTTAAAAGCAGCTATTTAGCCCCCAAAAGCAAGTGGAGTGCATCGGAAAAGGTCTTATACTATAATTATGAGGAAACAGCAGGATGTGTGTGGGAGGACACAGACAGGTCTTATTTCACAAGCTGAAACTACAAGGCCAAGCCTTAGCTTTCCTATTCTGATCACACATGTTCAAAAATTAATTCTTCGACTAAACACAGTCTAAAAATGTGATTTGTAAAACCAAACGATCCCTATAATGTAGGCTTGTGGAATATTACTCTGAATACTCATTTTGTGGGGGAAGGAAAATACTTATTTAGATTTCCTGAAATCCCTTCAATATAGATCAGAAAGATTAGCACGAATTCTGCAACAGGACAAATCCGACCACATTAAGCCATCATTATCAACAAGCAATCATGATTTCGACATGATTCTAGGCACTAACAATAAATACAGATATACAAATGATGGCTGCGTTTAATAGTGTTTAGTAGACCCTGTCAGGGTAAGGTTAATATGATACACAACAATACAAATTTTGGTAACACATAAACTTTCCATGGTGCCTATGTTAAGAACAAAATTAAGATCATTTCTATGTATGTATTTATTTGTTTGTGTGCTATGTAAGTTTTTAGAGTCAGCTGTAATGTATTACAAACTCTGGAACTATTTTCCAAATTAATATAAAAAGATTCGTCCGTTCTGTAAGGAAGCCACTCACCTTCTCAGACATGCTTCCATGTGGCACAAATATGAACATTCTAATGACCTGTGTCTATTTATGTCTTTTTACACCAAGATCAAATACTAATCTATATTCAATGGCAAACTGAATAGAGTGTAAAGCAGCAGTACGATCCGAATGCTGCAGAGCTCAATACTCAAACATGTCGCTGTCCACCGCCTGCGGTGCTGAAATCATCCAGTCACGTATTGCATCCAAGTTGTTTACACATTTTAAACAAGCTACAGCTAAAACGGAAGTTATTAAGTTCTTCCAATAGCATTACAGCCCCCCTTGAATTTGTATTAGGTAATGGCCTGTAGATGATCCAAGAAAGGTCGATTCACAACACAACTCAAGGACATCGTGATCCAGCGAAGTAAACAGTCAAGATCACGTGCCGCATAACGACGCTTTATTTACACTTTAAGAAAAAAAGGAAAATAAAACGAATTTATCTAGGTACTTTTTGTTTATCGCGAATGTAAACAAGGGCAATTCCTGCTGGGTATTGATGACAGGGCGTTTTCATATGGTCCCGTGCGGCCAAACACCGCATGTGCATGTCATTTTGAAAACGTGACTAGATAGATGCAGCCCAGCGGGCACGAGAGCTCGAGGAAAACACAGGAACCTCACTGGCACCGGCATTGCCAAGCAGAACAATCTGTACATCTTTCCCTAGAGATGTTCAAATGTATAATGCAAGTTTTATGAAATATTGCAACAGTAACAGTAGGTCGTTTCATATATCATTTGACATCATCCCAGCAGGCCACAGTACTGACCTGATGGAGAGCAGCTCGTGCAGCAGATACGCAGCCGCAGCCAGCAGGGCACCTCCGGTGATGTAAAGCGTCTTCCTCCACCAGGAATCCGATACCAATCCCGACATGATCCCGCCGAAATCCTGTACAGGGACGGCTACTATGTACCCATATAATAAGTGATGCTCATCAGAGCCACACAACCCGAAGGACGGGCTCTGATTCCGGCCAAGATCAACCACGAACGAGCGGGAGGAGGCGAAACCCGCGACCCAGTACATTCTCTCTCTCCCCCCGCTTCCTCCAACGAATCCTGCGCCACTTCATTTATCCATATAAATACGGACAAATGTTACATGGTTATTTGTTATGTCGGGCTCGTAAAGCGAAAGAAAAGCATTTTAACGGGATTCGGCTCCTGCGCGCAGCTCCGCATCTTCCTTTGTTGCTGTGCTGGAGCTGAGTGACGTCACGACGCATCACACAGGGAAGCTAGACAAATAAAATACATTTTGCAATGGCAGAGGATCCCCAAATCCATCCATTTCAATTTTTCTTTTTTTTATAAATCTGCAAAAATGTCAACAATTATGTGTTTTGTGTGTACATTAATGAGGAAACAATTTACTTAATTTTAAATTATTATTATCATTATTATTATAGTTGAAATTTCCACTCACTTTCGCAATGGGGCCCAAAAACGTTTAAAAGTCAAGAACCTAGTTTACGACAAAAGCTATAGCTTTGGTCAAATCAAAACAAATTGCGCAGATTTTTCATTGGTTAGCGTTATAAGATTGAAAAAACTTTCTGGGAAACTGTTAGTCCGATCGACTTGAAATTTGGTATGCATCTATGAGGACATTGGCTCATCTCAAAAAACATGGCCAAACAATTACAATTGATCACTTATTAGACAAAGTTAATGGAGGCTGATCGAAACGAAACTCAATGGGCATGTTCGACTCATGGTCCTAAACATAGACATAAATAGTATTTATATGTCTTTGGTCCTAAAGGTCTGAATTTTGAAAGAAATCGGCCACTAGTTGGCGCTATTGAGTTTTTTGGCTCTGTAATCACGTGGTGTTTCAGATATCCACACAATATGCATATCATTTGATAGATCTCTTCATATTGAGCAAGTTTGCCTCAAGAACCATTGCTGTCAATCAAATCGTTCATTAGTTATTAACAAATATGTTCAAAACCTACTTTTGCAAACTAGTCACAGTTTTTTCGCTAAATCTCGATCAAACCACTGCAGTAATAATCTGTGGACTCACTAGATCAATAATAATTATAATAATTTTGGTTAGCTATATTTGACTCATTTAAACATTTGGTGTTGCCGCATGAACCCTAAGGCCTATAAAACGTAAACAAAAACTCTAAAACTTTACGAAACTTGGTAAAAATATGTGACGCATGACTCTTAACAATTATCTAAAGTTTCATGGAGATCAGAACCTAGGTGGCACTATAACAAATTATATTTTTATACTTTCTATTTCTACAAAATATGTTCAATATTTATGCTAATATTATATATATAGATATATAGATATATATATATATGTGTGTGTGTGTGTGTGTGTGTTCAATGTATCAAAACTATTCACACCAACATTTAATCTTTATATCGTATGATAGATCTCCTCATTCTTAACAACTTTGCCTCTGGGACTAATGCTTCTGTGACTAATATTCGCAGTTATGTTAAAAACCTACTTTTGCAAACTAATCTCAGGTTTTTGGCCCAATCTGAACCAAACCAATACAGAACAATTCTCTGGATTCTCTAGATTAATGATTATTAATTAAAAACAATATTGAATTTTGTCTTGAGGTTAGTTGTAACAGGGTCATTTAAAAAGAGGTAATAATAATAATAATAATAATAATATTATTATTATTAAATTACAGAAGCAGATCTAAACTTAATTTGAAGGACATCTTGATTTGCAGTTATTAATAGCGTCCATTTCATTTTTCTTCAGTGGTGTATACCACTGTAAGTATACTGACAGATATAATTACATTATTTAACGTTATATTATGTAATTCTAAAATGTTTACCCTTAAATTACATTTTGCATGCAAATACATAATGAATATGTATCACCAAACTATAAGACGTGATGAATCTGTAGAAAAATAATGCACTGAAATAAATGTCAATTTATATTAAATTCAACTGTGCTCAAAATAAAGAATTGTTCAGGCTGAATAAAAGACCCTCTCAACTATGACAAATTTGAATTAATTTTATTAAGTACCTACACTTTATAAGTGCAGAGTCAAATATCATTATAGAATTCTCTTTGTCTCTTTGGCCCATGACATAAACCACCCAAAGATCACCACCAACAAAACACACAACTAAATGGTTGTTAAAATATATCAAAGAGTCTTTGAAATGGCATGTGGTATGCAACTGCAGCATGTTGAGTGGATCAAAAGTGCAAGAATCTCAAATTCTCATATTAGCAAGTGCTTAACAAAAGATGTTCTATGAATCATGCCTCTGATACAAATATCAAGGAACACATTGCAAAGAATGATTATTACTGGTTCAGCGACTCTTCACTATGCAACATATTTTGAGTGTGGTCAAGGTGAAGTCTGTTGATATCATTTCCACATTAAAGTAGTTCAGCTGTAACTTGTAGCTCGACCTGGTTCATCCATATTCCCACTCTCAGCCCAAACCCGGTCAGGCTGGGGTTCTTCTTTGCGTTTGATTGCATGCAATGCATAGTTGATGGCCGTGCTCTTCTGCCAGCTCCACGCTCCTGTTAGAGGATTGTACATCATGCCTCTGATAGCCTCCACATAGAAACCAACTGCAATATAGTAAGAAAGGAAGATGGTAAAACAAGTAACAAATTCTGCTGTACAATAAACACTGCAGCAGTGGAAAAATAGATCATATAGAACCATTATGTAATAAAACACCAGGCTATTCCAACAGTAGCTGTTATTTAAACAGCAAAGGAGATCTGTGACAGAAAAGTGAAGGGGTAATACCCAGAAACTGATCAATGAATGATAGTGAGAGAGAAACTGGAGACAGCACTTACAAGACTCCAGAAGTCGTTCCAACTCCTCTGGGTTAATGAACTTCTCCCAGTCATGAGTGCCACTTGGTACAATCCTTAACAGCTGCTCTGCCGCCACAATCCCAAAAACGTAGGACAAGTTGGTTTTGTTAAGTGTGGTGATGAAAAGAGAACCACCAGGCTGAATAAAACAGAACACATTACATATACAAAAATATGATGTTATACATTAATACTGTTATGTTTCATTGTAACATTTTGTAGTTTAATAGAATTTTATTTACACTATAATAGGGATATGCTACCTGGTCTCATGGCATAAATGAACCTTGGTGCACTTTTTAGTGAGACACAAAATACATTCCAACAAGTACATATCACTGCAGTTTCCAAAAGAAATGAAGGCAGTAAAACTCTGACACCTTTTATTCCTTTACACACAAATTTACAGTTTTTCAATGAATAAGAATTTTCGCACAATTACTTGAAGACTTCTTTTGAATGTTAGCATTACATATATCCAGCTACATATCGATGGGTTTTCATAGACGGTAGCTCACGGAGTATGGAGATGTACTTGAGAAAAAAAACAGTTCAATCTGCATAAAAGGTAGTCTATTTGAAATGGTATGGTTGCATCAAAAAATGCGTTTTGCATTTGTTAACACTGTCGGGTAGGTTTAGGGTTGGATTTGGTGTAAGGCTTATAGAGCATTAAAGTTTTAGGAACAGTCTACAGGTATTTCAATTCTAAACCACTGCAATACATACCTATATAAATGTAATAAAAATGTGCCATGAACCAGTGTTTTAGAGCCACTCAGTGGACACTGCTCTTTTAAACTGCGGTGGAACATGAAGTAAGGCGAGTAAAAACTGTGTTGCACAAAAAGTGCACAGAGGTATTTCTTTTTATGAGACCAGGTTGGGATTTGACATACATTTTGTGTAAAAAGATCCTTTAAGGCTACCCTCCTTGAATGAAATACACTTTACTATATTTAAAATAAAATATCAAAATCTTAAAAACAAAATGCCTATTATAAATCAGTATTTAATATATCTCTTATTGTGAGATGCATTTTAACATCATTTTTTTATGAAAAAAAAAAAAATTATATTTAAATTATTCTGTGTTTTTTATTAATTCTAAACAAACTAATAAAATAATCTAAAACTAAAACTGAAAAGAAAAAAAAAGAAAGAAAAACAGCAACTAACTGATGAAAGTGCCTGGATGTCACAGCATTAGGAAAGATTATCAGGATTTGGAGTTAGTTTTCTTGTCCTCTGACACACTAACCCAGGAGATTAAATCATTCACTTCTCTTTGCTGGAAATCCCACTGTTACTTTTGAGGTATTGTCATTGTTTCAGATGTCAGTGGTTTTGTGACACACCTTCAACACCTGCTGGCAACAGCTGGCAAAGGCGTCCAGGTCAGCCAGATGTTCCACCACCTCAGATGCCACTACAGCATGAAATCCCTCTACTTCCTCCTCTGCGAGTTCCTCCAGGCTGCAGGCCTGATAGTGAACTCTCTCCCGTAAATCAGGATCATAGGAGGAGTGCAGTTCTGCAGTGCGCACGCTATCTTCCACTGGGTCGATTCCCAGCACGTCTGCTCCTAACCTCCCTAGTGGCTGAGAAAGGTTAGTGTTACTTTGTTTTCTGATACCTATGTTTAACATTGTTGTGGCATTCACAACAGTGTTAGTTATCGTTAACTTTGACTAAAATTGCTGTACATATAGCAACTGAAATAAAACTAATAAAAAAAATAATGCAAGCTAGAAATGTTGCACAGGCAGATTTCATTTAAAATACTAAAATAAAAATTAAAGTTCAGAAATAATTAAATAATAATCATAAAAATGACAAAAGCAGATAATAAAACTACTTAAACCTAAAATAACCTTAAAATGAAAACTGAAAATAAACCCAATATGAATTGTAAATTATAAATACATAAAAATCATTAAAAATACATATAAAATATTATTTTTAATAATAAAAAATATCATAAAAAGAAAAATAATAATAAAAATATCAAACATAAAATATTAAAAATGCTAAAATAACACTGACTCACAGGACAGAAAGTACACATTTTTCCATTGTTAATTTGGGATTTGTATGGTAAACATTTTAATGGAAAAGAAAATCTGGATAGTATTAAAAATATAGTTCAGTTTTGATGTAAACAGTAGCACAAAAAAACTACTCTGCTGTATATCGCCCTCTGCTGGTCAGGGCAGAAATTCACAAATAGGGTTGCTGTAACCAGTCAACTGTCTGGAACACTGATGTGCCCCTAAAGGGGATCGTCCAACAGAAGCTTTTGCATGACAGGACACTCAGGAGACATCATGTTCACCAAAACACAACAATGACACATCAGGCAAAGAGACAGCCTGGAGAAAGTGTGTTTATCTCAGTGGAGGAAATCACTGGGCGTGAAGCTGTCTGTTTTAATCATGTAGTTCAGTTGGTAGCTTTTCAGTTATCATTTGTGGCCAGCTAAAAATAATCATGCATGTTATAAACCTAACAAACATGAGACCTGCTTTACATTGCTACCACACCCAGACCATATCACAAATAACAAAAGTAAATTGAAAAACTGTACTTGGACTGACTAATGTAACTAGTTCGTAGCCATTTTGATAATTAACACTAGTTACCTCACTCAGCACGCCTCCACCGCAGCCGACGTCCAGGATTCTGAGTCCAGCCAGAGGTTTTCCCAACTGCAGCACACCGTGCACATTCAACAAATTATCCCTGAAGATGGGGTCAAAGGTCACAGAATGAGGTTAAGAAGGCATTACGCTAGAAAACATGTCACCTCTGGGCATGCAGAATTTAGAAACCACGTACATCAGACTGACGTGAAACAGAAAATCCAAAGCTAATCACAGAATGCAATTCTATAATGCGTCTTACTGCTAGACACAGGCCTCTGACATCCTGAAGCATTCGTGCATCCTCACTGCTCATCTCGCTGGACCTAAGGGTAACATCCTCACCATTTGTCCCAAAAGCCTGGACTGACTGCGCAGACCAAAGCAGCCTGAGGTGCTCACTGCCAATCCTGTTAACTCTGCCCATCCTTGCCAACAAACCCCAACGTCTTTAAAGGAATTCCCTCCCTGATCTCTAGAAAACACACATTCCTCCAGTACAACGTAATAACCAGCAGCAGCACAGAGGTCCCTCATTTAAACGAGCCCCCGGGGCACCGCCATATACGCTGTACACTATAACTGATCCCGTGTTCATGGAAGGGGAAGAAATTGTGCACTGGATGATTCCAGGAGGCGAGGAGAGAGGCTTACAATGACAATCGCAATATCCATCCTGACCTTCTTGGAAACAGCTGCCGAGAGCAGAATCACAGACATGCTGCATAAACTCTAGCTGCTGTCCTCACCCTTTCACTCTGATCGCCATTACCTGTAAATGGGGCAGATGCTTCTGTTTTCTATCTCTGGACATACTAGGACTATATATAGAACAGCTTGACTTGGATTAACTTTATAAATAAAGTTATATATATTAAATGTATATATATATATTTGATTTTTAAGAAATTTATTTTTGTATTCAATGATGGATTAAATTGATTAAAAGTCTGTTTCTATTTATTTTTAACTTTTAATTCATCCAAGAATCCTCGGAGAAATCTACACTCAGCTTTGCAATCACAGTAATAGGTTACACTAATATGGAAATACATAAAAATAGAAAACAGTACCTCTCAGTTCCAATAATATTTCCAAATTTTATTTTCATTTCCCAAAGTATTTTGTGTAATTAAATGTGACGTAGATCATACTAAAGCAAACAGAGGCTACTCTTGTTAACCTGCTAGTAATTCAGTATGGGCATTTTCATGTACATTATTTATAAAACGATTGGTTGCTAGGTTAGCTCAGATTGATTTCCTTCACTAACACTGTTTGACTGTCCAGGTGTTATATGACGCTGACCACAGCACTACATCTCCATCGAGGGGGCTCTCCTAAAGGCCCAGCTGGCACTGG
>JAUMHP010000070.1:13234672-13246182 GCA_032361065.1 Enteromius trimaculatus
TGTGACATGCCATACGTCAAAAAACTCTTTAGCTAGGAATGCACCAAAACACAAAAAATATAGCCTGAACAATTAAAGCCTTTTCTACCACTGAATAAAACATTTATTTTTTCCCTTTGAATTATGACTTACAACTGCTAGTTATAAAAACAGAATGGCAAGATATAAACTCAGTATTTTATTTAAATCAGCAATTTAAATCTTTTTTGGGGGAAAAAAAATGTGTGATACCAGAATTGTGAGTTGCAATTTTCCCCCTTTATTCGGTGGTAGAAACGGCCTTCCATACAAAGCTAAACATAACATAAATATTAACAATTATTTTTTATAAAAAGATTTACAATGAGACAAAATACTTTTGAGATTACGTTATTACATTTTTAAAGATTAAGCATTAAAAGACAAAAAATCCCAGCTAAATATCAAAAGTTAATGAAAATGCAGAGTTAAAATTTGTCATATCAACCAATATCAACAAATTAAATATTAGCCAGAAACAGATCCACGACACTTTTATCAGTAGACGTACACACCGTATGAAAGGCACTCTTATGTCATTCATGGAGTGGAGGGCTGCGAACTCTCCCTGTAAATCCCACCACTTGCTCGCCATGGCCTGAAACTTTCGCACCTCGGCGGGGTCGATAGTAGTCTGGGAAACCGTGCGGACATTTAGACGGGTCAGTCTGCGGGAGAGGATGTTATGATTGTCTGCTGAACAAAAAAACCAGCACCCAGTAACGAGTAAACTGGAACACTGGCCTCTTAACAATAAATGTAATTGTTAGGTTCGCAAGCCAGTCTCACCCGTCTGACAGCTGACTCTTCTGTCTGTGACGCTGACACACCGTCCAGCTACACAGAGACCGCACAGCTTTAACTCCGGGAGACACGCTTCGGGTTAACGGGCATTTAAACGCAGATTCTGCCAACAGCCCAAAAGCTAATCGTGCTAATTTCTTGGAGTACATAATTGCATTTTACTGCGTCACGTATGTTTTAAACAATCACTGACTTCAGTCTGTAAATCCAATGTGACCGTGGTGTGTTCGCAGAACTTGTGACCGAGCGGAAACTCTGCATGGAATCAAACGTTCCTATACTGTTTAACAAAATGACTAATTGTTTCTTTTTTTTTTTTTTAAACAGACTAACTTTTAAAAGCAGAAAACGTTTTAAATCAAACCAGAAATCTGCAACCACAACATACACTGTGTGTGCTTGACTTCAAAACCACCAACATTCCGTTCTCCACACACTTATAAAACAAAAAAACGTTAATGTGGATCATACAAGTTTACGTTTTATAGGTGAGTTAATTTAATAAGTGTAAAAATATACTTATTCTCATGTCATTTAGATCTTTATTTCTGCTGTGAAGAATAATTCTGATCATAAAACTAGTATAATTTGTTCACAAATCAGACTGATAGCTCATACTATCTGCCAGCAGTTTAATGTGAAAGGCATAGCATAGATTCAGTATAGTAATAATACAATAAAACAGTACAATGCAAGAAATGTCTTTATGGTGCATTGTGCATTGTCTTTTGGTTATTGTGGAGTTCGACATCCATTCACTTTCGTTATCCTGAAAATAGTGGATGGATATTTCTCATGTTTCATGGACCAAGAGAGTATGTGATCAAAACAGTCATTTTTCATGGTTCAAGAAAAGCTAAATCAATTATAAATTTGCCCATAATTTATTTGACTTTTTCCCCATGTGTCATCACAGCAAAATGAAAAAAAAAAAAATACAAAATAGAAGTAAGGCCATGTCAGACAAAGAATCATTCTTGTTTTATTGGACATTTACATGAAACGAGAATTTATTTCCTCTGGTGTTAGGTTTTAAAATGTTACAGTTTCAAGGCTCTATTGACTACTTGAATGCTTAGTCTGGCATAATACAAGGCAAAAAAAAAACTAGCATTCAAAATCTCCTGTTTTGAAGACAACACTTAAAAATACCATATATTTACAAATTGAAGGGAGTGAGGGAGTTTGGAGTGGAGAGTTCACCTACAACGTTGCCTCGATAATGAGACAAAGCCTGTTAACTCGTGGAATTTTAAAAGAAGTGCACAGATCAGAGGCAGAACACCCCTCAACGCTTGCGGCGACTGGGAGACGTTGACCTGCAAGAGAAGCGTTGGAAAGACCATTAGTGCAATCACAAGTACAGATCACATCCAGAACTTCATACACACACCTTAAACAGCTGTTGGATCAACACTGAATGAGAAAAGGGGGAAATGACATCAATCTCAGAAGCACAGCCCAACCATTTGTGCACAGTTCAGCTATTATTATTATTATTATTATTATGTGACTGCGAAAATTAAACTTAACATTCACTTAAAATCCACTTCAGGATCATTTGGAATACAACAGCTGTAATATTATACACACTATTGATCATTCACACACACAAACAATTAAAACTGTAAATGAAAGGTAGAAAGAAAATGAATACTACCTTGATCGTGACTTAGACTTGTGTTTGCGGCTTGCCTTCTTACCAGACTTGTGAGACCTTTCCGTTGACCTTGAGCGACTACGTTTTGATTTCTTAGACTTTTTCTCTTTGCTAACCTCAGGGGAAGGGGACCTGCTCCTGCTGGACTCTGAATCAGAGTACTTCTTGCTAGCTTTGGCGGAGCCTTTTTTGCTTGATTTACTGTCTTGACGGGAAAACCTCTCACTGTGGGAGTCGCTCTCCTTTTTCCGCCTCGATTTGGTATCGTCTTCCTCGTCCCTTACTGAACTGCCCTCACCCTCTTTCTCCTTGCCCCTCTGTTTGTCTCTCTTTTTATCTGAATCTTTCTCTTTCTTCTTCTTATCCTTTTCATGGCTTCGGCTCCTCTCTTTCCTCCTGTCTCTCTCCCTGTCCTTGCTGGAGGCCTTCTGTTTTCTCCTGCTGCGGCTCGTACTGCGACTTCGACTGCGCCTGCGGTCCCTGCTCCGCCGCCTCTCTCTGCTGCGGCTGCGACTGGCCTTGGACCTGCTCCTGCGGCCCCTGCTGGACCTGCGCTGCCGCGAATGGCTGCGCTTCCTGTGGCGAGAGGAACGTTCAGTGCTGCGTGCACGGCTGCTCCGCCTTCTGTCTCTGGCCTTATCGCGCTCCGACTGACGTCTGCGAGAGCTGCGACTTCGGCTGCGCCTGCGAGTCCCACGAGAGGCAGAGCGGCTGCGTCGCCTTTTCCTTCTGGGAGACGAGGAGCGGGAGGAGCTGCGAGAGGAGGCTGAGGATGACGAAGATGAAGAGGACCGGCTGCTGGAAGAGCTGGAGGTGGATGTGCGGCTACGTCGCTCACTTGGTGAGGGGCTGGCACTTCCTCCGTTACGCCCTGCGTGCTCTTTGCTCGCCCGCTTGACCTCACTGACCTCAGGCTCACTACGTGACCTCCGACGCTCTAATGTGGGCTCCGCCTCCCTTTCCCTAACTTCCTGTTTGTGTTTAGATTCGGTCTGCTCTTCCTCATAAACTGCCCTCTCTCTGCTTACTCTGTCCGATGCCAAATCTTCTGAAAAAACACAAAGAAAACAAAATTACTGCACACACACATTTTACAAGGTTGAGTAACATACACCATAGTCGTTGTAGGCTGAAATGCTCTGGCGTGACTTTAAATGCAGACCTTAAGCTAAAAACCTAAATGGATATGGTTTATAAACACTATATGGAAAAAAAGTAGTGAGACATCCCCTTCTACTGAACATCTGTAACTACTTTAGTAATTTCCAAGAGCACATATAATGATATTCTAGGGAATTACGTGCTTTTATAGCAAAACTTTGGATAACACCATTTTCTGTTTCAACATGACAATGCCTCTATGCATAAGGTATGGTTCAACAAGAAACGCTTGATTCAAGTAGTGTGGAAGAACTTGACTGGTCTGCAGAAAGCCAAGTACTAATATCAGCTGAACACATTTGGTGTGACTTTACAGTACTTGAGTCTAAGACCCAATGAATATTATATATAAAAAATAAATATGCCATTAAAATGTTCACACTTTTCTCTAGATGCACCCACCTTTTACAGTCTGTACCTCCAGTGCCAGCCTCTCCTGCAGCTGCTGCTGCTCCCTCTCTTTGCGACGGAAGGCGTCCTGTTTCTGGCGAATTCGGTGCAGCAGCTCCTCATCATCAGTGTCCGATGAGTCTGACCCCTTTGCGCTTCGCTCCTCATCCTCACTCTCGTCTGAGCCGTACTCACCCAGCCCTCCTGCGGCAACAAAGCCCCTCTCTTATAACGGACAGCAGGAGCATGGCAATCATAGTCGCACGCCAACAGTCTCTCATTCAACTACATAACACTTCACTAAAGCCCACCTCTAAACACGAAGCATGCTTTTTATAATCTGTGTTGCTGAAAGCTAACCATTGAGAAGATCTGCTGCTTGATCTCTTGAGCTTGTACTAAAGTTCATTAGAGAACCCCCTTTATTCCCCCAAACCCCCCCCCCCCCCCCCCCACCCCCGTCGGGCCAAAATGTAAAAAGACACTTACCGAGACCAGTCAGAGAAGCCAGTGCATTTGACTGTGCCAGCTGTTTTGCAGGAGCTTTGATTCACATCAACAACAGGAACAACATGTTAAAACACATACAGCCACCACTTTCGCATAGGTAAGAGTCTCTAGAGATGAGGGTACACATATGCACTATTCACAAGAGCTGCCTTTGGCAAAATAAAATAAAATAAATGTAAAAAGATGGAGAGAAGAAAAAGGTTATCACACAAAGTCTGTCAACACACAGGCAAACAGGAGGAAAGAACCAGTCTGTACTAATGCAGTGTCACTTTCGAAATGAGAAGCTGTCTGGCAAACATAGACGTGGGGAAGTACTTTTGTTTTACAGGAAGTAAATCTAGGAACAGATTTGACTGGGAACCCTTTGTAAGATTGCATTTAACTGCATCTATGCGACCGCTTTTACCCTCCCTCTGCGGTTTTCGTCTTCTGTTGCATTAGCAGAGAATGGCCGATGAAGAATTGCACTTTTGCTTATCATTAAGTATTACTATGATCCATCAGTCAGTCAAAAAGCTTCATATTTATCAGTCAAAACATAACCAAGTCTAATTGCTTTGGAAATGTGGCTCTTCCTCAGAATTAAACTTGAAGGCACAGTTGCACGGACAGAAGGGAACAGGAGCAGACCTTTAGTGGCTTTGCGATGAGTCTCTTTAGCCACTAAGAAGATTTCCTCATTTGTGACTTCAAGGAGGACTTCAGTAAGAAGAGTTTTAGTCATCAGCATCTGTAGAAAACAAATAGGACCGGTTGAGAAACATAAGTCACACGTGTGGAAGATATATGCGAAGACAGAGGAGTGTGTGTGAACACACCAACTGAAACTCTTTCTCCTCTTCTGTCATTTCTGGTTCACTTTGGTCTTCTTGAACAGGAGGAGAACTTTTACCACCAAACTCCATCCTTCTTCCCAATACTCCATCCTCCCCAGCACCATCTTCTTCACCATCCTCATCATCACTGTCCTAAATTAAAGAGGAGTAGGTGATTGGACCAGAGACCATACGCTTGTGGATGACATAAGCGCCGAGAGGAATTATTAGTGTTAGTGTGCAACAGCTAACAAGCAATGTAACTAAGGCGCCATGAAATCAGTTGGAGTTTTGTAGCTCAGTCAATTTCAGTCACCCAAGTGCTAGATTACACCTCTAAGTTGTCAAAAAATATATTTTAGCATATATACACTACTGTTTAAAAGTTACTAATAAACACGTTTAGTGACAAACATCAATTGTGCTACTTAACATTTGTGCAAACTGTGCATCCCTTGTTTTAAAGGTATTTAAAAAAAATTAAAATACGAACATCAAACTTTGAACAGTAGTGCACACGTTTTAAAATGTTCCAATTAAAAAAAGCATAAGCGCTCACCAAGACATTTCATGGGGTCTTTAAATTAAGATAATAAACGATCATGTCAATGAGCATTTGTGCATGTCAGCGAACCCTGGGACAACAGTTGCCAAAGTAACCTCAGCAGATTCCTTCGCTGTAAACAGATTCTGAAAAAGATGCTTACAAATTTGCTCTTGCGCGGCAACCGAGGCCCATCACCTTCCTCCT
Organism: Enteromius trimaculatus; assembly: GCA_032361065.1. NCBI lineage: Eukaryota > Metazoa > Chordata > Actinopteri > Cypriniformes > Cyprinidae > Enteromius > Enteromius trimaculatus. The sequence goes on from JAUMHP010000070.1 coordinate 13,240,785, forward strand.
CTACCATATCGCTATCTCTTTCATTATTTGCCATTTCAGCACGCTCTTTCTCCATCCTCTCCTTCTCCAACTTTTTCTGCTTCTCACGATCCATCTTTTCAAGGCCTTCTCGAATCCATGCAGGCAAAGTCCTCCGTTTAACAGCATCTAGACCAGGAACCAAGACAATATTACAATTTCATCCTTTTATAACAGCGGGGTTTTTTTTCTATGCAGCTGCATTATTCAATCCATGTATTCACCTAGAGTAGGTGTTTCTGGTTTAATTCCTATCTGATTGGGGGATCTGGGCCGTTCTGGTCTGAAGCCAGGGAGCCGGTCTCTTCTGTTCTGTGGTCCTTCGGGCCAATAAGGTGCATGAAAGCCGGTAGAGGGTGGTCCATATGCTGCCCCCGTTGGCGCTGCTCCATGCTGACAAGAAACGGAAATGGATGTGACTAAAACTGGGAAGTTTGGAGAATGGGAATAACTTTTAATAACACAGATTCAAGTAATCGTACCTGATAATCAAACTGATTGACGCCAACTGGGCCCATAGGGTAAGGCTCGGGCTGACCCCCAAACCCATGACTGTTTTGAGGAAAACCTCCACGGTGTGGGTCACCAGGAAACTCCAAACTATCTTGACTGTTACTATCTTCCGAAGGGTTGACGACGTCCATCGGTCCTTGTCCAGGAGGAATCCATGCTTGTTCCGGAGGAGGTGGTGGTGGCTGGCCATGCATTCCCCATTCTATAATGAGCAAATAGTCTTAATTTACAATCTGTAAAACTTCAAATAAACAATTTAAACGCAGACAAATGCATCAGTCTACCTACTCTAGCATGAATCAATCATTTTGCAAAAAGCAAAAAATAAACATTCAATTTGTGAAATCGGTCCTAATCGTTTAGGGTGTATTGTTTTTATTTATTATTTAATGCCATGTCAATGGCTATATTCAACAGCATCATTCAATGAATATCAATTCAAAATATTTGCTATTTTTTTACATTTTGTTTTAAAGTCAACACATACAAAATAAAACGCACCACTTGACCACCAACTGACCACCCCTGTAGTGAATGGGTGTTGTTAGAATGGGAGTTAAGAACATAATATTCAAATGACTCCAGTGCATCATCCATTTCCATGAGCTGTTCTTGCTCTTATTCTGAAAACACCCATTTACTGCAGAGGATCCTTATTTAAGCAAGTGATGTAATGCTACATTTCTCCAAATCTGTTCCAATGACAAAACATATAACAGACAAACTCATTTACATCTTGGATGCTCGAAAGACAAGTAAATTTTCAGCCAATTTTCATTTATGGGTAAACTATTCCTTTAATTCTGCAGAAGGAATAAGGATGAGGGCTTAAACTAACACTTGTTGACCTGATTGGAGAAGTCTAAAATACGATACCACAGAGAAGTGTAGCATATTATGATATACCTTCAACATGAAAACAGTTAAACTTAAAAATTGGCCTTACCTGGTTGCCAACCTCTTCCAAAATTATGATCGCTGGGAAAGGCACCATGGTTATTATGGGTTGGAGGTTCCATGTTCTGTATCTCCTGACCGTTGGGCTGAATCCCCTGCTGGTCTGAAACCCCTCCGGTGGATTCTTTCTGTGCAATCCATGCTTGTGCTAGAGCAGCCCAGTCCACTTGACCTGGAAAAAAAAAAAACACCACCACCACAAAACTCAAACATTGCACCAAACCGAGCAGTTCTACCAACTATGATTTGTACGTGCAAGCTCAATACCATAAGAACACCCTCACCTGGATCTTGCTGATGCTGAAATGACTGCATCCACTGCTGCTGTGAGCCCAAGGGCCACTGAGGCCAGGGCTGTCCTCCCTGGTCCCACATCTCTCACCGTGTGAATCCTGTGCCGGAAGAATCGTCAAATACACAGGCAGATGGTCATGAAGCAAACATTTTACCTGCACAGGATTAACAGTGACTGCAAATATAGCATTTAAGCGGTTTGAATAGCGGTTTCCTTTAAAAACATGGAAAACAAGCCCTTTTTATCGTCGGCCAAGACAGCTGTAACGTAACCCGCACAGCTGCAGTTCCAGAGATACACCGCACCAATACGTTACTGGTCTACCCCAGACTACAGCAAAACTAGCCTAGGATAGTCAATGCACTTTTAAAGTTCACGTTGAGTGCTTTAGAATGGACTTTTGTACAGTTACCTTTCTGTGTTTCTCTGAATTTAATTACGACAAGAATTACACAGATATAAGCGTCACCGTAAAGCTAGCTATGCAGCGTTAGGCCGCGCGTCTTCAATATCAGCACTTATTAAAAACTTCAGTCTCTCGGTTTAAACACGTGAAATGTACTCGTTCAGCGAACGCCGGGACTGATGCGAATAATAAGTGCAGGACTCTGAATAATCAGCTGAAGATTTCCAAACACGTTGCGATCTCTTACCTCTCCACTTCTCTGATTCTCACCAGTAAAATGGCGATAAAACGATGACCCGGAAACAATGCCAGCAACAGTGACCTCACAACACAGGCCCTCTAGTGGATACTTTCTACGCACTTGAAGATGATAATATAAACACTTACTATTGTTTTTATATATATATATATATATATAATTAATGTAATCATCCAAAAGAACGTAAAATCTGTATTCTGAAAGAATAACCAAAATTCGTTCACGTTTGTTTTACATATACAAAATCTGCATACAATAATCTGTTTCTCAACAATTTTAATGACTTTTCGTGTTCCTGAGTACTGATAAGCTTTGTTTTACTATTTTCCCTCACTCACTAATGGCAATTTTTCCGCAATTTACACCTAATAAAAAGTTTTTCAGCTTGACATAACTCAGAAAATATATTATGAAAATTACCATGACTTTTTAAGACTTAAAAATTTAAATTTGACAGTTGTTTGGGGAGCACGTTAAAATAAGAATATATATATATATATATATATATACACACACACACTACTCACAATAAGTTAGGGATATTGTGAGACTTAGTGGATGTCATACAATGCAATTGTATTGGGGTGATAGACACACCTCATTTTGTGGTTTCCATGTAATTGTGTACAGGTGTGTCATATATTGGGGCCAATAACAAAGGACAACCTTTTTCAATGTGGCATCAATTTCAACATTCTGTGGGTATAAAAAGCTAGTATTGTCAGTAAGTCATTACAAGTTGATCATTCAAACAGCCATGAACACACAACACTTAATGGACGAGCAGCGCCACCTGGCCAATGCAGCAGTGGTCTACCATCCTGTTCACTGATGAGTGTCAGGTCACTTTGCACAGAAATGATGGTCGTCTGCGTTCCTGGAGAAGGTGATGTGAGCGATACGCTGAGGTCAACATGGAACTCGGGTTTGCTTTGGTGGAGGAGGTGCAACAGTCTGGGCAGGCATCACCATAGCTCAGTTCCTGCACGTTCTTACCTCAGAGACATAATTGAACCCACCATCATCACCCAATTCCACCAGCACACCCCCAACTTTCTTTTCATGGATAATGTGCCAGTGGCTATGAAAATAAATCTGCATTGTTTATCTTGTTGATCTTTTGTTCAAAATTTTACAAAATTCTAACCTATCACTGAATTAAAACAATTGAAATGGGGAGAAACTCTCATTGTGAAATAAATGTTTTCTCCAAAACATGTTAGCCCCAATTATTGGTACCCCTAAGATTTTTTATGAGTAAAATATATATATAGTCAAACAGCCCCTACATCAGTACATTGTTCAGGAGGGTTTAAGAAAAATTCTCCTCACTAATCCAAAAACAATCTCCAGCATGTTCGGTTTTCAGACAGGACTGGACTTCTATGATCAGATAAAACTAAAAATTAGTTTTTTTAGCAGCAATCACTCAAGATGGGTTTGGTGAACACAGGGATAAAAAGTACTCCATTTGTAAAATGAAACATACGGCTGTGTTTTTGATGTTGTAGGTTTATACTTCAGCTGGAGGTCCTGGACTAATTGACTGATTGATTGACTGTTGGAAATCTTATAATGGGCCATAGTTGGGTCTTTCATTGGGGCAATAATCCAAACACAAACATCAAAATAAACACAAGAATTAGTCACTGAGCACAAAATGAAGCTTTTGCCATGGCTGTCCCAGTCCTCTGACCTGAACCCTGAGTGAGGGGAAGGAGGAGAACAAACATGGAGCCGATAATCTAGATGAAGGAACGGCCTATTTTCTCTTATCAGGTGTTCTCCAAACTCTGCGGCGTTACAGAAAGCTCAGAGCTGTTATCTTGGGGAAAAAAACGTAACAATAATTGGGTGCCAATAATTGTGGCCAACATGATTTGAAGAAAAACATTTATTTCATCATGCGTTTTTCTCCCCATTTTCAGTTGTTTTACTTCAATGATAGGATAGAATTTTTTTGTGAAAGATCAAAAGAATAAACAAAATATATATTTTTCACAGCCACCTTTGCTCAGATTTACCAAGGGTGCCAATATTAGTTAAGGGCACTGTATATACATATATACACACACATACAGTACAGGCCAAAAGTTTTGACACAGCTTCTCATTCAATGTGTCTTCTTTATTTTCATGATCATTTACATTGGTAGATTCTCACTGAAGGCATCAAAACTATGAATGAACACATGTGGAGCTATGTACTTAACAAAAAAAAAAAGGTGAAATAACTGAAAACATCTTTTATATTGTAGTTTCTTCAAAATAGCCACCCTTTGCTCTGATTACTGCTTTGCACACTCTTGGCATTCTCTCGATGAGCTTCAAGAGGTAGTCACCTGAAATGGTTTTCCAACAGTCTTGAAGGAGTTCCCAGAGGTGTTTAGCACTTGTTGGCCCCTTTGCCTTCACTCTGCGGTCCAGCTCACCCCAAACCATCTCGATTGTGTGCCGCTTGATGGTTTTTGCGACTCCACTTGGTGACACAATTACAGTTTTTGCAAATTTCCAGACTGACTGATCTTCATTTCTGAGAGTAATGATGGCCACTGGTTTTTCTTTAGTTAGCTGATTGGTTCTTGCCATAATGTGAATTTTAACAGTTGTCCAATAGGACTGTGTAGTAACCTGACTTCTGCACAACACAACTGACGGCCCCAACCCAATTGATAAAGCAAGATATCCCGCTAATTAACTCTGATAAGGCACACCTGTGAAGTGAAAACCATTTCAGGTGACTACCTCTTGAAGCTCATCGAGAGTGTGCAAAGCAGTTGGCTTTTGGCCTGTACTGTATATACTGTACATATACATACACACACACACACTGATTTTTGTGATTTATGGGGGACTCTCGCATTGGCATAATGGTTTTTATACTGTACAGACTGCATGTGGTATTGCCCTACACCTAAACCTACCCCTTAGAGGAAACAGTGTGCATTTTT
>JAUMHP010000070.1:13255668-13265811 GCA_032361065.1 Enteromius trimaculatus
TGTGGACATAGTACATTACAAAAAAAGAGAAATTCTTACATGTTCACACTCTTCACACATTATGGTGCTGGTCAGCTCACCGACAAAAATGCGATCGACAAAATTCATTTTCACTCCTTCCTTCCCATAAGCTGTAGAACGTATTCATTATGTGTTATACACAATATATTTATGGTTACATAAAAGCACATTTCTACAACTCCAAACACAAACAATGCATCCTTTTTTAAATTACATTTTCAGGTGAATAGTGTCATTATTTTTTGAATCTTGTGAATACAAGCTGTCACTAGATGGCAATATTGTTCTGAATGATGTGAAATGCAGGTGACGGAGGCTGATCACCCTTCACTTGTCGTTTGGTCTCCTCGTCAGCTGTCTTTTCTGTGGGGTTGTTAAAGGCTTTGAGGATGCCTGCTTTAATGCGCTGTCAATGTAAACACAATGTGATGCCACTTTGTTAGATAATGAAGCTCAAACAGTTGCTGTCACAAAAAGCTCCTTTTATCATGCTCAAAATAAAAGAGGCACAGGAAAAGTCTCACAGCTTGTATCTTTTAATAATGAAAATGTTATATTTCAATGAAACAATAAAAAAAGGGGAAAAAACTAAATGTAAAAAAATGACTTGGATTTGACATCTATACACAAATCCAACATGTCATGGCTGTTTTCCCCTTCAGACTTTAAATTCTTCACCCTTGGATGTGTTCTTTTCTTTCCCTCAGGTTTTTGTTGTGGTAAATAAACTAAAGCAAACATACACAAGGCCATGAACAAGTGTACGTGATGTTCACATATTACACGCAGCAGCACATATGCACTGTATATCCCATGTGTCTGGGCATAAATACTGGTGAAGGCCCTGTCCCTGTGGTCTTAATGAGAGGTGACATGGTCAGTGACTGTGTTTGTGAGAGAGCTGTTAGAAGACACAGTCACAGTATAGCACCAATCAATAGATAATTGGCCGTGGTGGCGATGTCTGTGGGGCTCGACCAGTCTCCCCCATTGTCCCGTCCCCACGCTCGGGACGAGCTATTTAGGTCAAAAGCCTGGTTAATCCCACTCCTTCAGCCACTCAACCCCCAAACCCCCATCTGTGTCGGACCCTGCTGCAACTCACACTAATTAATCACACAAACACACACACCCTAAAATAACTAGGCCACCACACTCTCTTGAGAAGTTGAGCTCACTTGAGCACCTCATTCTAAGCAGTTTTATTTAACAGCTAATTGGTGATAATTCAGTGATGTTAATTAGCATATTGTTACCAGGGATCCTATGGCTAATCAGAATAAATATTGTGGTGTCCATGTTTGGTGACTGGCTTAAGGGGTCTCAGCTCAGCTGCACACTGTAGGTAAGAGACGAGGCATTTTTATAAAACAATCATAATGCAACCTTAACTATTTTTAAAGTCAACAAGAAAAACTTGTATGGTTGTATATACTCGTATATGTCACTATTTTTTGTTTTTTTAGTTAGTCTCTTATGCTTACTAAAGCTGGTTTTCCATTAATCAAAAATACAGTAAAAACTTAACCATTATGAATAGTATTGCAAGTCATTTTTCTACTCTTTAGTGTCACATGTTCCTTCCGAAATCATTATAATATGCTGATTTGGTGCTTTAGAAACATTTATTAGTATCATAAATGTTAAAAACAGTGGTGCATTTTTTATATTTTTATCAAAATTCTTTTTTTGTATTTTTTTTTTTAATTTATTTGAAATATAAATACCTAACATATTACAATATAAATATTAATTTCAGTCCCTTTTGGTTAATTTAATGCACTGAATGGTAGTATATATATATATATATATATAGTTTTGTTTTTTGTCTAATATATATTTGTGTGTGTGTGCTGGTATTTGTGGTTTATGGAGACACAAATGTGTTTAATGACTTGGGTATGACAAAGGTATTATAATTTTAAGGTGGTTTATGAGGACACTGCCAATGCCCCCATAATTCAAAAGCCTTCATACTAAATGGTGGTTTTTTTTTGAAAATCTAAAAATCTAAAACTTCTGCAGAGCAATAGGTCATACAGTTGGTACAGTATAAAAACCATTACACCTTTAGGGAGTCCCCATAAACCACAAATGACAACATGTGTGCGTGTGTCTGAAAGTACGTCTGTAAATTTAATGAAGTACGCAATATTGGGGAACATTTAAACCAGATTGTTTCCTGTTTTCTCCCCCCTCAGCCTCCCCTAAGTGTGGAGGGAGGGAGGGAGGTGGGGACAGTCCTCCATCACAAAGCCTCAACAAGCAGCTGACTGTTTCCCAGGATGCACAATGAGGCCAGTCGCGCCACTTGCAAGGTTACTAAGTGGCACAACTGTCCACATTCACAAGTCTGAATGGGCCTGGCTGGGCCTGGGGCTCATCGCCTGATGCTGCACCCGCTTTCTTAGGGCAGTTCGAGCCACTGGTGGGGTTGTGTGGGTCTTGGCCCCTAGCACCACCGCATTAAGAGACCCACAAGAAGACAAGAAACACTCCATCAAACTACTATGCATCTGCCCAAAAGAGGTCATCGTCCCACCGTCAGTTTGCAAATGCAGCCCTTTGCAGTGACCGGTAGAGTTTATATATGCAGTGAGCATAACACTGAAAACAAGACCCCCTGTAGAACGGATATTAACATCTGTTTCAGGCCACTCCAGTGGAAACAGGACAATGAATAATCAGGCAGTAAAACTGTACCACCCTATACTTGCAGTTTAAACAGTATATAAAAAAAAAAGCTAGAGAACGCACACTAATCCAATTACATCAACTTGTTTTTAAATATTTATTAATAGTAAAGTATCAAAAAAACTTACTAAATTATTAGTATCTTATTATAACTATATTTGTGTTTGTTGCATTATTTATAAGCTGAATATGGTCTTAAAAGCAACATGTTTTTGATAGTCCCCATAAAAATTAAATGACAAAAGGTTAAAAGAAGATGGATGGATTACATGAGATGGATCTCAATCCCAGGTGAAAAAAGGCCCAAAAGTTACTCTTTAAATAAAAATTATTAATATTGCACTCACCTTTGTCTCCTCCACTCTCATGGAGTCCAGGAGGTAATGCAGCAATTCCTGACTGTCCTGTTGCTGGTAACCCTTAAAGCGAGGGGCCCTGAACACACACACAAAGAAAGAAAGAGAAGGAGAATTCCTGTCACACAAACACATTGGCACAAATGTAAATACATCCAATGGGACAAAAGGAGCCAGAGCCATGCAAACACCAATTACCACACATAAAAAGCAATCAGCAGCATATAGACGAGTAAAGATGAGAGAAGAATGGACATAATCTTCTCTCAAGGCCTTTTCTCTGATGCTGCATGAGGTGACTCTTGCTGTCTCTCAGGGAGGTTTCAGGATCTTAGAGGCAGCTATTATTTTTCCCTGACAACTTTCATTTACTTTTCATTTCATCATTCAACCTGCTGAGGTTGGTCACACACACACAGTCACTCATGTGCTTTCACACACAACGCACACACACAAACAGACATATAAAGACAGTCCGACCTTTCACAAATTCTCTCAATTCTACTGAATTATAAACCCAAGATTGGAATTTATTTCTCTAAGATTTCTAAGAACTGAAAATTTTGATTACGAATCTAAAAATGGAGCCTGAAAGTATTCAATTGCCGCATTTTAATATGTGAAGAACCACCTAATAAAACAAAAAAAGGCTGAGTGATTATATACCAGCTTTTCTTACTGTTGATGTGTAATTTGATTCCACCAGACTGGTGAGATTAGGTTATTTTATATATTAATATATATATACACACACACACACACACATATGAATGAATGAAATTACAGACATGTAAAGACCAGAAACAAACAAGACCACCCTAAATGCTCCAGACTGGAGGACAGTGGCACTGTGGAGATACGCTTGTCCTTCCTCCGAGCTAACCCTGTGGTAAATCTAGCGGAAAAACATGTTGGGCGTTTAGGAAACAACAACTTATACTCTCTGCTGAGTAGCCCAGGCCAGATGTGGGCCAGCTGTGGGCAACATATGGACGTTTGAAGCCGGCCCTGCATCAACCTGTTGTGCACTGAGGCTGGATGGCTGGTCAAGATGATGGGAAGGCCATTTGGTCTGGTGACGAACCCAAGGGTAAAGGGTCAAGTCAAGGTGTTGGGTTGGATTGGGATGCCTGAGGCTGTCCAGATGCTAATCAATGATTTTGCTATTACCTGCTAAGAGAGCAATCACTGTGTTAGTGAGGGCAGGCTGGGTGAATGAATGTACTGCCAGGACGGATGGTGAGGCAGTCTGGAACGCCTCTACCGTGGGCTGATGAGCTTTGACGTTCTGCACGACTCTGTGTGACTGGAGCGCGTTTAAGAAAGCCCAGCCACCTGCTTCTAACACAGGTCACAAGCAGAAGGTCTGGAGAGACCGCTTCCCTATTAATATACCATTATGGTTGCAACAAAAATATTAAGCAGCACACCAAATAAGCATACTAGAATGATTTCTAAAGAATCATTTAACACTGAAGACTAGTAATGGCTGCTGACAAAATTAAATTACATTTTTTTTAACTGCAGTAATGTTCGTTTTTTAAATCAATTTTTAATTTTTTTTTTTTTTATTCAAATAACTGCATCTTTAGCAAGCCCAAGCTCTCAAATTTATGACTTTGGCATTTTTTTTTTCATTCATACCATTATGGTGATCTCATCATTTGTAATAGCAGAATTAGATTTTGAACCCCACTGTATGTATAGTAGATTCTGACTAATATGACTTTTTATGAGTGATAGTTTTTATGTTTTTGTGTCTCTCTAGATATCCAAATCTGCCACTGTCAAAGCCAAGTATGAGGTTCAAACAGCAAGCGGATCAGGCTGGTACAAGCACAGCACGAGCTGCAGAAGGACAGGAACAGAGTGAATGAGTTCTGGAGGGAAGCTGACGGGTGAGACGGGCTCCAGTGGGAGAGGTGGGAGAGAATGTTCTGGAAGCTCATTCCACTGGAAGAGAAGGCTGAAGGAGCCTGTAGCGGTGCACTCAATATGGCCCTGCCACAGACGGACAGCTGTAACCACTAACACAATTAACAGCGGATGAGTTAGTACCAGACGCCAGGCAGCCCCAGCACAATGCTGCAATGCACACAAGCCTACTACATCAGTCCAACAGAAAACACTCCCAAACATGAATCTGACCCTAAGCACAAAACACACAGATACGAGACAAAATTCATCCCAAAATCTGGCAAGTAAACATTTTATCGATCACATCAAATATCAGCAGAATCATAAATCACTAAATTAAACATGAAATGAAATTATAATCATTAAAATTACAAAGGTATTTATTAAATGCATGGCTAAACATGCGATTCTGAATGGTTAATTCTAAAAATCTACATATTTTAGACATATTTTCTACAAATATTTTAGTATAATGACCTTATGATAAACTGTAACTGATAGTTGCATCAGGTAACCAACAATTAAATAGCTGTGCCGGCCTTCTGTGATAAATAATATAATTTCCATTTATTAAATTATTTCACGGGTTATGAATCTTTTGACCTCAAAGATCTAAACTGTCCACAACAATATTTGAAGGTCATGTAGGCTTATTTCCACCGGTTCATCAGCTGTAATGACAATGTTTTGTTTTTAAAACAGTTTTTAAATTACAGGAACTAGTATTGTGCATATCATAAAAAAAAAACATTCCAGAATTTTTAAGACCTGAATATCATTTAGGTGGGTCACTCTTTAACTAAAAAAGACTTCTGAGAAAGTATAACCTATAAATCGGCTCAGTTTTGAATTCCATAAAGTGATTATATATGAGAACCAAAATATCTGCCAACGTAACTAGAGCTTATTATTTCGCATTGCCAACTCGCACAACCAGAACATCCTTGAACCCGTGAATACGTGCTTGAATCTCTAGTTAACAAACATGAAATAAGTTCCATTCCATCTCAATGTGAAGTATGCAAAAGGCCAGAGACAAAGATAAAATCAAATGTAGTTAAGGAAGATAAGGACATCTGGGCTCAGGGTCAGTGTGCATGTTTACAGGCTGAGACCCTCGCTAGCACCAGGAGCAGGGAATGCTGCTGACTGCTCTCTGGACCACTGCTGGCGCTGGTGCTGCTCAGATCTGTCCAGCTGGCAGCAAGACCTGGCCCTCGATCAACCATGCCAATAGCACTCAGCTGTGTAACACACACAAACACACACTGGCTACTTGTTCTTCACCCATTTTATGGTTGGTGTTCATCCCACCTTCAAAAACACTGTCCTTTAAAGCGTGATGTCTCAAAAGATGCCATTCTGCCACATTGTCTAATATAGCAAATGTACAAGATGGTGTTCAAGATGGCGCAGTAGTTCAAGTACCCCATCAGACCAACAGCTGTGACCCGTAGTTTGCCAGTCAACAAATGCATTAAACAAACAGGATCTTTCCTGTCAAGGACATGCTGGATTGCACAAGCGCACACGCACACAAGAAGGCCTTCACTTGACCCTATGAGCTGCCACTCTGGAGTGCTCAAAATGTGTGGTGTGTGGGTCCACCGTTTAGAGAGGGAAGCACATTAAAGGTGTATCTGAGGCAGAGACATTGTGTGTTTAAAGGGGTCAGACATGTGGTTTTTTTATTTTTTTACTTAATAATGTTAAAAGGTTTACTTAATAATGTTAAAAAACATAATTATTTGAAAAAAATATTAATTATTTTCTATACTCATTCTGAAACTCTTTTTAAATGGTGGCTCCTTTAAAGCTTGCCAGTAATCGGTCACTGTTACGATTGGCTAACATCGTTGCACAGGAAACACTAGGGTAAGCAAACGTCCTCTTCTCCCTGGAGAGGTCCTGTTTTTTGGACATAAAAAAATGGCCCAAAATGTTCGAGATTTAGTGTTTGCTTTTTTAGTCTGCATTTATTTTGTGTGTTTGGTTTTTTTTTAAAAGGCATTGCACAAAACTTGTTTTTTTAATTCCGGGTCTGTTCCTGCAGACATTCTAATACTGAATATATTTTTGAGCATCAGGGAGTAGCTATCAATAGGGAAAGTATTTAAATCACTTTAGATGCAGCTCGTGATGAATGCCGGGTTGCCAAAGCCTTATTTTTTTAAACTGCTGCAGTGGGTTGATTTTCTTTTGTCAGTTAAAAGTTTGAAATATTACATAAATTACAGACTATAAAATATGAATTTGAGAAACGGAAATTACATTTTGAGTTCTGAAATTTGATATTTAGATACTTCATGATGAAAAGATTAAGTCTAGCTCTGGAGGCTCTGTGGCTTGTAAGCAAAAATATTACTATAAAAAAATGTATCAGTTTTATAACTTTAACATTAAACATTTTAAAAACACACACACACAAAAAAAACTAAACATTAATGCACGTGTAGTACATATAAAAGACAAATATTACAGATGTGGAAAAAGTGATAAAGAAAGTGATGAAATTGTCCTTTTTTTAGCAGATTTTATCTATCAACTTTTTCAACAAAAAAAACAGATGTTTACATTTCATGTGGTGTGTTAACTCTTTTCAATGCACTGTTCATGTTTTATGCATTTATAATGGCAGATGTGTTTGTGCACATGCATATACTCAAATGAATTGGTGCGCTTAAGGCTGAGATGATGCCAGGTGAGCAGAACACACATGTACACATATGCAAACCCACAGGTCTGATAAAGGCACAGTACCTGAGTTAAATATCACAGAAGCACCAGAGAGACACCCAACTGCCTGGCAGGCTCCTGTCTGAGCCACCCAACCATTCAGCACTATCAAACAACGTTTAAACAACAGCCAGTGAACCGTTCAGTCTGCATGCAGCATAAAAATCAACCCCTGAGAGCAGGGTTCCAACCAGCTTGGGTTTAAAACGAAGGCTTAAAACCACTTGGCATACAGCAAAGATCAATTAGCCATGTTTAGATTTGCTGACCCACAGAGCCAGACACTTTGACAGTGTATATTTACAAATGGCGGCAAGGTAGACATACTTCTGACAGAGCTGGTTGAAAAGGATCTTGGGGGAGACAGGCCCTTTTCCAGACTCCTTCATGCTTTGGAGGAACAGGAACATGGCTGAGGTGAGGGGTTCTGGGCTGGGCAACGTCACTGTTAGAGGCCCCTGTAAGAAAGCATAGCACTCGTATCATATCTAACACACAGAGCAGTGAAGCGCTTTGCATATTTAAAATCTAATATGAGTGAGATAATGACAGAGCCTAGTCCAGTCGATGATAGATGGACCTACCAAGTTAGTCTCAGCAGAGGGGCAGATCTTCATTTTATGTCCCTTCTCTTTGACATCTTGAATCAAGTCATTTAGCATGTGGGTCTGGGAGAGATTCTAAACCAAAACATACAAACAACTTTTACAATTTTTTTTTCTCAAAGACAAGTTTCCACAAAAGACATCAAGCAGCAAGTGTTTTCATCACAGATAATAGGGTCATTCCAGCTGGAATCATCCCCCCCTGAACTGCTCAGATTTGTCTAAAAAAAAAAAAAAAATAATCTATGTAATGGGTAATATGCCCAATAGGATCATATACAAAATTTCAGATCTCTCAAAAAAATCTGTGCCAGGTCCATGACATTTTCTGGGCTAAGAGTCCAGAACTGCATGAATTACAACTGAATTTACACCTGAATGCTGACCCTCTACTTTTCTTTAAAACTGTTACTTTAAGGATTTCCAGATGTCCATAGAAACCTCAATTTTCAAACTTGGTAAATGGTCTGATATGTACCACGTCTTTCACATCCTTTCACATCAAACAATAGAGTCTTATGGATGTTGAGATATTAAAGTCCAAAAATGGAAAACAATAAATTTACACCAATGTTCAGAGCAATATTGAATGACACTAGGTGTGAATGTAAAACTTGTTTTTTTTTTAAAGAGCATGTTCTTATTGATAAAATATATAAAAAAAAAATTGGGATGGGTTTTTACCCAATTTTTCTGTAATATTTTTTGTAAATCATTGTTGTGTGACATTCACAACTACTCTTGTACCAGCTATTTTAAACTCATATGCCTAAATGAATGCTATAATGCAGCATTCCATTGTGCTCGGGACTCAGGAAAATCCGACCTCCACCTCGGGAAAGTGCAGAACAGCCATTTACAGACTACCGACATTCAATGGAATGCAACATAAGCACCTAATCTTGATGTTCCACCCAATACAGTGAATAATACATCCATTTTCATTGAGAAAGCAGGGCAATATGTTACTTGTGTGTATGACTGACAATGCTGGGTTGGTATCATCAGAGACGTCTCTGACACAGAGCAAGACATTTAAGTGCTTCTTTTGCATCCCCATGGCCCAGCTAGAGGCTAATTTCGGCCAAAAAGGGAAGATCTCTGTTGGGTGCCTCTCCAGCATATCATAATGAAAATTGATGTGCCAGCTATGTCATAAAAGAAAATGAAACTGTGGATTCAGACACTTTCATGAACAACTTTCAGTTGAACACTTTTCAGTTTTATTTGTGTTGGTGGTATACATTATTACAGTGAATCATGTCTGGAAGTAAGGTTTTTTTTTGGAACATTAATAAATTCTGTTGAAATGCCCATACCAAGTTGAATAGCAAAAGCGAACAATTACGAAATTCTTTTTTTTTTTTTTTAATCATTACAGAAAAATGAGGCAAAATATCAATTATTAATAACAATATGCTTGTTCAAAATAACATGTTTTATGTTCACACCTAGTGTCATTCATGGGAAATATTGCTCTGAACATTGGTGTAAATTTTTGTTTTCCATTTTTGGACCTTAATATCTCAACATCCGTAAGACTCTATTGTCTGATATCAAAGCATGTGAAAGACATGGTACATATCAGACCATTTAACAAGTTTGATGCTTGTACATTGAAAATCTGACAACCCTTAAAAGTAACAGTTTCAAAGAAAGGTAGAACTGTTACAGCAAGCACTAGTCATATATTTGAATGTTGAGGAGTGAGCTCATTGGCTACTGATACAGGAAAAAGCCAGCTGTCAGCAGTGCCATGTGATAATGATGTCATTAAGTCAGGTTGGGTTAGACCTATGCCAGAACTCTGTATG
>JAUMHP010000070.1:13265911-13280361 GCA_032361065.1 Enteromius trimaculatus
GGGGTGCGCAGCTCCTTCCCTGAATCAAGCAGTGAGGTGGAGCTTGGTGGCTGCCAGTACTGCCAGTCACCTCTGCAGAAACTCATGATTCTGTAATAGGCAAAACACGAGAGCTAAAAACGAAGGATTCTTTTTTGTACTGTTTTAATTCAAGATTGATCTGAAGTGTACTTCTTGAAATAAGCATGTCCCTCAAGCAAGAATAAGGTTTTCTCAAGGCCACAAGTGTGAAAGGGCAGTTTTAGTGACTCTTCCACATAATATATAATCAATTAATGTGTGGAACTAGCCCAGATAATAAAGCAGGTAGCTTCCACCAAAACACACATTCCAAATCCAAAGTCAGGTAAAGTGATGTGCGTTCTTGGATATGAATTTACCTGCATCACAGCATTGAAGAAGCAGGTGTTACCGAGGTTGTTGATGCCCTTGACTGGGATAAGTGTGCTATTCACTGGAGTCTTCCCTCTCTGGGTGTCCACATACTCAGCGGGTTCCTCTCTGAGCCTTATAATTTTGGAGGTTGTTCCTAAAAAAAAACAAACAACAGAACATATGTTAGTACATCTCGACTATTTAGTAAAACAGGTAATCTACATTCAAAAACATTTCAGTCCAATTAAGAGAGTCTGACTTAAAACTTGACTTAAAACTAATTTTAAAAAAAAACTAAATAAAAACAATCTTTCTGTTATGTGAAGATCTGGACTGGGCCTGGTCCCAGTGTGTGCCTGATTTTCTGCAGCAGAAATGGGTTAACATGCTGGGTAGCAGCTGGGAGAGACTGCAGATGACAGCTGGATAAAACTACGCTGGTTAGGGAGCAGGGAACAAGCCCAGCTGCTCCCCGCTACTGCCACGACTCTGCGGGAGATTCTTGGCCCAAGCGGCTAAACACAAGGCCCGCAGAGAGAGAAAGAGAGAGTTTTTTGCACAAAAAAGCAAAACTCCAGAGAAATGACGGGTGCACTGCCTTCAACACTCAGGAGACATAAAAGCAACCTGCATGATAATTCAGAGCGAGCGGTCGGTCCCGTAAATAGCTCTCAGCCCCTCAGAAGACACTGACTATTACACATACACTTTAATGAATATCAAAATTGTAATAAATTAATTGAATCTAAACTTTAGCATTTATGCAGTAAACTTTTTTTTTTTTTGTATTGCGTACTCTTTCATCATCTAATAAAAATATATTTTATATTGTGCAATGTATATTTAAATTCTAAATAAATAATATGATAATTAGAGGATGACCATTTAAAGGAAATCTCAATTTTGCTATGCAAATCTGATGGAAAATGGTGTATAAAGAGTAGAGATCCTACACACAATGACATACAGAATACAAGGCCAAAAAGCCAGGAAATAAACTTTCAGAGTATAATTGTATTTATTAGAAAAACTGTGTATCATTGAATTTATTTATTTTTATTTTATTCTAGCTTAAAGAGAAAAAAACACAAGGTCCAAGGCCAAATCTCCAAATGAATGGAATAGGGTGAATGACTATTTTACACATGTTGTGACAGTGCTTAACTTAGCCTTCACAATGCATTATCTTTTATATGAATAAACCAACTATCTACAAGTTTCCACTGGTAAAAGAAATAAAAACAGCTGCAACTCAATGAAAAGTGTGGACTACATATACACAACAGAAACTTATCGGCAATTTTTGTATGTGAAATATTTTGGACCAGTTGTCACTGGTGGGTGGCCCAACAAAGCACTGGACAAGCCTTAACAAAACACTGAATCCATGAATGGCTCTGGACTCTTATTTCTTATTTTTATACTCACTGGCACCATTTGTGAAGGAGAGCACAAGTGTTCTGTCAAATTAAGCATTAATGAACAGCTACAAGCACCCAAGGCACTGAGAATGAGAAAGAAAGTCAGCATGGTGCTGCTTGCTTCTACTAAATATTGCTATTTACTAGTGGTGGGCCGTTATCAGTGTTAACGTGCTGTGTTAACGCAAGACTCTTATCGCATGATAAAAAAAAATATATATATCGCCGTTTATCTATTCACAAATGTAATTATAATTATAATTAATCTAGATTTTAAAAAATTAATCTATGCCCACCCCTACTATTTACACTCTTTTGTAGTACATTTATGTAATAGTAAGAAAGAGAAAACAAATGTACCTGGTATTAAGTAGCTCAAAATAACCATCAACATTTATTATGAATGTATTTAAAAATGCACAAAATTACTAACAGGATTGAAAACAAGTTTAAGCTAATTTGGTTTCATAGCCGCTTTCTTTGGCAAAAGTCCGCCCATAAGGCCTTTGACCGACATGTCAAACAACCAATCACAGTTCATTTGTTCAGCTTCACGTTTTGGGCTGTGAAAATATTCCCACAACAACAGAACGACGTGCAACAAGTCAGTAAGCATAAAAAATCCTGATGAGATGCTCGCGGTAAACATCTGTATATCGCTCCACTTTTTAACACCCACAAGTAATTCTGGAGAACCGAACACAATACTGAATCGGCCAGCTGCGATGTCAGCGTCTGTTGTTTCATGCCCGCAGACGTGGCTGATATCCCCTTCTCAGTTAGGTACTTCACTTGATCTTCCATAATAGACACGAGGGGACACACAACTAGTAAAATTGGATCTGCTGGGAATCTTTCTAAATGCTGACAAAGGGTCGGCCAGGCTTGGAAAATTATACCCAATTCCCGTCGGCAAACAGGCTAAAATATCTCTTTTTGTCTCAAGTAAGTGTCTCAAACAAAACTCCTGGACATCTCTTTAAGAGACTATGCCTTGAACCTTGCATACTTTTGAGAATCCAACGTTTAACTGCTCTTGATAAATGCTCAGCCTCACTCATGTAATCACGACAGTTTTTCTTCCGCAATCACATGTCTGCGCTTTGTTTCCTGGTGGACCGAAAATAAATGCGGCACTCGCGTCCCCCGAGAATCCGATAAAACTCAACCAATCAGATGATGAATTCATTCATGTAATGTGCTCCAAATAGTTTCAAAATGAACCGAAGTAATTAATATCATATAGATGACTGCAGGTTTTGTACATATCTTGTTCTGCCTAGGAATAATATTAGGGCTGCAACAACGAATCGATTCAATCGATAAAAATCGATTACTAAAGAGTTGGCCATGAATTTCATAATCAATTTGTTGTGTTGTGCTGGTGCTTACTTGTTATCCAGCTTGACAAGTTAGTGTTAGCTTGTAAATAACAGTAGTAAAGCAGGGGTGGTATAGTTACTGTGCACTTCGCTTTGCTAGACTAAAGACACATTTTAATTCACACGCCTTTTTTGGACCATTCATTTTAAAATCTGTTTAAAAAAAATAAAAAATAAAAAAAAAAGTAATTTTGTCTCTTTTTCAGTCCAAATATCTAAAAAACTTAAATCAAGATTACTAGACAACAAAAATGGCATGAGAAAATTAAGTGACGCTTAAAACGTCTGTTTGAGATTCTATCTCAATAACATTATTTTTCTAACCCCGTTGGCAGATAATTTTGCTTGTTTAAAGCAAACAATCACTTAATTTTGAGGTGTTTTTTCAGAAAACAAGACATAATTTCTTATGCCATTTAATTTGTCTTGTAAATGTATCTTGATTTAAGATTTTTTAGATATTTGGACTGAAAACAGGACAAAACTACTAAGTTAGAAAAGCATTTTTTGCAGTGTATATTCTGTGCTTTGTGTGTGTTGTACTTTTTCATTTAATTTTAAAGTTCTTTTATAGCACTTGGTCACCTTAAGCTGTGTTTAAATGTGGTGTATAAATGAACCTTGCACTACAATCATGGTAATAATTTAATGAATAAGCTTCAAGTGAACTTGAGAGAGAAAGAGAGAAAGAGAGAGTGTGCGTGTGTATGTGTGTGAGTTTGTGAGAGTGCGTGTCTGCAAAAGTGTGTGCGTCTGCAGTGTAGTGTAGAGAACAAGTTCTGACATCTTGGTAAATTTTCAGATTTGTATTGTTCTTTATTTTTTTTATAAATTATTTATAGTTCTGGTAGCCTAGGTGGCACTTTATTTTTAAAAAGTCTATATATTTGGTAGATGTAAAGCATACATCTGTTAGTCCATTTTTATTTTATTATTATTATAACAGCTCAAGGAACAACACATTCTAAAGATTGTAGTTGTCTGTCTGTTTTTGAATAAAAGGTTGGAAATGAATGCTTTTCTTGTTATTTAATCCAAATCACTTATTTTTTCGATTAATCATCGACATATTAATCATCGACAGATTAATCGATTATTAAATTAATCGTTAGTTGCAGCCCTAAAGAATATGCCTTATTCTTGTGTCCCAGTTGGTATATTCTTGAATGAATGAAAGAGGATAAAATTAGTTGTTACACGCCTTAGTGTGCATTGATTTCTCCCGACGCTACCTCCAACTGGAAAGATCCACAAAGAGCACAATATACACCGACGAGCTGTAAACAACATGGAATATGATGCCCCAGAGGTCATTTTTTATACAAACTACACAAAAACAAAGTACTTATATGAATGTCCATTCACATTCTTGTGCATTAGAATTGAAACTCTTACAATGTCAGGCTGTTGAATGCCTTTACAGATGGGGGATGTTTCTGCATGTCAGCCTTTGACGAATCTCTGCTGAATAATACCCGGGGTCTTCATAAACACACATAAGCGGACACATAGATTCTCTGATAGATTTCAAGGCCACAATATAATCTTTTAAATTCAGACAATTAATGCCAAGGCATATGGTGGGATAGGAAAAGTAAATTCTTAAATCAGGAAAGCAACTAAATTGTCTCGAGTTATCTTTCAGGTTGCCGACCCCGGATCACATTATTTAGCCCCCTTCTGAATCTACATTGTCACACCGCCACATCTGAGGAAAAACCCAAGGTCAATCCATGTTCTCCAATTCAGGAAGTAAATTGGATTTCCTTTGTGCAACAATGCTCTCCGGAGCTGCCCCGAATGTTATGCAGATGCAGACACGCTTATTGTACGAACCGGCCCAGAATTAAGCCTTGCTCAAAAAAAACAACCCATTAAAATCTGAAGTGCGCAGCTTCTGTGCCCTCCTGATTTTCTCACAGGGGTTAATCAGGCATCAAAACAATAGACTGGAGTGCTGCTATTCCTAAGTGGGGCCAAAAGCATCTGGAGCACTACACAGAAACATCTGGAAGTGTGTCTGTGTCTAAACAGCCATTCGGGAGGGAGCCCATATGTCCAGGAACACTGTGGTGCAAACAAGTGTGGACAACAGGGGCGCACAGCTCATACAATGAGCAAACAGGAGAACGAGTGAGTGTGATGGCAATAAGGTACTTTTGCATCTTGTCGGTCCCATTTTTTGAAGGGACCAGGAGAATAAATGTGTGATGTGGGAATGCCTATGCAGTTACATCGCATCTGGGCCCACTGATCAAGGTAAACAATGTTCAGAGGGCCATCTGCCAGGATGGCAGCGAAGGAGATACGTAGAGGGGACTGGGGCGGGGGGAGGACAGTGCCCTGAACAAGCATATGGAAAAACAGATTTTTCCTTTCCCTCCAGCAGTTAGCGAAGGCAAATGTCAGCATGCACCACGGCCACGCTTGACTGTCCTGCACTCGGCTCCACCACCTGGCTCTCCTTGCTCAGCCACCGAATATGGGCAGGAGTGACACTGTGGAGCATGTCCCTGGGGCAGCCTAAACGATCAGTGATCCACTCCTCCCCACCCAGCTCTCTACAAAACGCACAAGTGCCAAAGTGAATGTGGTTTCCTGTTAACCGTGTTAAAAGGAAGATCTTTCATAAGCGCTGTGAAACCCTTTTTTTCCAGTCCTCAGCCTAAACCAGCAAGAAATGAGTGTGAGAAACACAAAAGATATTTACCACAATGTCTAAGCTGCTCTTCTCAATACAATAAAAACATCCACATGTGGTCCATATCACAATTCACATGTTATTCTTATACAATTTAAGTATTTATAAATACTTCAAATTAATAATTTTTATGATTTCAGTATTTGTTTTCATTTCAGTTTAAGTTTTAGCAATTTAATATTTGCTATCTGCTTTTTATTATATCAATTTTTACTCAAGTTTCTGTTTCTGTTTAGCTTTCTTTAGTCATTTTTAGCTTTTAGTTTCATCCATTTAATATGTAGGACAATATTTCAATTGTTTATGTTAAGTTATTAATTTAATATTTGTTTTTTTGTACTTTTATTTAAATTATACAACAAACAACTAAAGCAAATATTTATTTTTATAGTTGTAGTTTTAGTTAACAACCAACAGTGCATTTTTGCTTATCTAATATCTTATACTATTTTGTCTAAATAAATGAAAACAAAACACTAAAACTAAACTAAACCATTGCAAAATGTTAGAAGTGAATTTAATCAGCAAAAATTATATTTTAAAGAATAATGAATTAACATTCATTCAGCGATTTGCTGAAGATTGTATTGAATATTACTACTGGTTTAAAAATTAACAATGTGAGTGTTATAGACAGAAAAAGGTAACCTTGATGCAAAAACAGGCAAAGTTTAAACATAAGTCAAAACAGATCAATTTTTTTTTTTTAAATAAATAAATAATAAAAGAATCAAGTCTCTTCATATCATCTGAGCAGCTTAGACAATCTGTTAAGGTCATAAAATTGGCACTACTATTAAAGTGTCACTAAAGTAACAAGTGTTTAAAGTGTTGCAGTAGAGAACTTGCCAACAAGAGTCAAGCACAGACTTATAGAAAGTGAATGCATTGAACATGTACACTATTCAAAATCTTCCCTTTTTTCCTCAAAGTGAAGGACAGCTCTCCTCAGGCTGAAAACAGCAAGCAGTCATGAGGAAAGCTAAGCAACACCAAATGTCTTATTAATTTGTTAATTTGTTGTGGCCATGGGGCATGAAAACCGTGCTTCATTGCCATCTGAGGCCAAGGGTATCCAACGTCTTGATTCTTTCATGCAGACACATGCATACACACACACACACACACACACACACACACACGTATGTATATATATATATATATATATATATATAAATGTGCTGTTCACGCTGGCCCTGGATTGACCTACATAGAAGAGCATTTTTCCACCCCAGGCAAAGCATCCTTAGTAATCAACAAGACTTAGCCGTAAAAACCTCAACATCGGCAGATTAAATGTAAAACAAGGTTGAAAAACCATGAAAGTGAACATGAAATAAAGGTTAATGAGTTCCAATGAATACAATCAACATTTAAGTTCAAAAAGGTGAATGAGTAAAGAAAAAAATTTTCGGATGCATTTGGCAGACTTAAAAGGAGAGCTGCACTGGTATTAAAATTCTGAGGGATAATCATTTTTTTAAATGTCATATAAAATTTTAGACTATTTAATAAATATATATATATATATATTATTTTTTTCAATTACGAGTTAACATTTTTAAATGTGAAAATGTTTAAATGCTACAGGTGAAGTTACCTTAAAGGGGTCATCTGGTGCCACATGCACTTTTTCAAGCTGTTTGCACTGAAATGTGTGTTGGGAGTGTGTGTACACTGATAAAGATCCACACAGTAGTTTTCTTTAAATTTAATAAAAATAAGTTGCCCCTTCCGAAATCAAGCCATTCTCAAAAGGCCACTCCCACGATAGTTGATTGACAGCAGTGTGTCACACAAACTGAACTAGTGTCTTACCTCAGACCCGCCCTGAGCGAGCCGTCATCAGATATAGACGCAGAGACAAGCAAGACTTCTAAGAGATTGAGGTGTTTTGTTGTTGAATGTATTAATGAACATAGCAGTAGTCATTTACCCCCGACATCTGAGTGACTGAAGGCACAGAGAATTTAACATTACGTTTGGTTCTGAAGGCAAACGCACCCTTGATCAACCGAAATGTGTTTATTTTCACGCGAATCAATCATGATCTAGCCTCACCTACAGAACCAGTGAGTATAATGTCAAATCACCTTTCCTAATAATGTGCTAATTAGCAAGTTTCACTATGAATACGGCTAAACAAAGAGTGCCTCGGAAAAGAGGGGCGGGGTCAGCAGAGCTTGTGAAGATTTAAAGGGAAAGTACACAGAACAGAGTGATTTCAAAAGGGGAAAATGAGCGTTTTTTACATCTTTGAGAAATTTTAAAACAAACTATATTAACTTAAAAAGACCCTAACGAATCATATGAGCTATATTGAAAAAAATTCAAGGTCATCTAAGCAAAACAAACATGCATTATTAAATATGACAAATAAAAATTAAATTATAATTAAAATAAATTTATAGGTGCATTTTCACACAGGAGAGACTTTATGTTGTTTCCAAGCAAAAGGAAATTTATAGGTATCGGCTAGTGGATGACCGATATGTTGCAAAGGCCAAAATGTTCAACATGGTTGATTTATACATTTTTATTTCCAGGCTGGGACAGTTAGAACAGTTAAACAAAGGAATTAAAATGTGTACAAAAAAAGTATTTTAGTGATTGCTTTCAAATTATTAGTGACAGAAAAGCAAACATTATAATACTTTGTCGTTTGCCGCCAGCATACAGCAAATACACATTTATTTCATTTAAACACATCTTTGAATGACTAATGAACATTTCAATTCACAAAACTAATACATAAATAAAGTTATATCTGCCTAATGTTTGCTATCAGCCACCCTGCTTTCCAAGATATTGACATCGGCCTTCAAAAAAAAAAAAAAAGCAACTGAAACATTTAGTATCAAAATGTGCCAAAATGAGTTGAAAAATATTGGCATATCAGATATCGTCAAAAATCCAATATCATGCTTCTCTACTTCAGAAAGTTGCTTTATTAAGTGCTTAGCTGTTTTAGGCTGGTTTAGGAACCATAATGGATTAAAAAGAGACCAATAAAATGTTAATATTATCCACTTACTCAGGATTATCATGCAAATTGTTTACAACTGTGTTTAGAAAAATAATAAACGAATAAAAACAAGAAAATGTAAAGCAAACTAAATTTGAACCCTTACCTCATGAAACTGAAAATCAATAAGAGAAAATGAAAATTCAACTGCTGCATGTGCCAGCCTCTGATGCCTATTGAAGCAAAAACATTTTAATTTCCTCAAACAAAGCCATCCCAGCTGTGTTTCAAGCACAAGCCTGGCTCTCTGAGGTCAAGTCTCTTTCTACCAAGACTCTGGTACTTGAGCTGAAGGCCTTTTTGGTGAGAGAGCGCAGTTAATAGATTTTCTTTCTTCTCCCTGCTGTTGTTGTGGAAAACTATTATGGATTCTTAAAAATTCTTGCTGGGGCTCTTTTGTGCCACGGGTCTATGAGAAAAAGCGAATGCAACAACAGGCTGCATCTAAAAAAAATAAAAATAAAAAAACCCTGGCCTTCAAATATTGCAGAAATGCAATTTCACCAGCTCCTCTATGCCAGCGGCAGTCCATTTCGCCGCCACAATGGCCGCCCGTTTCTCCCTCATTTAGTCGGCTCGCCAGGAACAATGAGCATGGAAGAATGGCAACAGGTAATTTAAAGAGCTAGGTAAGGAGGATGCGTGTAAGAATACCACAGACCACCACCAGCTACCTTCTAGTCCTCACCAGAAGAAAATCACCAAGTGTGCAATGGTTTTTCCTTTCTCTGTCTTCAAGTTTTTTGGCTCAGAGTCTATCAGACTTTTGCAGACAGAGAATGTATACAATTATCATCTGGCGAACACCAAGATGTTTGAATATGCTCAAGGCCATCCTGCCAAGATGACTGAGTCTGTTTGACTGTATGGAATTGAATGGTAAAAGAAAGAATAAAAAATTGGTTCTCAAGCATAGTTGTAAAGAAATCAAAATTGAGTTTTGTGCTTATATGTTTGAAGCGAATATTACAACACAGCTATTTGACAAGCAAAAAGTCCTTCTCACAACATCCACTGCCTTATAACAGCTGAGGATGCAAGCTGGAAACAAGCTGCTGCTCCTGAAGAAAACAAGACCCTCTTCCTAAAGCTCAGAGTGGGGGACAAGGAATCATGGGAGATGTGGCAGTGGCAAGGGGGAGGAGCAGAGCTCAGGATCCGATCTCCACACAGCTGCAGTTGTTCTTCAGGGAATCCGACCGGGGAGCACCACTGAAGCACCTAATGCCATTAATGAGTGCAGCCATGCGGCAGTAACGGAATTGGAGCGCAGCTTCTCCAGCAAGAGCCTGGCTGCCCCTTGAGTGGCGGTCAACCAGTTAGGCTGGGTTTAAATGAGCTAAACTTTGCTACACCAGAGCATCGGGGCATGTACAGGGACAGAAACGGATTCAATTACTGTTAAGTATCATGCAAGGACAAGGTGGTTGCATATTTCACAGCTATGTGTAATTTTATACACTAGCCTTTGCTCATCACTGAAAAGCAAAACGAGAATTGTAACAGACCCTGGGCATTGGCATTTACTGTCATAGTCAGATGGAGAAGGTGTTTTTGGATTCCTGGTGTCTTTGCAAAGTTTGCATACCAAAGAATACAAGCTCACTTTTTATTTACGCTTATAGGGGAAACTCAAATAAGATCATGACAGACAGCTATAACTAAAAGTAATTAAGATTACACAACAATATTTTCACAACTACAGCACATGATCAAAATCTATTATTTTGATCATCATAATTTCAACAAGGCTTTGCAACTAACTTGCAAGAAGTAATACACAGGACATAATTCACTCCAATTTCACAAAACAAAATGAAAAATGTAATATTGTGGCATTACCTATTATCATTTCAATGTTGTGGCATTACAAATGCCTTTCCCACCACTTTTGACCAATTACTTTATAGAATAAAAGTATTGATTCCTTCAAAAAAAAAAAAAAAAAAAAAAATCTTCCTAAGCAATAAACAATGTTGCAACGTTTGAATTATTCATTTTCTGAAACATGAATTTAATTTACTACTTTACAATTATTTTTTTCTTCTAATTTTAAAGTGAAATATGACCCACAACACCGATTCATTGATGCAATAATCTCAAAAACAACTAGCCTACTCTAGGACATGACAGGACTAGTAAGAGGAGAAATAACTATGAAAATGCTTCTCATTTTAATTGTGTAGCAAAGTAACTTCATCATAAATCCAAGGCAGCATTGCTTGCTCTAGGTGGAGCCAGGGAGCTTCTGTTCTGGCAGAAAATACCTGAGCAAGCTTCTGATTTTAGTATCACAAATTTAAATACATCATTTATGCGATACAAATCATGCAAACGTACTTTGTCTTTTTTGAGTAGTTTTATGTCTTTCTTACAATAATTATCACAACAGTTTTGAGTTTCAAACAGTAACAAAATTTATGGCTCTCACTGATAAGATAGCACGAGACAAGGCCTCTTTTATATCCGTTGCAAACAGAATGCATTCCATCATGGCTTTTTTTGAGAAAGAATGATCCAAGGTTAACTAAGTGTAAAATGCCTGATATAATATAAAAAGTGCTACAATTGAAACTTAATTTAAGTGAATACAGAAGAGGACATTGAAGACATGCAGATTTTTTGCCTGTGAAATATCACACTGCTTTCAGGTTGCCTAAAGACTGTGTGATGAAATGCATGTCCCCTCATTGTATCTGGTAAAACTAAAACCCAGCGATCCCAGGACAAAGGTAAATGGCTGACAGATTTGCCCACATGGCATTGCTGTGCACAGAGAAACAATGAGGAGCTTCTGAAAGAGCCATTTAAAAGAAATCAGCTCTTATTTGAGCTCCCCATAGCACCGGAAAACAAGGTGATGTCTTTTTTTCTAATATTTAAAGAAGAGTCAGCCTCTGTCAAAGATGAATCTCCACAACAGCATGAATTACTGTCACTACTATACACCGATGAAAAAATATGTGTTTTTCTATGATTACAAATCATAGAATTCTGCTTGTTTTGCTGTGGAATAACTACCTGAGGTGGCCTTTGCTGAGTGCTTTTGCAGGAAATCCAGAGTCTGAGCCAGCGCTTTCTTATTGCAGTGAGTGGAGAGCTCTTCCTTACATTCAAAACACCTGTTAGAGCAGATTAAAACAAACATTTATTCATCCATTATGCATTTCATGTCTTTTACAAAAGAGCATTAAAATTAGGATGCTGTATGAATTTATGTTTTGATAAATTCTCTTACTTAAGCATTTAGCAATTCACATTTACTTGATCAAAAGCATAGTAACTTACAATAACCAATTCCTATTTTAATAGATTTTAACTATTTATTTCCGTGATGGCAAATCTGAATTTTTAACAGCTATTTCTATTTAATATGCTGATTTGCACTGTTTTATTAGTATTAATAAAACCAGTTGTGCTGCTTAACATTTTTGTTGAAACTGTGATCTTTGATGAATAGAAAGTTCAGAAGAACAGAATTTATTTGAAAACAATTCTAACAATTTAAATGTTTTTTGTCCCTTTTGATCAATTTAACGCAACCTTTCTTTTACACTAACATTTTTCATATATGGTGTTCTTTCAAAAAAGGATGGATGAGGATGCACAAGGATGAATAATCATGAATACAGTATCATCAGCTGAAGTTTCCTACCAGGCTTTCCATGTACTGAGGCTGATGGTGATACAGTGAGAGTCAGAGTGATGAGCTTGCTGGTGTTTTGTGGAATGCTGGGTTTCTGCCTGGTTACAACCCTGAAAGTGAGAGACAGAATAGTAAGGTTATCATATATTACTATCAATGGGTACTATCAAAGTTTTAGTACAATACCTACTGTTCAGAATCAGCACGGTCAATCAAAATTGAGTGACAGCAATTTTTTTTTTTTACACAGTCAAACAAACCTCTGTTATATTCTCAAATGTGCGGTCATGGCTTTAATGAACCATACAACAACTGTGGGCAAAAGGCAAAGGAAACAGTAGGGACACTCCGATTACTTTTAGAAAATGCTGTGTGACTAGTGGTCAGTGAATAATATGACCTTTTAAGCACAGGCCTAATAAAACTTCATTATTTGGTTTTAAAACTTGCACTACCCATCCACCACAGCTGTGTGTTAGGCCCGGCCTACCTTTTTTATTACCACTTTTTACAACACTGTTCAAATGTTTGGGTTACGCAAGATTTAAAACAAAAAGAACATTTTACTCAGCCAGGAAACATTAAATTAATCAAGAGTGTAAGTAAAATACTTTTACATGGTTAAAAGAAAATCTATTTTGAATAAATGCTCTTATTTAGTTTCTATCATAGTTTTAAACCGTTTTCAACACTGATAATAATAAAAAACAATTCTTAAGAACCAAATCAGTATATTAGAATGATTCCTAAATGATCATGTGACTGGAATCTGTACTAATGATCAATAAAAATTCAGCTTTGTCAACACAGGTATTAATTACATTTTAAAATATTTTAAAATAGAGAACAGCTATTTTACATTTATCTTTCACTGATTTTACTGTATTTTTCAATCAAATAAATAATGCAGCCTTAGTGCACATAAGAGACTTCTTTTAAAACTTTTTTTTTTTTTTAAGTCTTACCGACTCAAACGTTTAGGGGCTTTTGAGCTAGCTCCTATAAAAATGACTTAAAAAATAGTCAGTTATCCTTGCTTTGCGTGTAAATCTTACAGTAAATTGTATATATGGCAGTCAACATTTGTAAAAAGCAAATATGCCACTAACGACCGGTCACACTGCACAATACCAAAACTGCTTACATTGTAACACAATACATTACTGCTGCAGAATAAGCGGATCTCACCTGGAACCCACACTTGAGGCACACAAGAATGTCATGTGCTCCTGCTGGTTCTCCCTCATGCATGTTCCTCTCTTTAAGGCAATCGGAGCACACGGACCACAGACTGCCTGTAACTGCCTTCTTCACTGAGCTGAGGTCCACAGCCCTGCTCACATGCTGGCATGTCAACCCTAAACACCATCAGAATATACAACTTAACTGTACAACTACAAGAAGCACTGGTAAACCCACAACTTCATGCATGGTCGATCCATAATGTTTGAAAATTGCATTTCTGTGATTTTTTAAACGAGTACAAGCGTCCCTTTAATAATGTACTGGAATGAGAAATGGCATTGAAACCTTTCCTTACCGCCAACCTCATCGGACGAGTCTTCATCACGAGGCTTCTTTGGCTTGTTAGACCGCTTGGTCATGTCTGCGGTTTTTAAAGAGAAGGGGTCTTTCAGCCGCATTTGTATCTAGGAAAAAAGTCAATCACTAAGTATGAGAGACCACAGAACAATTAAAATTGTGTTTCTGAAGACTAAAATGCTTTACATCTAAACAACACATGTGTAGGAGTCAGGGATAATTACAGGGCCTTGGCAAGCTTCCAAGGTGCCTACAAAATGACTTTTATTTTAAAAGATTATATTAGAGCAAGTCATTGTCATTAAAAGACTAAAACTGCTTTTTTGTTTTTTTAATAACTGAAATTATGTTATATATA
>JAUMHP010000070.1:13293368-13313338 GCA_032361065.1 Enteromius trimaculatus
AAAATTTATAGAAAAAATGTGCACCGTCTAAATAAATCCCTAGGCTTTACAGGTCTCAAGGTGACAACTCATAAAGACACCATTTTTATCAAGCAACCAATTTCCTTACAAATTACATTCAAAATCACACATTTAGCTTACCTGATGAATATTGAGTCTGAAAAGTTACTTTTCAGTTTCATTATAGAATATTATGCAGACAGACATATTATTCAAAATGTTTTCAATTTGTGAATGAACTGAAAGAATGCCGTCAATGGAATAACTAATGATCCGTCTGTACCATTATACACGGAACTCCCTCCCTCCTTTTCCCAGCGTCCACTTAAATGATCCAAGGATCAAAAGAGGGCAAAAGTTGGTGCTCTCTAAAACCTGAGAAATTCTGTCAGTTTTTGCATATGGTTTTAGTGCCTTAATCCCAATTAGGCCCGGCTGACACACAGAGCTATTCATAGCAAGCCACCTCTGAATACATTTGCCTAAAAATGAACTTCACAAATAGAGCTCGCAGTAAAGGCGCTGGACAGCAGAGAGAATCGGATAGACTGAAGGTTCATTCTTACGCGCTCGAGTGAAAAAGGGTATGAATTTATAAGGTACACCGAAACATTTCAATTCAGACAAGTTTACACCCCATTATGCGAGGCCTTTCAACTGGGACAAGAGAGTTAAAGTTG
Source organism: Enteromius trimaculatus (assembly GCA_032361065.1). NCBI lineage: Eukaryota > Metazoa > Chordata > Actinopteri > Cypriniformes > Cyprinidae > Enteromius > Enteromius trimaculatus. Next base: position 13,294,049 of record JAUMHP010000070.1, read on the forward strand.
GGGAAATTCGGTTCAAAAGGCAGAGCTAACTTTGTTCAGGCTTTGAATACTGAAACGAAGCAGCCCCCTTCCTTTTGAGAGCATTTAGAAATGGGAGCACGCATGAACAGAGTCGAATCAGAAGCCACTTATCTCGCCACTTTCTAATGCGACTTTGAATATTAGTCTGGGTTAAAATCCCAATCATGTCATCTGGTGGGACTCCCATACAAGCATAATTACTATTCAATCGCGTCACTAATGTCCCACCCGCATCCCCTATCTGCGACGCAGCTGGTCCGGCCTTTGTGAGGCTTGCACTTTCCCGCAACGAAAGCGAGTGGGTTAAGCGCATTAATGTAGGCATGTAAGATTAACATTTGTAGCCAAACATATTTAAAATATTTTAATGAATTTATTAATACATAATAATATTTTTTTCCGAACTTTAAATTTTGAAGCACAGCGCATCATGCCATGCGACTTGTTGAAATGGACTTACAACTCAAGTTAAAATAAGTGATTTGTATAGGCTACAAATAGAACTGTTGTCCTTATTTGCATTGTGACTACATAAAAGGAAAACAACGGGGAAAAAAATAAAGTAAGAGCTCATAAAAGGGATTTGTATGGATGAGCGTTAATGGATGGCGTAAAAAAAAAAATTTCTAGAGAGCTCGGGCATTGTGCATCGTTGAGATAGAGTGGTGAACCCTTGGCACTCAAGCCTAGTTTGGACGCATGAATGAAACCCCTGGTGGGACACTGCAGTTCTTCACACAGTCTCTGTTACCCTACATTCATGCTTCATTATTTGGCAACCTGTTAATTCAAATCCAACATTTAGCTCGAATTGTAACGCTGAGACCCTGAGAAAATGCTTTCAGCGCCTGACCGACACTTTCTCCGAATCTCACAATCCGGCGCGTAAAAAATGTCCTGGAATGCTCCGCTCGGGTCCACAATGTTGTTCCGAAATAAAGCTGCTGCCGTGTAATTAATGTGCCGTTTAAAAGACAGCGGACAATACGAGCGTTCAAGCTATTTGATTTCATTTAATTTTCCATCCCATTTGCTCTGAACACTGCTTTAGCTCCCAAAAACCGTGCTCCAATGAGCGCTTTGGGATGACTTTCACCCTTTGCTTCTCCTGGTGAAGAGAACAGAAAAGAAAAACGTCCCCGTTTCCGCCTTTGTGCACAATTTATTAGTTGGAAAACTTCGACTTTAAAGACACAAGACGAGAATGAGAATGGGCCCGGCTGGTGTGAGAGCTGTAGAGGCCGGACCCGCTGTTGCAGAGCGGATGGGAACCAGTCACAAATGGCAACATTAATAAATAACCCACCACACAGCCGGCCTTTGCATGCGCCTATTCAAAAATTGTTCGCGTGTCGTTCACGCTCTTTGACTCATTAAGGAGCCCAAAGAGAAAGCTCCCAGAAAGGAGCAGTGGGGTACCTTTTCCAGAAGAAAGAAATCCCACCTCTGCTTCTCCAATTACAGCGGAGTGTCATCGTAGAGTCGCCAGGCCAGAGGTTAGCAGGACATGTTCATGGCTTGAATTTATCGCCCACAAATTCTTGTTTCTTTCGCTGGGCCTCTGTTCGGTCATTGAGTGCCACGATCAAAGAGGTCAAACGAAGTTTTAAAACCAGTGGTAACAATACCACAGAAGTCACTTCAGATGACACCCAAGGGTCCTGAGTGAAGTATAGTGTACTCCTTTTGCCATATATTTGAGAAAAACAAAAAACTGCAACACGTATTTAACAAGGCAATTCGAAATGTTTAAGTGTATAAATTCGTGCAGGCTAAATGATTATACTTTAACAGAAACATTTTAACATACCTGAATAAAAAGAAATAAAATTATTATTGCTTTCTCCTTGAGAGTATTCTATTTAAGTAAAGACACAGAAAGCTGCTATAGGAGATGAAATAACCGATTTCGTGTTTCGTACCGCATCCTTTGATAAAATGTATTTTTTCACACTTTCCATTAATTCTGGAGCCCTGTGGGGCGCTTCGTCAAAACAGAATGCGAACATCCTGATACGTGACCTGTTGTCAAAAAGTGTGAAATGATAAGGTGGTGGTTATTTTGAAAGCGGCTCTTATTTTTTTTTGGCTGGTTCTCCCGTTGAGTACCTGCCCGGTCCCAGCACGGCACACGCCGGGAGTCAATAGAAGTTAACAAGTCTCCCAAACATTCCTACTCCTTTTGTTGAAACGGCAACTGACAATGCAGCCAGGGAGAGAATGAAGAGCTTTGAAGTACATAAAACCTAAAAGGATGCAGCCAAGTAGATTTAAAGTAGTCACTGATTTCCAAAAACTGGTTTGTATAGGAACAATAAAAGGGGAGAGAATTTATGGAGAAATTATACAGTGGATTTGTCACTTAAAATATCGGAACTGTCTGGCGAACAAAGCCACATGCTGAGGATTAATGGTCGCGCCAGACCTTTGATTCTGCACTCTCTTTTCTCTGCCCTTGACAAATTGGATTTTGGGGATGGGAAGGTCGCTGGGGCCTATTGTCTCTTGACCGTTTGGAGCGGTTCATTATGCGTGAGGGTGAGGGAAAGTCTCCATGTGACCATTTCGGAGGGTTCTACAGCTGCTAAAAGAGCGCAACTCTCTCATAGCGCGCTGCTCGCCCTTGCGCATTAATGTGCCGAGGGGTACCTGACTGCGCCATAAGAAAAGCCGGATCACACACGCCACCGCGTCACTTGGCGGGCGGATATTAGTCTGTCCTCATCTCAGAGTCTCTGCTCATCTCAATCAGTGCCTGCTTGGTCTTCCTGGTTCGGATAGAGCAGCCCCACACAGAGCCAGCCATGCAAGCGACTCGAACACCAACTATAAGCGTGTTCGCCGACTGCAGCATCCCAGCCGGGCTTCGGATAGGACCGGTACCGGGAATCTTCAAACTGGGGAAGTATGTTTCGGACCGCAAGGAACTTGGAGTGAAAAAGAAGGTGAGCTAGTTTGATTTCATTTCGTGACCAAAGAGGCGAACTTTTTACAATCACGGTTGAAACTTTTTTATTTTTATTTCAATTTTTTTAAAATACAGAATGTACCTTGAGAGAAATGTGAAATATTTTATTTTTCTATTGCAAACGAATAAAGCATTCGTGACATTTTAAACATGACGTACAACATTATATATATACACACACACACACATATATATATATATATAAATAAATGTTATAAATGCAAAAACATATTTATATATGTTATATATATATATGCTATATCAAGAATGCAAATATGCTAGATCAAGAATGCAAATATGTCTTTACGTTTGTAATTTTTCTGCAGCTTTTTTATTTAAACTACCGAATGACAACTACATACAAGTACACATAAAATTAAAACTATACAGTATTAACCGTTAATAATTATTATTTCATTTTAGACTAAAGTAATATTGTTAACATTATTATTATTAATAATAAAGTATTATTATTATTATTATTATTATTATTATTAATAATAAAGTATTATTATTATTATTATTATCATATTTTTAATAATACCATTGCTTTTATGTATGCAGCTAAAAAAAGTTCTTATCTTACTTTCCTCGATGCTGAGCTGTCACTCTTCATAAAGCAACCTCGTATTAATTGGTTTGTGCTGTCAGTGTGGAAATAATTGAGTTATATTAGCAGGACAACATGTCATTCTATGCCTTTTACTTAACCGCGTTAATGGGGTGACCTGAGTTTCTGCGGGAGATTTCATGCCCTGTCCGCCTTTAAATTTCAAAGGCTTGAGGGCTGCTTATTCCCATGTACCATTTCACTTTATGGAAAAAGATAACATCAAACTAGACAACAACAGATCGGTAAATAAAATACTGCCTACATTGTAAACACTGCTTAATAATAGCATAAATCGTAATTTTATTAAAATATATGACATTATTTTATATGATTGAAAATATTTTAATTATTTTATTCTACAAGTCTATCAATATGTGGAATATTCGTAAATCAAAGGGGCGTAAAAGGCGTCACATATAAATGGCATTTACTTTCCTAAATAAGTTGTAAATAGACTGGAGCTCTTCACGCTGTCTGCTTCTGTGATTGATGCGCGTAAATGCAACGCCGCGGGTCATGGGCGATCATCAGGTGCAATCTCTGTGTCAAATGTCACGCTTTAATCTTTAATTTGTTTGAACAGAATAGAAATGCTTTGACACTCTTCAAATTCGTTTCTCATATCAACTCAATTATGTGGTCTGTTCCTTGAAAATTATCGCCATTGTCTAATAGACCGAATAAAACGATATTAACGCTCTTTTGTTTGAAACACCTCGGGGTGATATAATTAATAATGTCTGAGAAAAAAAGGAAAAAAGACAACAAAAGAAAATCTGAAAGAGTCGCGTTTCAAAAATATATAATATAGCCTACATTTATGCAATGTTCTAATATAATATTCCAAAAATATTTCCAACAGATTTCAAAAAGGGAAAACATCATAATAATTGTGTTAGTATTTTTGACTGTTTTAAGCAACATTAAAACACGTTATTCATGTTACAAATGTGTATGTGTAGGTTCGTTTGGTGAGGGGAGAATTCGTGGATGAGTCTGGCAGTGCAGTACCAGATTGGATCAGTTTAATACGCGCGGCCAGGAACAGCCAAGAACAGAACCTCGAGGCAGTCTCGGATTTACCTGGAGGACAGGTGAGTTAAGCAAAACGAATGGATTTCATCCTATTTAAAAATAATAATAATAATAATGATAATAATTCCAATTTCTTCTTTTCAAAAGATATTCTACCGTGTGCTGAGAGAAATACAGGCTGGAGAAGAATTGAGTGTTTGGTATTCCAACGCACTGGCGCAATGGTTTGACATTCCCACGACTGCAACTCCAACACATGACGAAAAAGGTGAGACTTGCGTCATAATTTCGTTTATTTAAAAATGTACATTTTTATAGGGAGGACAAAACGCACTATTTATACTCCTCAGAAATACAAGATAATTAATTTACATTCTAAAATTGTTTTGAAAAGAAAATGCGCATTTTTATATTTATTTTTCCAGTGTAACTTTGGCTCTTTTGGTGTCATCAAATAAAGCGCAGATGAAATCCTAAATATAATATTTAATAAAATAACAGCAAACAGGTTCGGATGAGAAAAGATCGGATTTTAAGGAACGCCGCCACCAGCAGAATCAAGGCAAATCCCATTTAAATCCGATTTAATAGGCTTATCTGAGAACGCTGTCAGATTATCCGTGTTTAGTTAGTAAATCTAAAGGTCTGTAGTCTGGGGCAGTAACTCTTATTGATTGGTTGAGAGTTATTGAGTTGAGTTGAGCTACTGTATTTTCAGTAATAATATATGATTGATCATGCTCAACACTACGGCATTATCTCTCTTAATTCGTTTCATTCACTAATAAAGTCTTGGATGTCCGCTCATGGGCTGATGCGCGGTGTAGTTTAGCGAGGGGAAGAGGTTAACAAATGTCATCTAGTCATTAATATGCATGTATTCAAAAGCAAATAAATTCAAAAAGGTGCTCTACGGTAAATTAGCTGGCTGCGCAAGGTATTGTTGGCTAGTGAATGCAAACTTTTATGTGGGATGTATATTGCCCTGATTTGCGACGCTGTACTCTCCGGCCAATGCGAGGTGCGCTCCTTGACATACGCTTCCTATTCTCCAGCGTCAACAGATGGGCCAACCTCATTGTCTTATGCGACTAGCGATTTCAAGCAACAGCTGCCGTCAATTCCACGGGAAAGCACACAGAGAAAGTCGCTATTCAATGTATTGGTTTGTAAGCGCCAGATTGGGCCGGCGCTTGCTCTTTTGATGGTGACAATAAACAACGGGGTTTTGCAGATTACAAAATCATTACATCTATATCATTGACCCCAGACTGCCCAACTGGTGTCAAGCCAACATGAGTGACAAAAAGTCTGCAGGCTTTAAAAGAAATGGTTTTCAAATTGCGCAAAGAAAAATTTCTGATTAAGAATGATTTTTTTAAGCGTTCTCGAGTTGCATTTAAAGATGCATTAAAACATCTTTATAACTCAATACTAGATTTTTGTTTTTGATTAAAAAAACACTTTCCTATTCAAAGCAACGCCAATTAATTGCTTTTCAATTTTGTTTCAGGCGAGGAGCGCTATATTTGCTGGTACTGCTGGAGAATATTCAAATACCCGAACACCCTGAAAGCTCATGTGCATTTCCACTGCGCGTTAAGCAACGGTAGAAGTTTGGTAAACAACGAGCAAGCCAGAGGCACAGACAACTTTAACAGATCTCCGAAATCAGGGGACATCCCAAATACGTCCTCCTCTCCACGTAACGGCCACAGCACCTTTATGCCAGACGCGGTGAAACGGGTCGTGTCCACCTCGCCGTTCGCCAATAAAGCCGGACTAACGAAAAAACCGAGCGCAGAGGAGCAGGACCGAGCCCTTGACATGAGTGTGACCTCCGCCAGAAACCCCGGACACATTCTGGGCCTCGGCGGGACGTCTTCTGTGCTTAACAGCATGGGTTTCCATCCAGGCGTGCGCTCTGCTTTCAAACCAATGGGACTTTCCAAGATCTCCCCGGTCGAGGTCGCGAGAGACGAGCCTAACGGCAAGCCAAACAGTTTGGGGTTTAACAAACTACTGGGGAACATCAAATCACCTCTACCTAATGTTCATCCCTCAAAATGCGCGCACCCCATGGACAGCACACCTCCCGTCATCCCCTGCGCGAACAACATCCGTGGCTTTCCTCTGCTGCCACATTTTGAGGAGACCTCCGCTTTCAAGCACGTTGACAGCCGCATGCACCCTGCTCTGTCCCCCTCGCGGTACTCCCAGCTACCAGCCGGGTTTCACTTCGAGAGGTTCTCCTTACCACAGTTTGACGGGGGGAAATCCTACAATGGGGACTGCAATATACCCCTCATGCCATTCACGGTTTACAACGGAGAGCTCCTTTATAGTTCCCCATACTACCCTTTTAAATTTCACTTCGGCAACCTGCTTAAATACCCAGATTACTTTGGCGCACCAGCTCTGAATCCAGACCTAAACGCGATTACGAACATCGACAGGGAAATAGCGATGCACACGCAACAGCTGTCTGAAATCGCCGTAGAGAAGAACCGTTCACGACTGGAGTCTCTGCCCGCGTCCAACCCTAACTCGGGCAAGCCAAAAAAGGGACATTTGTGTCTATACTGTGGCAAATTGTACTCTCGAAAATACGGGCTGAAGATTCACATGAGGACTCACACGGGCTACAAACCACTCAAATGTAAAGTGTGTTTTAGGCCCTTTGGGGATCCCAGCAATCTCAACAAACACATCAGACTGCACGCGGAGGGAAATACGCCCTACAGGTGCGAGTTCTGCGGGAAGGTGCTCGTGCGCAGACGAGATTTAGAGAGGCACGTCAAATCGAGGCATCCGGGTCAAAGCATCAAAAAATCCGACGACAAAATCGAAGGCATCTTCGAGGATGGCGAACAAAAAAGCGACAACGACAGCGACGTCGACGTTTGCTTCACAGATGACCAGAGCGACCAGGAATCGAGTAAACACAATGATTAATGGATCGATTTTTGGGCATGTTGAAATGGACTTTGCTCTTAAGTAGCTAAATTATGCATGTATATAAATTAGTTCGGAATTGTTTGTTTATTTTATAAAATTATTGTGAACAGAAAACCTTGCAGAAGCAAATATTCCCCTAGTAAATTAAATAATTTTGTGAAAGAGGCACTCATAATGTTCATCTCATAACATGCTTATTGGTAATGAGGAGCTGCACTTTATAAAGACGGGTAAATGCCATAAAACATGAGTTTGCATTATTATTATTATTATTATTAAGATGTCTGACCGTCAGATCCGCACTTTTATTACCAAAAGCATTTAACACATTCTGTAAAAAAATGATCTTTGCAGAACAACGGGCACCTACCAATAAAAATAAAGTGGTGTTTAAAAGAAATATTTCTGTGTCTATTGTTGTGTCGTTAATTATTATCATAATAATGTTATTAAAATAATCTTAATAACTAATATCTTATAAGCCTATGACAAACCCATATTTCTTTCTGTCCGTTTTGAATAAAATCGGGAAAATAATAATTTTAAAAAAGGGTTTGATTATTGATGAATCCTATTTAAAGCCTATATATTTTTTTTATTTATTTGGAGGATATCTACGACTGACTATTTATCGGTGGCTTTAAAATAAACTCTCTGCAAAGAACTTACACGGTACGGCAGGAATTAATCATTGCTGACCTATATACCCCCTAATACTTAGAAGATGGGCTTCGTTATAGTTTAAGATTACATATGAATTAAAATGTGGAAGATACATTCGTAAAATGGTCAAGGTTAGAGAGACTTGGCTTTATGACCGGAAACATGACCTTCTGGCTTTAATATTTTTACTAATTTATAAGGCAGGCAGAAAAGATGTGAAAATCTAATTTTCCTGGATTTAGCGTATATTGTTCGCTTTCTCAGACATTAGATTAGATTTTTACAGAATTAGCCAACACGTAGCTTTTAGTGCTTTACAGCAACTCGATTTCATCCACGTTTCATACAAAGTAATAGTCGGTTAGAGTGAGCTGTTATCTTATAGAGCTCCATTTCCAGATCTTACTTTTATAAACGGATTTTAATTGTATTACTTAATGCAGGCAGGTTACTTTACAACAGTTTCTGTGCTATTTAAATTACTTCTCGCTGCCTCTCTTCAACGCATTAAATGTTATTCTTAAATATGCAAATCAAATTTAATGAATTAAGTGAGATCTTCCAAGTTCGGAAGAAATCTAAACAGCCACACTTAAGTTATAGAAATGTACCCTTAAGGATGGGGGATGTGAATTTTGGGCACAGCTGAAAAAGCAGCCAGTCTCTCTCCACACAGAATTCTTTGCTTTATTTCGTTCTCTGTCCTTCTGCACATTGCTGTGTCCTTGATATGGTGCATTCTTTTGCTCCACTGTGGCAAAGCCTTGGCATTCTTCATACAGTGGCACACACATGTGTGACTTTCTCTTTCATAGCTTGGGCTTTTACCAGTCATTGCTTGTGTGTCTTCAAGGAACTGACAACACAAGAACAGCCTGTAAGTTATGACATCAGCACCTAACCATGATTGTTTTTATTTGTTAATGTGGATGAAAAGGACAGGCTTGTGTAATCACTACTTCTGGATAAACTAATGTCCGTTTAATTACAGATTGATGGATTTATATAATTGTGTTTTTCCTCCCTTAGGGAGTACTTTATTTCTTCACTTGTTCACTGTTCATTCACTGCTAATATGAAAGATTTTGGATCCGGGCCAGAGATAACCCGCTCATCCCCTCCTCTGGTGCCCCCCACCCCCACCAGCGCTCAAATCAATTAGTGCCGTTGATTAGTACAGACACCAGAAAGAGGGACTGATAAAGAGTCTGTTAGCTTTTCACACAGTCTGAGAGCTAGAGAAGTTTGGGAAGGTTTTACCACATTTATTAGACACTTAGTAATACCATAATTGCATCTGGAAATGAAAAAAATATATATTCTGCAGAGAATCAACAATGATAACAACACAAATAAGGACATTTATTTAACCCCACAATAATGTGTCAAATACTACTAAGCCTAATATATATAAAATCATAATTTATAAAAAATCATATTGAAATCCTTTTTTTTTTTTTTTAAGAGATACTTGTAAAAGTAAAAAAAAATAATAAAAGGATTTCAATTTGTTTGTTTGTTTTTTTAAGTAAAGTGTCCCGCATGTCACTACTGAAACAATGTATTTTAGTCCATTTTAGCTACACCCCTACATTTATGATAAGGAAATGTTTATGTGCTTCCCTCTTTACGTTATAAGAAACCTCATCACCGAACATCTTTTTTTCTGTAATTAGGCACGGATATTCTATTACATTTAGTTTTTATATGTGTACCGTTTTACCATAACAGTCATAACCTAAATATGTCATCTTTGTTTAGGTAATGACAAAAGGGAACAGACAATCCTCATATTTGAGGTTAATAAACAAAATCTTATGCAATTTATTAATATTTTAGTATGTTTCAGTAAACAAGTTAAAACTCTGTAATACGATGTGGTTGCCTCCAAAGCAAATCTGCCACGACTAAAAATATGCTGTTATTAGGAAAAATAAAGTATACTGAATTATCAACTAAGATGTTATGATTTATAGTCAACTTTGAAAATCATGATACATTTTTTGCCAAAAAACAAAATGGATTCAAAATACACAATTACACTCATAAATTACACTTGAAAAACCATAATTGTTATTGATTTACCTCCGAAAAAAACATATAAACTGTAGATTTAAGCAAACTCTTAATAGGTCAATATAACCATTTAATTAAATTATTACAAATTTGGAGAGAGAACAAATATATATGACATGAAGAAACAAAAACCTACTCTTTTAAATCCAGAAGAACTGTGACATCTCCAAGATACTTCAAGAAACCTGCCAAGCTACAGTACCATTAACAGTTTGAGACACTTGTGCAAAATGTGATAAAAAAGTGCAGTAACGTGAGGATACTGTTTGACATTTTCTTTATCAAATAACTATTATTAACTAAATTTAAATAAAAATTTGGTGTTGCCATCCCTTGCATTTAAAGTAACCTTTGCCGTAAGTGTTTTTTTATATAAGTTTGCAGGTCTCTTAAAACATCTTGGAGACGTCACACAGTTCTTCTGGATTTAGCCTGTCTCAGTTCGTTCTGTTTCTTCCTGTTGTTCCAGACAGACTGAATGATCAGATCAGATCTCTGTGTGGAGCACTGACTGTTGCCAGACTCCAAGTGCAAAAAAATATTAATGGGATATTACAATTAATGGCAAAATGAGTGTTTGGAAATATAAACTGACACGCTACCGCAAAGGATAGAAATAACTGACTTAAAACCATTTTTATCTGGTAAAAATACTAGTGTTCTAATAATATTGGTCACCACTGTACTGTAAAACCAATACAGTACCAAACAATTTTTGTTCAATCCAAGTATTGATTCAAAATTATGTTTCATTAGCAGTGTTGGGGAAAGTTACTTTTAAAAGTAATGCATTACAATATTGAGTTACTCCCTAAAAAACATAACTAATTTTATATTACATTTGTATGGAAAGTAATGTCTTATGTTATTTTTGCGTTCCTTTTTAAACATGGGCAGTGTTTCTTTTTAATAGCAAATGTAAAAGCCCAAGTACAACTGTAATGAATAAACCTCAGGCTGAAGAAAAAGTAATTCACATTTGTAAAGTAGAATACAGGAGAAAGTTCAATACTCTTCAGCAATAAAAGAAAACAATGAAGAACAGTCATTTTTGCTTGTAAGTATGGTTGAACTGGATCATTAAAGGTCAGCAGCAAAGACACTGATTAATAAAATAAGCAGAAAGGTACTGGGTTTTGTTTTGAATAGTAAATATACAAAACCACAAATGCATACAAACAGGAATCGAGATGTATTGCAGTCCTTGACAACTGGGTCAAGGAACAGGACCACAGAACGATTCCATTTCTTACATCTGCACTTAGCCACCCATCCACCACACACCTATTGGATTTGAAAGTTTTTTGTAAAGGCTGGTTAGCTGCGGAACACATAGAAGTATAGAAAATGTGTTGACAGGTGAAGGGGAGAGGTACAAGTGTAAAAGAACAGAAAGCCAATGAGGCATCTCATCCTTCACCCTCTTTGACCCACCATAATATTGAAATCTCTGTGCAGCGTTGCAGCACTAGACAGATACAAGCAACTGTTGAGATGAATAATCTTTTAGATACCAGCACTACCATTACTGAAGAATTACGAATATAAATCTATTCGAGAAGCTAATCAGGTTAACGTCTCATCTGTAACCACTTTTGAAACAGCCTGCATTCTGCAGCTTCTATTCAACTCTCGCTCATTCCACATGTTTGCTTTATTAGTGTACTTAAGTGCAATGTAAACACATATTTGTATGCATATCAAAAGCAGCAAATAAATACAGTTCATGGCAGTTGTACAGCTACTCTACATCACTGAAACAAAAAGCCAATGAGCGCTTAAGGAGCAGTAAGAGGCAAAAGTGTAGAGAACAAGAAGATTAGCTGCATATGCTGTACATGGACTTGTCTCTACAAGCACCAAACAAGCTGAATGTAATAACTGAATTGATACCATTTTACATGGCCACAAAAAGCTTTCACAAATACTTTATAAGCACAGATGTAAAAAAAAAAAAAGATATTTTGCGCAAAAAAAAAAACTTAAAGACGAAACATTAATTTCCTATATGTGGATTGAACAAGAGGCCCTATTTTTTGAGCCTGAATGAATGTAGAAAAGTAATTGAAGAAAAACACAACGAGATATTGAGGAGCTCAAAAGCACAGAGCCTTGGTCAGGTTTCTGGGGCTTTTGTCTGGTTGTGTGGCTTTGTCTGCAAAAGAGTCTGTGTGCTGGTGAAACATCTGTGGTGTTCGGGGCATGCCATGCTTTCTGTGTGTGACGTGCAGGGATTCTGAAGACGCTTCTTGTTTGGGATCAAACGTCCACTCGTTTCTAAGGCAACAGAGATATCAGTGCCAATCAGGATAATAATGAGCTGCCTTAAAAGAGTAATGTGTGAAATCATTCAGTGCCAGCTGGGGAAGAGATGGCTGTGGAGTTGCTGATGTTGTACTGGAGCTGAACTGATGGCATGTTGCGGTGACATGAGAGCAGACAGAGTTACTTCAAATACATCTTATTTAGCTTGTTCTGTGCATCTATACACATACAGTCTTTGTAATAAAGAAGTGTTTTCCATAAAGAAAACCCACCGGTTTCCAACAAACCATAATGTCATGTGCATTCTTGAATATATCTACTTTACTGTTTTTTTTGTATGCAGAAGAAATAAATGTAATACAGGTTTGGAATTACATGAGTAAACAAATTGACTACTGTACTGGGTTTACCATTTATTTTCATTTAGTTTTGGATTATTTTAAAATTGGTTACCTATATCCAACCACATTTCCCTTCAGTTTCAGCAAAGTTACTATTTTTATTCTTTAGAACATTATAAAAGAACTGCGGTTGCATCGAATCAGATTTACCCACCAAACACATTATGGACAGAAAATAAACTCTTCATTTATGTAGTTGATCAGATGCTATTTTCCCATCTATCCAAACGAATGCATCAATGCTGAAAAAGAGAATGAAATAAAACATTTTTTTTCCAGGTTTTGGATTGCAGCCATTCTCTATGTCACATTCGGTCTCTATGGTGCTTATCCTCCACCTCTTCATGCCTCCAGCTGCGATTTTGCCTATATCTTTGTCTAGCCATCAGAGCCGTGTCTCCTGCAGCTGATTAAAATCACGGCAAACAGACACAAGGGCATTCATCTGACAGACACGCATCCAACGTCACCCGGGCCCCCTGTCACCTGCAAAGCAGCTCAACATCCTACTATGAATTTTGCCGTCAACATGTAAAGATCAGAAATGACCAAACTGAAAATCAAGCCACTTCTCATAAAATATCACACACAGGTTTTCAATTTCACTTGTGGGTGCTGTTCTTGAAACTACTGGTCAATGCAATAATGCCTTTAAGAGACACTGAAGCTAATAAAATTGGGGTTTTCCTCTTCCTCTTGATCCTGCACTCTTCTAAAGACGTTTTTATTTAATAGCACTGAATGGTTTTGGAAAAATGAGCCATGTCAGAATAGCAGGCCAAATGTTTCTCTCTCTTGACATCTTTGAGCTGAAGGGATAGTTTGTTGTGCATGTGTGTTACTGAAAGTGAATATGACAGCTCTCTGAGGTTGAAGTTGATAGTCTGTGTTCCTGGAGCAGGTAAAACCAGAGGGCCAACACAGGTAGAGCACACGCACAGCTGGTCACAACATCCACGTAAAGAACAAGGACATGAAGGATATAGCATGGCTTGGATAAACGTGCACACACACAATGAATCTACAACACATCTTTTCTGGATGTCTTGTACAACTCCATCAACCACAGCTCATTGTGTTTCAGTGGTGGTGGTCAATAACCCACAGTCCTTGTCCTTCAGGGTCACTGACCTCTTCCTCCCTATTCACACCAATAGAGATGTCCATCAGACCTGGTTCGGAGCTCACAAAACAGTTATTTTACCATCCCACATTTGATAATTGAAAAATAAACCCCTCTGTTTAGCTTGACTTATAAGAATGTAACAGAAATATGTGAGATGAAGTGTTAGCAACCACTGTCCACTTCAGTTTTAAGAGGATGGCCTTCAATGGAGGTCCCAGATTAAATGCAAAAATGACTCTGTGAAAGAAATACTTCAGACGTGGTATTACAATTTAGGCATCAGTATTTCATGTAAATTGTGACTTACCTATTGAGAACAATTCTGCATAGTGAACCATGCACGGCACAGCTCCATTTACACAGCTTACACATTACAATAACCTCTCAAATTAGAATACTTCTTTATGAATTTCATGACATGAAAGCATTACTATATACCATATATTATTGTTATATATCTTTTAAAGTTCCATTTTTTAAAAATCCCACTGTAAGTCACATTTAGCTTTGAATGCGGTGTAATGTAATATGTAATGACATTGCTGTTTCTTATGTGTATTATTCATGTTTGTTCACATAGTGCAAGGATTCCCAATTTTTTGTCAAGAGGAAGTTAAAAATGTCAATCATTTAAGAATTTATTTTCATTGTTCATGGTTCTTTGATATATTGCTTAATGTCACACAGACATGCAGTGACAGTTTTAATTTGAATATTTTTAATTTATCTTTATTTTACATTACATGACAAACCCAGGTTTGTTTGTGTGTGTGTGCTACATTTAAACCACATTGAAAATACCTATATTTCTGCAAAACTTAAAAAACATGCTTATACAAATCTCTGTTGTTTCCAGTCTAAATAAACACTACCGAGGCAGTAACACTCCCACAACTTTAGAATTTAAAATTTTGCAATTGTAACAAGCAAGCTTTAAAAAACTGATGCATTTGAAGGATAGCGTTCAGATGGCTTGCTTGGTAGCTCACGTGATACAGTATTGCACTAAAGGTGATGAAGCGCACCGGTATACAAACCCTGTGAAAGTTAAAATAGCACAGCTGCATCAACAAATGCATTTTTTACATACGAAACCTTTGCATTTGCTAACACTATCGAATAGGGTTAAGGTTGGATTTTGAACTTTTTGCAACACTCCTCGGATAGGCTAATTAAATTATGAACCACCGCAATGGTACCTGAATCAATGTAATACAAACACAACAATGAGTGCCATATCAATGTAACGAAAATGCCAATGTCATCTATGTAATAACAGTGCCGCAGAAACGTATTTAGAGGCATAAACTGTTAAAAACAAGTATAGATAAAAAGAAATCCAAAAGTAATCTAGAAGCAGTCAGACTACATAAAATTCAAGAAAAGAAAATCTTATTAATTTTTAAACAGATTAATTAAAAAACGTAAGAAAAACTGATTCACGAAGATCTGACTTCTGACCATTAGCACACCACCACACTGTTCTTCAGATGAAGACACCACAGTACCAGCAGGTGAGGGCGCAGATCACACCAGCTGTGTTCTGTTGGTACCCTCTCCTCCGCTCCCGGGCCTCCACAAACAAACACATGCTAATCGCAGCTCTCTCTCACAGACCCAGCTCTCATATTCAGCTGCAAATGAGGTCAGGCTTTGGCCTCTTCCCCCTGAACCCTTGTTTGATGTGGGCCACAATGAGAGGGTCTTCTACCCCACAAACACGGAACCCTAGCAGGTATTGTGTTGCACAGAGTGCATATAGATATCACAATAAATTTAAATTGTTACAAAAGGATAGGATTTCTGATGCCCAGATTGATGATGATCCCACCAGCACCTAAACCAAGACACCAGACCAGGCAGAAAACACCCATAAATATGTGTGTATGGTTAAAGACACAGTGCACCAATAAACAAAAATGATGTCTTTAATTTCATGTTGTTCCAGATCTGACTGATTTTCATTTGTGGAACATAGAAGGTGATATTAGGATTAATGTGATTTTTGTCCGAACAAGTAAATAGAATTTTTATTTTTGTAAGAAATGTAGTCAAATACCAGAAAGCCTGAATTCTTAACTAATATTCCAAAGGAAGGAAACATTATACTTTCTAACAAAAGTACTATGTTTCATTGACAAAGTTCGGCCTTAATTTAATTATATGCAACTGACAGTGTGGTTCTCACAAACACCTCACACTAACACACACACACACACACACACACACACACACACACACACACAACACACCAGTCCCTGCAAAATTCATAAGAAATGCACCAAATTTACACAAACCTATTCACCTGCTTCTAGAAAAGCAAGTTTCGGGTTTGTCCATGTTCCTCACATTGATGGAGAGCCGGAAGGGACCAGAGTGATTAATGGAAATTTGTTTACTTGTGGCTATGCTTTCTGTGCAAGTACTACTAAAGCTGGGCTTAATGTGTCCCATTGATTTCCTCATTATCTTCAGCCTAGTAAACAAGCAGTCAAAGCAGGCTGCTAATGTACCAGCAATTTCAACACCCCCTTTTCCACTTAACTATCACTACAGTTAGATTAGAAAACTGAATGCTGACAAACAGTATGAAATGTCTCTATAACTGCAAACTCAAATGAAGACAGTATGATTTACATAAAAAAATTGCACCAAAAAATAATTACTGTACACTATTTGCAGACGTCTAACCATAGACACCATGACAATACTGATAATGCTACTAGAAGGACTATCTACATGGGTTAGGGTTAGGTTGATTTAGTTTATTGTCAGCAATTCATTTCTACAAAATCATTCAATTTAGACTGAATTGCTCTAAACGTGCTTGTCCTCTAAAACATTATTTTGGCGTCAGTATTTAAAAATGTCACATTTGGAAGGTTCTCAGACAAGAAGCAACATTACGAACAGAGTAAATCTAAAAATGAGAGGCCGAAAAAAGAACAGCGAGAAATAAAGAGAGGTAGACAGTGAGAGACAGAGAGGTCTATTGGAGTGCATTGGGCTATGAGACAGGTCCATTCACACAGATCTAAGCTGACCGTCAGGCTGTGCTTGAGCGCACTCACCCGGGCAGCAGCACACAGGCCACAAACACAAAGTTAACCAGTCAACTCCATTACAGTGCAGGGGGGCGTGCCTGGACCTGCCACTCCAAAGAAAGCGGCCAGGCTGACAGAGAATATTAATTACCTTTAAATGAAGTGGAAGTCTCTTTATTGGACGTCTGGTGCTGGGTTTGTTATTGCTGGTTTGAAAAGGCCAATGGCCCTTTGGTCTCGCCGCCTTTGAAATCCTGTGGACACTGGTCAGTGGGTCGAATTAGCAGACAGCATAGTTTCACACTTTACTGAAAATTCCTAAAGCCTCATTTTCCTTGGATTTAGTTCTTAAGTTATCAAGGACTTCACATTGGATCGAAGCACTCTGGCAATTGCTTTTCAACCAATTACAGCCTTTCTTTATTGGGCATCAGAAGCTCATATGTCCTTTGCTTCTTTAGCATCCATGTCCTGAAGTGCATGGCAGGCCTCACTGCCCTTCATTACAAACACACAGATTTAATTCCTCCCAGCCTCCTCACGTGAGGAGAGCAAACAAAGCCCCGGAGTCTGATCTTGAGATGAAGACGACGCCTGGGCTTCAGTGTCTGTGAATGAGATTACATATTAATCCTAGCAAGGGGGAAAAGAACATGCTACAGGTAGCCTTTTAAGCTCCTTTTGTAAGAGGGCTTTTTTACACCTCTTTTCTGAACACTGAATAGACTCTTTTCCTCTCCCTTTCTCTCTGTCTCATTCTATTGAAGAAATTGTTCCCTAAATACATGCTATTAGAATATCTGTATAGGTGAGTAATAAGTTATTAGTTGCAATTACTGGTCATCTATTAGTGGAGAATAATAGGCTGATTAGCCGCAAAGCCTTTTAACTTCAGAGGAAGTAATTTAAAGATGGCTGTCCTTTCACAAAAAGAAGAAAAGAGCTGCTCTATGAATGATACACCCGTCTATTGCACAATAGTGGAGAAAAAAATCATCATAATAGCATAACCACGTTACCACAGAAAACTAACACAATCAATAGGAATAGGAATAGGAATATCTCCATAATTTTCAGGAAATATGTTGCGGTGTGTGAGCCAAAAGGTGTGTAGAGCCCTTCACATGGCCAGGAATCAAGTCAACAGAATATGCAACCAGCTGTATACAAAATGTACCTAACTAAACCAAGATGTAAAATATATTTCTTTTATTGACAGCTGTGGCATATAATGTAATGTAATATAATGCAAAAAGTCATATTTTTAGATGTGGTAACTAATTAACAAAAGCACAAAGTTGAAGCCAGGCATCTTTCAGAGAGAAATGACGAAAACCTTGTTCACATTATTTGAAGACCTTTATTTGTGCTTCAAGGACATCTATTCACCTCGACTACAATCATTTCAAGCAGTGAGACAAACATTTCAGGTTACTTTCATTTTTCTAACCGTAAACAAAAGGACAGGCTTTAATTCAGATGCTTTTCTTCATGCTTTTGCAATTACATTAAAAAAGGAAAAACGGTGCAACAATATGCCAAAAATGTTTTTCAAACAAATATTAATGTGCTTCATCGTTTTTGCATACTTTACATCTGAAAACACTTGTGAGTAGGAGTTGTGACTTTATATGATCACGCTTCTTGGCAGGCTTACAAGGATGAAAGTGGTGGAAAACAGGTTTAAAACTTGTTCTTGGCTGCATTCATTTAAAGATTTTGTTTTTTTATGATATAGGGTTATAATTATGATTTGAATCTCGATTGTGAAGTGGATGGACAGTTAAGACTTTGGCAAACCAGCAAGAAATTTGTTTTCAAATCTTTTTTATAGCCTTGCAAATAAACACTCGCACAAATACACACACACACACAGGTGTTTTGAGCAGGAATAAAATCAGGTTTTCTCCAATGAGTCTGATGGAAATCTTATTTCACATTTTAATTAAACATATTTCAATTACATCATCTGTGAAACAGCTACTGCTAGAGTCTCATGCACACCTAACCTACTCAGATTTACACCGTTATCACATGGGTATGTGTGTGTGCACTGTATATATTTATTACATAAAAAAAAAACACATAAGTACACGTTTTGAAAATATTTGCAGGTATTT
>JAUMHP010000070.1:13314204-13343974 GCA_032361065.1 Enteromius trimaculatus
ATATAAAAAATAAAAAAAACAACAACATATTTCTTAAATATATACATGCATGTGTTTATCCTTTATATACAAAAAATAAATATATACAGTACGCACATATGTACATAAAATGTACATTGTTCCCCAGCACTAGTATAAAATTAAGAATTCAAAGTCTAATAAAACAATCATCATATCAGTCCTGAAGTGTAAACCACTGTTAGTTTGGCATCACTGAGATGCTTTTAAATAGATATATTTTGTTCTTATTTTTCTTTTTTATTCAGATTTAAAGTGCTAGTAATACTGTTGTTTTTTTTATGCGTGTTTTTGTTACATTATAGTTAATCTAAATAACTGACAAATGTTGATAGTTATAAATATATGTCTTTTTTTTCTTCTTCACCTATTTATTTTCTATTTTTTCTCCTTCTTCAGTCTTTGCTTATCTTAATTGTAGCAGAGGAAACAGCTGAATGTGACACAAGGCTAATGATTACACGTGTCTTGGAGTAATGTGACAGTGAGCTCCGCTGGCCTTTTATTGTAAGATGGTCTGCAGATGACAGGGCCTCCACCTGCACCAGCTCTGGAACGGACCAGCACAAACAGGCTCACCGTGTATACTAAACACAGTATACCACACTAGCCTGCATACTGAATATACTAAAGTCAAATTCTATACCCGAATAATTCCGTACTATTATTGGCATATTTACATGACCTTAAAGTCTACGGATGTCGGCCGCAGTTTTATCACCTCAGTCACTTTACCAATATCTTCTGTGAGTCACTTTGCCAATGCACTCAACGGCCAAGTACCATCGGCCAGTCCACTCGCACGCACGCAACCGTCTGCTGGAGGACTCGCAATTCCCCCTGATGGTCCAGTTTTGATCTCACGGACGGTAATTGCTGTGGAAAGTGAGCCACTCCAGATGAATGGAAGAAGAACATCGGTGTCCGTGATGTCAGATGCACCACGTTCAGGTAATAGCCTCTCTTCTCCAGACCCTGTTGGCCTCTTGTACAGAAGGGGGATGAAAGTACTGAGGGAAGGAAGGAAGGAAGGAAGAGAAAGGGGGGGGTCAATAGGCTCTGCTCCGAGACTGGCAAACCATAATTACCTGTAATGAGACTTTTGTTTTGAAGTATCATGGAGATATTCTTGAAGTCACCCTGGCGGATTGGACGAAGTGGCACCACAGGGGTCTCTAGGACCCTTTTCGATTACGATTTGCGTTCGGCGTAATTACGATTGAAGTCTCACTTTGCGCTCTTTCTTTGGCTCCTTCCATAAAGTGCTCCTCCTGAACTCCCCCACAAAACTGTCCATGCTCGAGAAAACAGCTGCAACACTTTGATATTTCTTAAACCGCCATTTCGCGTAATGCGTTACCCTGACAACCATCCTGAATTGAGGGTGAGAGCCAAGGGAAAGATCATGAGCTGACTATTTCGTCTTTGAGATCCGTTTCATAGGAACTTGCCACAACCAGTTGAACTGCTCTCTTGGGTGGGCAACGTCTGGAGGTCTCTTACAAAAGAGCGGTAGC
Source organism: Enteromius trimaculatus (assembly GCA_032361065.1). NCBI lineage: Eukaryota > Metazoa > Chordata > Actinopteri > Cypriniformes > Cyprinidae > Enteromius > Enteromius trimaculatus. The sequence goes on from JAUMHP010000070.1 coordinate 13,315,740, forward strand.
AAAATGGGATTCCATTAATGCCGGTTAAGTAATGCAGTCCATTCATGGCAAATATCATCGACACTGATGAAGTTCTTGATGCAGATTCGCATTAGTATGTTTTAAGATAGTTATGGTTTATGCTGACGGCATTGATTTAATTAATGTTAACCCTTCAGCACGCTTCCATTTAAAGCTGTGCATTATAACTGGAGAGCCTGATTAAAAGGAAATCAATTTAAGGTTAGCCACAATAAAGTGAATCTCAATGATATCTGAGTTTCCGCATTGTCATGCACTTTAAAGCAGGCTTTTATATGCAAGTAATTGGTTGTGTTATCTTTTCTATAGTAGCAAAACTACATAAAATCAACATTTATTCAGAAGGGTCTACTTTGTACGATTAGAGATCTGGTCCTTCATAGCAGCCTTGCTACAGTCAACAGCCTTGGTCACATTCAACATTTTTTCATGCACGTTTTAAAGGTCAATGCAAATTTTACAATCTTACCAACAAAGACGTTAATAGGAGGTAAACAAAAATGATAATACGGACCATATTACCCATCAAACAGAGATCCAAAGAACGAGACTACAGTAACTAATGCTAATAACCCTACAGAAATAATATTTATTGGTACAGAATACAAATATAATACATGATAATAAGCTTGTTTTGACAAATGCAACAGTTTACAGTTAAGCTCATTTAATTTGTAGGCTATATAATAAATTATGAATTACAATGAAATATATTTATTTCTGTACAAATTGTTTGTGATGATAAAACGATAAAAACTGATCCCTAGCAATGAGCAATACGTTTACAGGATTCACTAATATACTGATTTTTATACTTGGATTTTATATATTATGGATATTAGTGTCTTATCTTATAGTACTTGCCAGTGTTTATTTAAAAAAAATATCTCTGTAATGTATAGCCTCGAGTGTTTTTATTTGCAAAAAAAAAAAATTAATTAAAAATAAATACAAATAGTAGCTTTGAGAGACTTTCACTGACAAAAAGCAGAACTGAAATAAAAGTACATGGCTACACTATCAAAGCAACACCGTTTTAAATATGCACATGTACAAGCACACGGTTACAGGCACAAGCCCTCCCATGAGACCTTGAATTCCATAAATGAGAAATAAAATTATGTTTATAGACGAGCAGCATCGACTGGAAAAAATATGGAGAGATACAGAGAAAGCAACTGCCTCACAATGGTTGAAACGCTCTAAAGAACACTTGCTGCAAAGAATGAAAAGCTGGCCTAATTTTTGGCAGAATGCAGCATTCTAAAGGGCATTACAGTGGTTAATGAAAAGATTAATTATTTGTAAACGAAGCCCGATTGCCTATAGGGAGAAGAGCAGGGTCTGTTTGGTCCGGTCTCAGGTGGGCTCTAGAATTAAGGGCTCTACAGAAGATGGTCCTCAAACTCCAGCCACCGCTCCTGCAATATAACATTATTTAGACCAGACCAGATGCGAGAATTAATATATGACCACAGAGAGACAGCAATGCAGCATGTTTAACCCAACACACACACACAGACACGCTCAAAAGCAAGCTGCAACAAGACTTGCCCCCCTTGTGTTTTGTAGATGTTGTAGCAAAGTTACAGTGAAAAGGCCTTCAAGTAAGAGTGTATATGCGTGTGTGTGCGACATGTGGGCTGGTTCCCAGTCCCCACTCAGCAGCAGGGTTCATTAGCATTCCTTTGTGCGTGCATAAAGGGGCACGGAGAGCCACCTATTCTGTGGCTGGACTTTACCAGCTGCCATCCAGGGCTAGTCCTCATTAAGGCCCCGCTGTTCCTCTGAGAACATCGCCACATGTTCCACACGCGCCCGCTCTCACCCACACTCACACACACACACGACTGAACCAAAAGAGAATTTCACACACCAAACGCTCAATCGTGCTCATACACAAGCTCACACACTCCACCAGAAAAGCCTCTATTGTGACAGCCTATCGTCAGCTACATCTCCATATAAACACAAGGTGATTCTGCCTCACAGGAGCTCGGCGCTCACCAATACACACCATGAGAAAGTCTACACGCTGCTGCTAGGGTTCAAAACCCCGCTTCAGATGGCTCTATTCAGCATGCAGCCATCGGAGTAATTGCTGTTAGAGGATAATTGTGGAGCAGATAAAGCTGGAGCTCATGCATGGTGAATTTGATTGCATGAGGTATGCAGACAAGATTATTAAAGGATAAATGTATTCTCAACTCGGGGACACCAGCATAGAGAACCTTTCATCTCTTAAATCGCACTTCTAGTTACCTCCTCATCACTCATGCTTTTTGAAATACATTTGCTTGGGCACATGAATGCTTTAATGATTGAAAAATAAGTTGCATTCGTGTGACCTTTGCTCAGTCTCAAAAAAAAAAAAAAAAACGTACAGAAATCGGAGGAAAAACATTCATGCTGTGTGCAAACGCTTGCAAAAATTGGTCTTTTGTGAATATTAAAGGAATAAGGAATAAGGTTAAAGCAGTTGGAAAAAAAACTTTGTCTAAGTGTTGTCTAAGCAAATTGAAAAAACACCACAGTGTATCAACTTACAAAAAACACCAGATCTACAGGCAAAGCAGTTTAGCTCCTGACATTGAATCAAATTGACAACCTTCCGCAGAGATTACTTTCTAAAAGTTCAAGAAGAGCCAACATCATGGCCTTGTTAATAACTTGACTCTGTTTTGCCTGCTACTATATGCAAAAGTCAACAAGAGACGCATTTAAATATACTGGAATAAAAGAGGTATGAAAAAAAAAAACCACAAAAGCATGTCCTACAGCTCTTCTACTGTTATGTGTCCTTCCTGGAGGCAGACAGTACTGCATTGTACCCGTTTTTCTGTAGGCCTAAAGCTCTGAAATTTTTTGAGTCCAAGCGCTCTCTTTCAAACACACAAAGACCAGAACTATGAAGGCACAGAGAAGAATAAACAAACAATATTGTTTGCTTGTAGGGACACTAATATTGTTATTTTTGTAGTTACTGTATGTTCTTGGTGTGAACGGGGCTGAATTATTCTGAAATAATTCATTTAGTTGTTTTTACAGTAAATCATACTTAACTTTACCCCAAAATTCAATCCCTTGAAATGTAGAAACAAGTTATTTTTATTCTCTGCATACAAAAAGTAACATTTTAAGGTTTTAATTAATTGTTAAATGCAATTTTTATAATGTCTAGCATGAAGAATAGATATAGATAATATTCTGAACTACTTTAACACTTGATGATTGGTTTCACTTTTAAATTTAGACGATAACATTGCTAGATTTTATATCGGATTGCCCAAAATATAAAACGAGAAAATAAGTTTTGATCACTATCCCTACCATAACTCTCAAACTTTAATGAACCCGTCTAAACTTGAATAAAAAGACTCCAAGAGCACGATCGTACCACCCACCTGCGATGGAATACAAGCATTGACTGGCAGACAAAAAGTAATCCACTGAGTACCAACTCAGACCGCTTTACTCTCAAGGGCCATTGATTGACAGCACATGTTAGCGACACCCACTTAGAGCATGTTAGTGTGGCCACGAGAGACGGCAAATTAGTATGAGCGAGGACGAACCAGTGGAACAAGAGGAAAATTAGGGATTATTATAGCCGAACCACACCCATTGATAAAAGGTGGGCTGGCCCCCATAATCCCCTGCAAGACAATGATTAGAACATGAGGAGATTGAGGCCTGTGTTTTAACCTGGCCAGGGAGATAAAGCCCTCTCATTCTCTATATTCTCAACATGTGAATGACCAGCCTATTAGACGGATGCATTTAGGTTGGACTCACATAGCGAGTAGCTGGCTTTGTCAGACATGGTCCCCTTTGTGCATCAGGCCCTTGCAACCATGCAATGGGATCCACACAGTTGACAATGACACTTTCCTGTGCACCCCTTTCAATAGTCCTCATTCATTTGTCTGTTTTTTCAATAATTAGGTCTTGATTATTTGTTTCTATGTATGTAGGGTGTCCTATATCAATTGCAGGGGCCAGGTTAAGATGCTGTTTTGTCGTTGGTATAATTTAGCATGTCTCTCTACTAATTACCCAGTGTTTCTATTTAAGCACAGTGTAATTCCAGTCTTCTAGGGCAGGGATTTTTAAATTGGGCTCAAGAGACTCAAAAGGGGGCCACAAGGGGGCTATTTTTAGGCTTGTAAAAGTTATAATTTGTATTATATTTTAATTGTATTAAATATATTAATTTTACTATTAACCATTTAACAATATCAAATTAACATACTTTATTTTATAAACAATTAATAATTATCAAAAAATAATATAAAATCCGTTATTTTGAAGTCAATTTACACCTGATTTTATTTCCTTACGCAGTATATAGGTTTTTAACTGTTTTTATGCATGAAAATCTATTTTGACGAGTAATGCTTTTATTTACAGTAGTAAAGATGCACTTAACTGATCAAAAGTAACAGTAAAGAAACGTAAATAAATGCTGTTCTTTTGCACTTCATATTCATTAAAGTATCCTGAAATAAAATCGCAGTCTCTACATTAATACATCAACATCAATAACAATGATAACTAACCTGTTCTTCTGCATTAATTACATTAGCATATTAAAATGATTTGCAGCCAATTTGTAAGTAAAAAATCTTGGACACCAGCATACAGAATGTTTAATCTCTTTAACCCAATTCACCTAGTTACCTACTCGTTGCTCTTGCTTTTTAAAATACATTTGCTTGGACACAAGAATGCTTTAATTATTTAAAAAAAATGGCCTTGTTGATAAATGGATCAACTGTTCGCCTGCTACTATACGCTGGAAACTTGTTTTAAATACCTCAAGAGTCAACAGGATATTCATTTAAGTGTACTGGCATGAAAGAGGTATGAAGACAAGAGGACCCTCATAGAGCTCTTATCTATACTATATATTGTATATGTGTCCTTCCTGGAGGTAGATCAGAGGCAGTAGTACTGTAGTACTCATTCCTCTGTAGACCTATAGCTCTGAAATTTTGATTCACTCTCTATCAGACTATATGGACTAAATGCAATATTTTTTTCCACAGAACAACAACAGAAAAGTAAAATAATTTTTTTTTTTTAGACTTAAACTAGAGAACAACATGATCTGTCCACAACATTTAACTTAGTACTTCTCTCTGATCATTCCCAGTTGTTTCCATGTGCACATGCAGAGTGTGTGTAATTCCAGTACTTTAGGACATGCATCTTCAAAATGATTTTTGGCATAAATGTCATTTTGATATAATGTATTGTTGGATGCTGTTGCAAATATACCAGTGCTGCTTAAAACTGTTTTTTTGGTCAATGGTCACATATAAACAATTATTAATGATTAAAAAAAAAAAACTGAATACCTAATAAAAATGCTACAGAAATGTCCAATATTACAAACTAATGCTGTTTTAAGAGAGAGTCCTTTTGCAGGCAGACAGGGATTGCTCCTTTGTGATGCTTTGCCAGGCCTTTACTGCAGAAAAAAATAAGAGATCACTGCAGAAAAATTTGTTTCTTTTGGGTTTTATTCTTAAAACCGTTAATCTCACCAATACAAAACAATGCACGTTTGTTTCATTTTTTGTTAACTGCCGTCTTTGAAATTTTAAGGATAGAAGCAACTTGATGCTCACTGAATACTATTTCAATTGATAAAAATAAGTAGGAAACTGTGTACATATAGACTACTATAATTTTAAATTCTGCCAGTAATCTTCACACTATGGGACAGCAAAGACCTCCACAAAGAATGCAAACACTGATACAGTACTGGTGTCTTTAATATTGAAAGTTAGGTAGGCTATTTGAGTATAATACAAACTCACTAAATACAAGTTTGTGCAATAACATCCCATATCGTTGGATAAAAATATACCTGTCTTCGTAAATAAATTTGTGTCTCAGATACTCCACCGTGGAGCCCGTTAAGAGATGATTAGGCCAGCCCAGTGTCAGTATGGAAAATTAACCAATGGGCCGCTGTCCCTGCTTTATGGGCCAGTCGTTGGCCAATTAAAAACAAACAAACAAACAAAATATCAGCCCCCAAGTGCATTTCCTCGGTATGCCAGATAACCCGTCCAGCCCTGTTTATGGCTCTTACTGCCTTTAGTTTTGTCTTCAGAAAGTGAAATGCATGGTCATTGAGGCGGGAGTCAGGAGATTGGCTTGGCCATTGCCGAACACGCATTCCTTTTTTTTTTTACCTTCAAATAGGCCCAAGTTGCTTTAGCTGTATGTTTTGGTACATTTGTACTATGATGTGCCATCCAATCAGCTTTGCTCCATTTGATTGAATCTTGGCAAAGAGCATATCACTATACACTTCTGAATTTTTCCGGCTGCTCCTGGTTATGCTCATTAACTGTACCAAGCCTTCTCCATTATTTTTTATTCCCTGTCATTCTGGTACAGATTCATCTTATAGTCATCCATACCATTTGTTTTTATGAGATATTTTTGGCATTCAGGCCTTTCTTTTCTTCAGGCTTATTAATTTTTTGCACCTTGTGGTGAAACCTCTGTATTTGTTCTCGTGTCTCGTCTTGAGTGAAGACTTGACAGAAACTTGTCTACCTCCTGGAGAGTGATCTTCTCTTAGCTGGATGCTGTGAAAAGGATTTACAACACCCCCTGGATCTTGTGGGCTTGAATTTGTCATTAAAGTGTTAATACCAGTGGTGGACATTAACGAAGTAGTTGTAATTCGTTTGAAATGTTAACCATTCATTCTGTTGTTTTGCTGTGGGCCTAATATAGTCTAAACATTGTGATTGATGACTGTCTGTCTGTCTCATTAGTTTAAGTAATGATAACCATGTGTTATGATGTGTTACGATGTGTTTACAGTGTTATGCATTATACAATCATGAAGCTCACAACGTAGAGGTGTGTCCGATTTAAATACAAATGCAAATTGCAAGCACTTTCCTAGCTAACTGACGTATTCTCTCAGAAAGCACCTCTAGTAATGTCGAAAGTATAGTTTTAATACAAGCTTTGTGGACCGCTGTAGCCGAAGACCAATCATAAAGGACTGCACCATATGACCAATCACAGCAGTGAGGGATCACGGGAAGGCGGGATTTAGACAAGCTGGTACTTTGAACTGCTTCACACAAGTCGTTTACGAATCATTTGGAAATGGGGTAAATTTAAATCTATTTTTTGGAGAAAACTAAAGTGTTTTTTAACCTTTTAAGAGACTCATAAAACAATATTAGCAACCTTTGGGTCACAGGGCTGCCGTCAGTATCATGTATAGTTCTGCGATTCATGGCTGGTTCCACCAGAAGGGGGCTACAAAGGATTTATGTGTGACACCACAGACATACTGTCCGAACGAACCAGGATGTGGCTGCCCTCAATCATGGCAGAAAGACGCGGCAGGCTTGCCATACTGCCAGCATTTCCAGGCAGTTGATGTACAGGCTGCTGTCTGGTGCTGACCACAGGCCCGAGGCTGGTGACCCATTGTGCAGAGCACCCCAACCTGTCTTGGAGGCATCTGTCACGATCACCTGTTGACCATATGGAGAGGAACACCTGTCTGCAGAGATCGGGTGTTTTTCCATAGGCGAAGAGCAGCAATGCATGCTCTGTTTGCCCTGAGCATTATGCGTCTGTGACGCCGCGCTCACGGCAGTACCCATGCATTTAGTCAATACTGCAGAGGCTGCATATGTAAGAGGCCAAGGTGCAGCACCGCTGAGGCTGTGGCCATTAAACCCAGCATTCTCTGAAATGCTTTCAGGGTACAGGGAGTTGCGACCTTGAAGGAGGACTTGCATTGCACTGTGGCCATGGCTCGCTCCAGCGACATTCGTGTTGAGTACTGTGTCCAGGAAGGTTATTTGTTGGCTGGGCAACAGCATACTCTTGGCAAGTCCCAGTTGCTCTAAATGGCTGGGAAGCGCCCTGTGTCTCTCTGCTTCCTCTCGTGATTTAGCTAAAAAGAGCCAGTCATCGATATAATTTAGGATGCGGATTCCCATCTGTCTCAGAGGGAAAGTGCCATGTCCATGCACTTTGTTAACTTGTGTTGGGCCAGGGAGAGACTAAAGGGCAGGACCATGTGTTGATATGCTATCCCCTCGAAGGCAAATCTCAAGAATGGTCTGTGATGAGCGGCTATTTGTACATGGAAGTATGCCTGTTTCAGGTCCATTGAATTTTAGAGAGAATATTCTTCTGCATTCTGAATAGCCAACTCATGAGGGCGCGTTTCAGATGTCTTAAATCGAGTATAGGAAACAACGTGTATCACCCCCTTTAAGATCAGTGCTTTTACTTCAGCGTGCAGCACATGAGTGGTGCGACTCGCAATTGAAGTGGGGACGGCACCGCTGAATGGCAGCGGCCGTCTTGCATACTGAAGGGTGTAACCGTTTTTTTTTATCCCGATAACCCAATCTGATACCCCAGGAATGGCTTGCCAGGCATTCTGCTTATATATTATATTATATTATATTGAGTGCTTTGTCGCTGTTCAGGGACATATGATTCGTGATTGTGTGACTTTGAGGGAAACTGCTCTTTTTTGAGTTTTGGGTGTGCTATCACAGCAATTACAATGTTTGTCATACCTGGAGCGTTGCGAGGTAGAGGATGAATTCTGAACAGTTTGTGGGGTGGTCCGGCTGCAGCGAGACTTCTCCCCGCCTTTTTTTTTTACATCCTGATCAGGACAACGCTCATCAGTGCTTCATTGAGCCCAGCTGTAGCTCCTTAGCTGGAAGCCTGATAAAGCGTGAGAGAGGCTCAGAAAGGGGGAGATGATCACGGAAGGGTCTACGCACAACATGGAGTAATGCAGAGGAACAGCAGAGTATCGTGGAAACTCCAATTGCCTCCGCCCAGCTGAATTTGAACTCTCTTTGTATTCCCTTTGTAGAAGCCGCGCTAAGTCCTGTACTCCGCATCTCTCGGAGACAGATCATAGGCCCGCGTCGCTCTTAAAGAGGGAGAGAGATTTGCCACCTAAGACCTGCCTTTACCTGCAAACCCCCTGGGAACCAGCGCTGGTTTCGGACACACCGCAATGTATTTCCCCGGGACAAGAATCAGGTCTGCAGCATTCAGGAAAGCGAAGATTCCAGGGGTCATTCGGCGCCCCGCCTGTGTGTCTAACTTTTGAGTCTCTCATGTAATCTCTAGGAATTTCCCTGCACCACGCACAGACGTTAAAGCGGAGCCACGAGCCCTGATATTCACGTTAAAATTAATTTCCTTTCTCCTCTTAGAAGCCGGCGACTAAGAGTGGACGCGCACCGACTCTGAGGATTGGGCGCATTGGGCGCCCTGAAAGTGACTTTAATTCTGACTTTTTTTTCCATTTATAAATAAAATTCCCCCCCTCAACAGAGAAGGGGAGGCACGCAGGGGGTGCGAGCTTACCAGTCATTAGGCGCTGAGTTTCTCTGCCCTGCTGTCTCTTGCGAGATGGGATGGCTCGGGAGCTGGAGTGGCATCCTGAAAAGGACACTATCCTAGTGCGGAGAGGCGCCAAACTGAGCGACTCGCTGTGCGAGCAGTCAACACTAGTCAGAGCGGCCTCTCCGTGGGCCTTGCACAGACAGGAGATGTGCTTTTTATGGCCATCGCCTAAGTGCAGGGGGGCCCTGCAAGAAGAATAACAGGGGCCGAGCATCTTCGACTCAGTAGAAATTTGCTCTTTAGTAGTGTTGAAATTCGCTCTTTTTGGAATGCCGGATGGCGGCAGGGGAATAATTCAGCTGCCAGGCATTGTCAGACGGCAAAAGGCTTCAAGTCAGGAACAGCAAGGTCCTTCGTCTCTGAAGGATAAGAAATCTGAATCTTGTGGCGAATCAGCTGCTTATATACCACGGCCCCGCCCACTCAGACAAGCTTCAACAGGAGCCTCAGCCATAGGTTCACGCAGCACAGCCTCTCTATTATTATGTTTTTATAAGCACTGCATGAACCTATGGACATGCAGTTTCACTGAGTGACTGAATAGGCTTCAGTTAGAAAGAAAAAGGGAGTTTTTCCCATAGCGTCTTGGCAGACACAGAGTGAAGTGTTGACAGGGAACACTGTTTTCATTTCCTTTTTCATTAGAATCTTGGCATATTTTGAGAAGCCGCCCCTGCACACTAGTTCCACTTCTCTGGTGAAAACACTTGACAGAACATCTTTATTATGCATGAGTGTAAATAAGAGTTCAGTTCAATGTCAAGTAATCTAAGAGGCTGCCAGTCATTAATGAATTAGCAATATTTTTTATTTCGTTTATCTCCAATCAGAGAATGCAAACCCTCCGAATTTGCTACTTTGCGGTTATAGTATTCTTTTAAACTGATTAAACACTGAAATTTAAAATATTTCCCGGGGACAAGCGGTCACATGCAACAGTGGTTACAGTGAGAGAAGTATTCTTGATTCATAATAGTAGACTTCTTTAAAATGTGCAGTTATTACAAACTCATGTTTAAATGTTACTCGGTTTCAAGGACATTATAAATGAGCCACCGAAAAGGGCTGGTGAAACAAGGCAGGGAGTGACCTGTGCTGCTAGTCTACATCAAGGCCAAAACCTTGAGAAAGAAGAAATAAAAAAGCAGCATTCAGATTGTCTGGATTTTCTCTCTCACACACTGGTTTTTGCTCTCTTTATATTACACACAATAGAGGCACAAACAAACAAACACCATTCTCTATAAATCCAAAGAGTGTATGATAGCAGCTGCTCCTATTACTGAAAAGCGATATAGGAAATAGTTTCATTTTAGATTAAATTTAAGTTATTGACAGCTTAAAGGAATCATAAACAACCAATAACAAACTTGAAAGCTCACGGCAGATCTAAAAGCTTTATATAGATATAAAGATTCAAAGACAGCAATTTCTATACCATTGTCATCACGTCACCAAAATCATCTGACAAAATGAATGCAATAAAGGCACAAACTAATACATCAAAACATAACCACAGAATAAGAATATCCAACATGCAAACACAACCCACACAACATTCAAATACTGTATAGAGTCACTACTAAAAATGTAAAAAAAAAAAAAAAAATGAAGTCCTTTCAGTTATACAATATTATACAGTTGTCAAAGTTCATAAGAACTGTGTCTGATAGTAAACATACTTGGTACTTGGTAAACAGGATTGTAAACTATATGACTGAATTAAAAGTTCAAGAAATGTGATGGGTCCTGTCTGTTCTAACAATCATGGCAGTGGCGAATGTTTGGTGGGGAAAAAAAAAGAAATTCTGTCTTTGGAAAGCAAAAAAGACCACCCCCACCATATTATTTTCCTGCAACTACTAGAGCTTGTAGTAATTACTTTAATGATGTCCCTGCATCTCAGCCGCCACGCCACGAGAAATAGAAGGCCGACCACAAAATAAAAGTTCAATGAAGGCACATGGGAGACACAATCATCTTATTAAATGATGCAGAGACAGAAAGTACAGAAGGACAGAAAGCTGTAGTTCTTTTCCCCCCTTTGCACATATAATGCAAAAAAACCTATTAGAGAGGTAATATTTTCTAGGACTCTACGTGTACCAGGAAATAGAGGAATAGATAAATTACTTGCAGACATTTTAAAATGTGCCCATAGTAGGTTTACTTAAGTGATAATGATCTAATTCGGTGTTCTCAAAGCCAGATGTATGAGGATGTACCCTATTATGGCCGTCCACAGCAATGAATGCGACAGCTCTAAAAATCGCCGCAGACACGGTCAGTGGAGAATTGCGCGGGGGCATTGATATCCACAGCTGTTCTGTTTCATATCAGCTAGCAGGGACAGAGATCCAGGGCTCACCCTCACTGGCTAAACCTTACCTCCACAAAAAATATGTAATTTGATTTCAATTGGTCCTGAAAGGTAGATGGCAGGCCTTGTTGCAACAACAATGACATCCACACGCTTCACCAGGTTTTCACGTCAAGGGGCACTGCTGCGCTTTTATTATTTATATGTAACTTTTTTTTTCAGAGCAGGGGAGCTGCTTTTTTTGTGTGTGTGTGTGTGTGGGGGGATCTGGTTGGACGCATTGAAAGGCTCCGGGGCGGAGGGGGCGCAGGGTGTGTACAGGCACGGAAGGTTTTTCAGACAATCTTTCAGCCATTTACTTGCATTTCCCATCTGCATAATGAGCTGGCCAGCCAATGACAGTTCTGGCTGGCCGAAGACATGGTGGCATGCCTTCAGATTTAATGGGTATGTGGAAGAAACTTCCAATGCTTTCTGACATCTCTCATAGCAAACTAAATGTGCTCTGAGTCAGGGAGTGTCTATTATGAAAATAAGAGACGAACAAGTCAATTATACTTCGCTGACTGCATTGCCAGGGGTCCTCATTAGAATGATCAGGAAGGTCTGTGCCGCTGCGCTTCTCTCCTCTGTGTAGCTCCTGATTAAGCTGTGGAGGAATGACAAGACCCTGTGCTTCTCTTTATCTTATGGAGTGCATCTATACAAACGTGTTCATGGAGTGGAATCAAACAGACATACAAACAAACCTCATGAGGCTGTACAGGCGCAAGACCGCACACTGTGGGGGCAGCATCTCGCAAGCCGGTAAGAAACCGTTGACGTACTCGGATAAAAAAAAAAAAAGAAAATGAAAAAAAAAAATGCAAGACACAGAACTCGGAGGTCAGGAAGCTGATAGTGTCATGGATCATGATGCTTCTAGGAAACACTTTTGGCAGGGGATGTTGGGAAAGGTCATCCATGGACTGAACGCATGGCTTAGGGTGAGAGGGCGGGGCTATAGAATGGATCCAAACGAAAACCCTTGGGTTTAGTGGGTAGATCAGCACACACTCCTCGTTTCTCATGGTTTGAAGACTGGGATTCACTGACAATGACAGGATCTGTGGAGACAGGGTACAGGGAATCTGGCTTCCTAGTGCTTGTATCTTGTGCAGCAGAGTGAAATTCAGGCACTAATTAATTCATCTGAGCGTGTACAAAAACATCTGCAAACATTATGCAACGCTACACACTATATAAATGTTTCCACCAACACTATTATTTACAACTTGTGTGTCTACAAAACAAATAAACGTTTATGAAAGGTCTGTAAGGCTACTTTTATTTGAGCAAAAATACAATAAAACAGAAACACTGTGATTTTGCATCATTTAAAAAGCAATGTATTGCTGTTGATGGCAAATCTGAATTTGCAGCAGCCATTATTCCAGTCTTCAGTGTCACACGATCCTTTAGAAACCATTCTAATATTTCATCATGGAACACAAAAACAGTAATAAGTAGCACTGGTATTTTTTCTGCCAGCCAATAACACAATATGGATCCAAATTATAGATTTTTCTTTTGCCAAAAATCAGGATAGGATATTAAGTAAAGATATTGTTTCATGAAGATATTTTGTAAATTTCCTAGCATCTATTAAAACTTGTTCCCCCAGTTTCACAGACAAGGCTTAAGCTAGTCCCAGACTAAATTGCATGTTTGAGCTGTCTCAGATGAAAATATCTTGCTCTGACGTATCTTAAAACATGTCAGTGTCATTGATCTGTGTTAAGATGCACACCTGTAATATTTTCAAGGCATTTTTGTAAAAGTTGCTTAAATATCTTAATTTAATTTATGCCTAATCCTGGCTTAAGCTAAGCCCCGTTTGTGAAACCGGGCTGTTGAGTATTAATATGCATTGCTAAGAACTTTATTTGGACAACAAAGGTAATTTTCTTTACAGGAGATTCCATATATTCAAATAGCTATATCTCAACCAAATATTGTCCACACATCAATAAAAGATTGTTTGTTCATGTATAATCTCCATTTGAATAACCACCAGGTCCAGGGTCACAAAATTATATATAGCTTTGTTGGGATAAAAAGAAAAAAGTATGTATTCTTTGCATTCTACTGCAGGAAAAAAAACAATATCTGTTTTATTTTTATGCATTTCAGTATTCGCTTCCCTCTTTAGGTGCTCTGTGAAACATGGATGATTTAATGACATCTTATTTCCTAAATTTGTTCTGGCACCAAAAGCACTAATAAACCCACTGTATATCAACATTCCCCGAGGTATTTAAAAAGGCCATGCGCTTGTGTTACCTGAAGGGAGATTGGGAGACATAGTGAGCACACCAGAGTACATGCAACTACATCCCGTGCGCATGTTAAAAGATAAAGCCCTCAACCCCCTTCCTGCTGTTGTGCAGACTTAATATAGCTCAAGGCTACGCAAATTTACGTCTTGACCTCCTTAAGTTGCCAAATCATGCAGAATAAAAAAGCCTTTTTTTTCTGCTGCCGTCTGCCCTTATATGAGAATATTCTTGTTATGATAATTGGAAATTCAATTCTTTCCCTCCAGTGTCCTTTTTAAAATATGAGCCAGTGCGTGCAACCAAACCAACTTTAACCAGCATTACAACCTGTGTCTCATCATGATAATTGGGTTTTTGAGTTGATTTGACTGGATGACAGCGATGTCTTGAAGATTCATCATGGCAGTCTTTTTACCCAATAGTGCGACTCAGGAGGAGGCATTTAATTAGGGAACTTAAAACAAGGTCAGTTTTGCCAAATGTTTGCTTCACACAACCCTCTAAAGCTTTTTAGCATTATGCTAGTTTCTACAGTTGCTTTTACCTTTTCAATCCTGGTTAAAATATAATTAACAGAAAGTTTAAAAAACAGAAAGTGATAAAAACACAAAGTTTAACAATTTACATGTGTTACATTATACATAATAACAAATGAATAGATTACATACAGTATATATTAAATATCTTGTCCACATCATAAAACTTTCAAAGTGTCAATTCATTACTTTTCTATTTTCAAAAACAAGAGATTAGTCTGGTATGCTAAAATTTGGAAAACACTTAATTTTATAGTTACACCTATTAGTTGCTTATTTTCATGCATAATATTATAATATTAGCCATTTATTAGTATCAATTATCATCAACCTTCAAGTAGTTCCAAATCTGTATGAATTTATTTGTTCTTTCGAATACAAAAGGAAGACATTTTGTGAAAAAATAAAAAATAAAATTAGTACGAAAAAAATAAAAATCCTATGAAAGTTGATGTTGACCCAAAACCACGTTCATGCAGAAATTCATGTAGGTTTGAACTACTTGAGGGTGAGTAAATGACAACAGAATGTTCATTTTTGGGTGAACTGTTCCTTTAACAACTACTTTACTAGCTATTAATAAGCAGCAAACTAGGAATTTAGCTATTCTAAATCTAGCTATTATCAAAATTTGTTTTATTTGAAATCCACAGATTTTAACAAATCTTACAAATCTCGCAGAAAAAAAAAAAAAACACCTTCAAAAATACTAAAAACAAGTTAATTTAAAATGCTACATATTTTACAAATTTATTTTAGGCACTTCAAAATTGCAATGTACAGTTGAAAAATGGTTATTTTGAGAATATTTCTAAAACACATTTTAGAAATTTAAAAAGTGTTATTAAATACAGTATTAAAAATTTTAAATTAAGTGAGCATTAGTTGATGACAAAAGCAGTATAAATGTATAAAAGGTGAAAAGAGAATGTACAATAATGATAAAAACAGGAAATTTGTGCCAACAACATGAGCATGAGAAACTGACGCATGACTATTATAATCTATGGTTTACAGTATTACACAGAAAAAAGCTCTTGCTGCTTGACATAAGCAAAGAAGAGACTTTTACTAGAAAGAATTACTACTAGTAGTTTCTTCTTGTTATAAATGGTCTGATATGAAATATTAATAAATATGACTCCCTAGGTCATTGTTTATCTAATGATCTTTTATCCTCCACCTACGCTCAAGTTCACACCTCACAAACCACAGAAGCAACCTGGAGGGGAACCATGCCGCGTTCATAATTTTACAAGGACAGAGATGTCACTATGAGAGGAGAGGGCTAAACAATAATCTTTCTAATGCAAAGGATCCACAGCAGCCTAACTATTCATGGAGTCACTCCAGGCCAATGCGTTGTTCCCGTCTGCACACTCATCCCAAGCTGGGCAAACAATGTTACATATAGAGACCAATCTCCAATGCAGCAAAGTTTACAACACCCGAAGCAGCGGCGAAGCACAGAGGAGACCAAACAATGAAAGAGGAAGCATGGTTCTTGGTGCATCAAAGAAAATAATTAGAAAGCAGCAAAGACCCTTCAAAAGAGACAAATCGCATCTGCCAATTTCCCCTACAGTTATTTTACAAACAAAAGAGGCAAAAATGTCTGAACATTAAATTCTTCTGAATGTAAATCAATTTGTCCTCTCTAAGACAAACTGAAGATGATAGTCACACTTTCTAACCTCAAGTAATTTTAATGAACTTCATAAAAGTTTGCAGCGGTCTTATAAATGGTGCTTAAGGCAGTTATCAAAACTCAGATGACAATAATATAAACAAATTTCTCATCCAATCCTTTGCCAAGAATTTATTTGGCATGTTTTTTTTCTATATTTTTACAGCATGTTCACAACTTACTCCTTAGATATGACAGACCAACCTCTGAAAAATAAAATCAATAAATGTTCTTGTAAGCATAGCATTAGCTAGAGTGCTGGATCTGGCTCTGAGAGAATTATCCCTATAACAATCCCTGGCCTCATCCATCTGTCCTTCACTTTTAATAATTTGTGTGGATCAAATTAATTTTGGTCATTTTTGCTCAAATAAATGCCATTTGTAACTAATGCCTGCCACAAGGTGGATAAACAAAAACATAGCCTTGTCAGCCAGAAAGAAAAATGTACAAAACAAATCCTGAGTGTACTTGAAAAAGAGCCAAGGCTTAACCTAGTGGCTCTCCTGAACCATTACGGTTGAATCAGAACTCATAATCTCATAAAGTATAATAACATTGGTTTTGCTCCTGGCAGTGTTGGGGAGAATGTTGTCTTCATTTTCTATTTCATGCATATAATTTATACCAAGGCTGATAATGCTAACACACAGACACACACATACATAGACATTCTGTACACACATACATGCACAGTATATACACTCCTGTATTATATAAATAAATGTATTGGGACAGTGAGGGCAATTCCTTTATTTTTGCTGTAGACTGAAAATAAAAAAAATCAGACTCACACAAAGATATTTTTTATGCTAGCTTTCATTTCCAGGTATTTACATATGGATCTGACACACAACTTAGAAGATAGCACCCTTAGCATGAACCCATATATATAAATTATACATTTATTCATTTTTAGGTCATTTCTTATGCTGACATTTGGGGGTAGATGGTGTACATGGTTTACACCATCCAAATCCATTTACCTGCCTAAAGGTGTAGAAAAGGTGTTTCCTCATTAACAAACTAATTTACAAGCCCAATCTTTGTTCACGACTGTATTTCCTGCATGACGGAAGTGTTTATGCAGTTATGTGGTTGCGGTCGAGTGATCCTGTGTGGAAAGCTGTCTGGTCCAGATTCTTTCTAGCCATTTAACTCAGCTAATGGCCTCTCTGCTGCACCAAATGGCCCTTCTCTCCGCTCCGCCACACAGTCGTCAAACTGATATGCCCTAATGTAAATATTTGGACCTGTACCCCCACCCCTTTCACAGGGCAGAAAAGGAGCTTTTTAATTGATATACTGCACACTCAAACGGTTTTAGCTTCTAGGACAAGAGGGGAGTGTTACGAGCAGAACAAAAGATCACACTAGACTAGCTCTAAGGTGCTGGTGTTATGTAAAGTGACTTTGTGTGGGGATATCAATCTTTCTTCTACTGCAGATCACAAGATAATATGACCTGGTTCATCCCTGAATGGTTCAACTCACGGACAGGGCAAAACAAACAATTGACAGTAAAAGAATGACAGTGGGAAGGGTGAAAAAAATCCTGCTTTAGAAGATAGACCATACACTTCAGAAGGCACAGCTGTGTAATTTCCCCCCGTGGAGTTCAGAAAAATAAACCTCTGCTGCAAATACTAATGGAGTTAAGCTAACATTCCTGTTGTTGTCTGACCCTAGCCCCAACTTGAACTCAAACTTCTCATTCATAACTTCTAAACATACTGTACAGCAGCCTCAAAAATAAGCAAAGAAATAAATTAGGTTTTAAATGTGAAGCATGGAAATGAATAAAAATATAGATTGAAATATTAAGAATGCTATTATTTTTGCAGCTTAATATAAAAAAAAAAACCTAGAAGCATAATAGAATGATTTCTGAAGGATCATGTGAAAATTCCACAATATTATTATGTATTGTGGTCATTTTATGAACTGCATGTTTGATTTTAAAATCAAAAATGGACATAAATACAGCATATAGTACACAAAGATATAGTCTAAATATTAAACGCATCCTCTGGGTATTCTAGGTCAAAGTGCCAGGAATCTAACTGAGCCATGTGGCTCTGGATTGTCTTCACACCTCTCTGTGCTTAGGCTAATGGACTATAATTAGCAAATTTACTGGTCAGTAATTCAATTTTGATTGTTTTTCCCCTCTCTTTGCTCCAGTGACTTCTGGAGTCCTGCCCTAAGTGTCACGTCCAATCAACCTGGTGTGAGACGAGACCCAATTAGCAATGTGAGGCGATCTCTCCAAAAATGGGGCCTAAAGGGGACATGTCCTGGGGACATAATTGAATGAGACACCAGCTTCCATTTGAGACCATACATCAGCCATGCTGGATTTGAGACTCCAAAATTGTTGTTTTTGACTTATTTTAGATAGCAAAAATTTGATTGCAAAAAATAGATTAACATAATTTACGGTTTAACAGAGAACAACGCAATGTACAGTACACTAGTTAGCAATTGGGTAACTTCTTGGGCTGAAGTACCATGTATATTACTTGATTGTTATTTTATATAGAAACATTAAAATGGCCTTCAAGCTCTCAAGAACATATTAATGCAAAACCGAACTTTAACTTAAAGAATACCACCATCATATAATTTATATTCTCCCTTATCTGCTCTTAGTATAGTGTTGCAAGCACACACAGACTATAAATGTAGGCATTGTTGAATCACTATAGGAAAGCCCTTCTGATCAAATTACTTCAGAACAGTCCACAGTAAAAGCCTGAACTTCTAACCAGATATGATTCTTCAGGCTAGGATTAATGGGACACCAGAGTTCCAACCCGCATCCAACCAGCCCAGCGTATTAGCACCATTCAGACCCAATAACTTGCAGTCTCTGGAGCTGGGTCTATCACAGACTTTACTTAAATGTGAGATGGCACCGCTGGGCCAAAGACCTGCCTC
Source organism: Enteromius trimaculatus (assembly GCA_032361065.1). Lineage (NCBI taxonomy): Eukaryota > Metazoa > Chordata > Actinopteri > Cypriniformes > Cyprinidae > Enteromius > Enteromius trimaculatus. The sequence continues at coordinate 13,334,997 of JAUMHP010000070.1, forward strand.
AGTTTACCAGTGCCTGAGGTCATGGCCTGAGATATCTCGGTCCACTCCTGTTGCCCCGGGTCATCTTTAGCTGGACGACCCAGAAACCAGCAACCCTGCCTTTCTATCACACAACCCCCTCGAGAACAGCTGGTGGGTGTCACCAATAGTGTTCGCTCAGAGGAGCAAGAAGATCCTAGTGGTCAGACACAAAAGAAAAGACTGCACTTATACTCTTATAGGTTGCCAACCCCTGGATAGCACTTGTGCCAATAGTGGGAAGAAAAGGAGAATCACTGGCATGTGAGCAATCCGGAAAACTGCATACCAACATAGATTTTGGGGTAATCATTCCTCATGTTAGGAGCTATACATGTTATTAAAGTGTGAGAATTAACTTGAGCTAGTCTACAAATGAGTGTGCAACTGCTGTACATATGAAGCGCTTCATATCCATGCCAAACCTTGATTAGCGGCCTAACAGCACTCGTCAGTGTCAAAATAATTGAGATTGCCAATCAAATCAAAGTTGAACTTCTGTTCACAGAAGCAGAGTGTGAATTCCAGCTGGCACATGGTTAAACAGGAAAAAAAAAAAATTGTCCTTGCTCTTATCTATTGGTATTTTATATCAGGCTTATTCTCCTAAAGTGATGCTCATGCTAAGCTAAAATACAGTAGAGAATTTTTTCGACAAGCGGAATAAGTATCAGAATACTAAAACTCAAGCTAAGGATTTACGTTCTTCCCACACAGCATTAACAGAGCCTGTATCTATGCATGTCTATCACACACAAATACATACACTCCTGCTCTTCCTGTGCAGAAGATAATGCAATGCAATGGAACTTATCACACTTAATGCAAATTAATAAAAATCTCAGACATTGCAGACATTGTCTTTTCTGGTACAGAATGTGCTGCTCGGTGCTCTGCAAAAGGTGTCAAAAATACAATCAAGTATATCTTCAAAATTGGTCTAAACCGGCTCTGTGGTCAGCCTTGTACATGCAGTAATGAAAAAAAAGCACTCCAAGCATATTTTCAAAAAATATTGTGACACTTATACATATATAGCTAATGCATTCTATTAACCGTAACCCTCCGCCTTATTTTTACACATATTTTGGGAAAATCCATTGAAATTTTTTAACTCAAAAATGTGTGGGCAAATTTCGGGAATACAAATGTCCACTACATTAAACCGCTTTAAAAATTTGCATAAATCTGTTAAATCAACCTCAGTCCTGACCAAAACTACCCTTTTTTTTATGTCACTGATTTGGGGAAGACAAACAACAAACTGTGGTGTCAGAGGGAGAAGACAATATATGTCAGGCTGCACAATCATTTCTAAAACTTTGGTACAAGTCAAGCCCTCTCATGTTGCTTGCTGCTCACAGTCAAATGATTAGCAGGATGGCATTCAAGAGTTTAAATCCACTTACCTTGTTTTTGTTTAGTCTGGACTTCTCACCATCAAAAGGCAGCAGGTGCATAAATACACTTACTATATTTTTGTTTACTCTATGTAGTTCTGAGAGATGAGGCGCTTATTTTGATTTTTCTAGGTATATCAAGGTCTCTCTCACACAGATTATAATATGCTGTTATACTCCATAACTCTTTTTTTTTGCACAGAAATATCTAAAGGGTTTATGGGGTGCCAGTATGAACAGTAAAAATTAAACATTTTACCTCTTCTCAACAGGGAAAAAACCAAACAATCAGAATGCATGATTATATGGCGTCATGACGATGGAATAACAAAAAAAAAAAAAGTGGTTTTAATGGAAGTCAATGGAGAAAAACGGCCACAAACAGTTAAATGAGGGAGAAAATTTTTTTTTAAATCAACATATTATTATCCTTTGTATCTGACAAAATGTGAACTAAATATACAATTACATAGCACTGAATTCAGTCACGATCTCAGAATTACACCTTTCAAAAGAAATACAAAAACTGTCAAATCGCAGAGCCCTTTCAAATGATACCCATATGCACACCTTTGGAATAAATGTAATACAAACTGAAAGGTACTACTTCAGTGACAGCATTTGCGTTTTTTTCTTCTGACAGTACACCAGATAAAACAACCCCACAATATTATCACATCACGACATCAAGGTTTATGCTGACTCCCAACCTTTGGACTGTTCTTTTATGTGACTGAATTGCTTTTATTACCACTCACTGTTGTCCATTCATTCTCTTCTTTTGGATCTTTCAGTCTTTTCTTGTCTCAGGTGATGATTGAAGGCGAGTGGTGGTGGAGCTTGTGTCTGTTCAGTGACCTGGAACAGGAGCAAACAGATAAGAACATGTCAAACAAAAACTCTGCTACTACACACACATTTCTTAAAAAACCTGGAAACCATCATTAAACCAGTGTTTTGCTGAAAAACCCCAATAACACAGACACTCTCCACCGATTTTGATATCATACACCTATACAAGTCTATTATTGTTGTAACAGTGTGGTGATCTCAGGGGCCTTTTTCAATTAATCCGCTGGCTGTTTACAGGTTTTGTGCTGGACTTGTTGTACCCATGCAGCCGGTGCTCTTAGCTATTGTGCCAGGGCACAATGGTTAATGAGCTATCTACCCACGAGGACCAAGCAGAACAAATAGACAGTGTGCTCTTCCCTCCTACAAAACTCTCTTGTCTAACACATACACAGAGACAATGCGCTGCACCTCTGCCACCGAACACACCAATCCAAGACCGACTACTGTAAATATAGGGCACCACGAGTTCTCTCCTTTGATCTCTGTTTGCATTTCAACATCAAATGAGCTGACCTAACCTTCTCCTTGGGCCATTTAAATGGTAATGTGTAGCAGGGACTGGTTTGGGCAGCCATTCATCTCAAGGTCAAGAGGGCGATCAGACGTTCTCTCTCTGGGTTAGCGCAAGACAACAAATGTGTTTTTAACCAACCACAGTTTTGACACTGTATGACTGAATAAGAGATGCTCCTACCAGAACTGGTCAATGACCAAAATTATAGAAAATGATTTGACAGTCAATGAACTGAAGCTTAATTGTTATGTTTCAAAAGCAATAGCATGGAAATAAAAAGTGTAATTGCAAACATCACTTATAGCTTACAGTTTGTATAAAATTACAATGTATTCATTATTTGACAAGGATATACTTGCTGACATCTCAGCCTAAAAAATAAAAAGATAATCATGAATGTGTTAAAAGTTACATTTATTACAAGAAACAAAGAAAATACAAGAAATAGTTACACCGCAAAATATAAAGATTAGAAATAAAATTATGAGAAAGTCAAATTTACAAGAAATAAAATTGTAACAGAGATGGTGTCAATCTGTGACTAAAGACAAAATTGTGATACACACTATTCAAACTGACAAATTCTGCACAAAAAAAAGATATGTAAAAAAAGAAAGTTAAAAGAAGAAAAAAATAATCAACTGAGAAATATTGTGCTTCACAATATAAATGTGTAATAGTGAATTGTCAGTAATATGAGAAAGTCAAACCGGGGGATATTATTTATTAAGAAAAATATACTATATGAATTTATTAGAAAGTCAAGAACAATCACAGTCTGATACGAAAATGTAAAATTGTAATACAAGACAGCTGAAACAGAGAAAAAAAAAAAATCGAAATCACAAGGAAATGGGCTAAATTACGAGAAATTATCACAATGCATTTTATGAACACAAAATCAGTCAAACTTCAAAAAGTGAAAGATATGAATTCACAGTTAAGAGAAATAAAGTGGAGTTGTGTAATATTTAGTCGTTTTCTTATTTTTTGGCAAAAGCACACTTTCAAAAAAAATAAATAAAAAAAATAAATAAAGGAAACACCAGAACTTGTTACAACTTACTTCAAGACCTTCAGAAATGGAGCATTACCTACTGTATGTTCATATTCATGTTTAGTGCTACATTCATTGAATGTCAACCTGTAACATCTAACAAACAGAAAAGCAAATACACACAGCGCAGTCTTTCCAAAGTGTTTGAGTAACCTGTCGGGTAAGTGATGTCTCATGACTCACGCTACAACAAAGTGCATATACAGGCAGCCAGAGCAAATCCAGTGGCCCCTTGAGCAGGTAAGGAGATAAAATGCTGGCTGGATTTACATGCCACAAGTGATGCAGAGAAAGAGCCACCTCGCTCCACACTGCCACATCAAAGCAGGCCAGGTTATTAACGGGCATGAAGAGCACTGGAGACCTCACTCATATCACATCTTACTATTCCGGGCAACACACATACACAATATTTTAAATGTCTAATTCTGACATTAATGTGAGGCCTTGTTCACTGTCAATGCCCCTCACAATTCATTAAGCAACTTATTGGGCAAAAGATCCAAAATGCTTGTTAATTTAATGGGGTTTCTGGTTGGGGGGGGAAAAAAAATAATAATAAAAGCTTTGATGTTCAGAAAACTTGGCAATCAATCATTTTGCACTGAATTACAGCATTAATGAAGAATGAAGAAACAATGAGAGATGCTATTGTTTCAAACACATGCATGTTAATGTCCTCTATTAGAATGCATGTAATCGTTTCAAAAAACCATTAAAGCGGCCCGGCTCGTGTTCGGTACAGGTGATTTCTGCGCCCTTTGTCTTGCAACCTGCTTCTAAGGCTAATCTGATCATGTACATCTTAAACTGCCTGATACAAAGTTGTATGAATTCAATAAACCCATTCAGTTGCTACTGATTTTAAAATAAAACCAAGGCCTTCATCAAAAAAAAAAAAAAAAAAATCCTTACTCCACTTGTAAAAAAAGCTTAAGGATAATAAACTACCAAGCAAGAACACCTATAGTAGAAGTGTTTCAATAAGATACACAACAGGTTAAAGCCAAGCCCACCCACACTGATTCAATTAACATGCAAACAGACTTTGATGAGGCTGTTAATATGACAACAAGATCACGTTTTACTCCCCGAGTCTGAGAGTGGAAGCACACTGACATTTATACAGGCAAACAGAAGTGATAGATTGAGGTCAGATGGAAAACTGTGTCTTGATTTGTCGCATTTTCAGCATGTGTTGATCCATCTGGAGTTGTGGAGGCTGGATAATCAGCACAAGCCACACGAGCATGTGCCGCGGATGCAGGAGCGGGAAATGTGCAATGTGCACCATGCTTTTGCATAGTGAAATAACAACTCGGTTGAATCAACAATTTTGGTCCACTAAACATTATGATTACCTCACACAAACTGAGAGAAGCTTTTATGTGAAAGAAACAAACTTAGAGGGCTATATTTATGATTATACTTTCACTTATTCACTCTGAAAGTATAACAGCATCCAAATAATGCTCATAATCAAAAAAAGAAAAATAATTTAAGGTTTAAAAAAAAATTTACCCTAAAGGATAATTCACTCAAGAATGAAAATTCTGTCATCACTCATTTACCCTTATGTCATTTCAAACCTGTATGACTTTCTTCTGTGGAAGACGTTCTTCAAAACAACATTTTATTTCCATATTAGATAGTAAGTCATGCACGTCCTGATTGGCCAAGTTCAACGTGTCCCTAGGTTAACATATTTTGTTCAGCCTAGAACAACATTTTAACACAAAAATATAGTCTTGGACCATATCGCTACATCTAAACCTAACCTGACCCATGAGTAATGTCTAAAATCAGAGGAAATGATAGATGAGTGACACGGATGTACAAGCACCAAACACTGATTGTAAACCTAAACTTCACAAAAACAGCAAGCTGAATTTTCTTTTTTATTTTTAAACTCTGATTGGCTAATCACAATGTTGTACCAGGGTCAACAAAGATGTTGCCCCAGGGACATGCTGCACTTGGTAAAATCAGGTTAGTGGTAGGGCTACTATTCAAGGCTTGTACAGTTTTTGATTTAATGCTTCCACTAAAAACCTACGTGGCCTAGCTGTCTGTATTCAGTGTCTTTGGGGCAATCCTAAGTTTTTTATTTAAAAAAAAAAAAAAAGTCTTCAATGTGGATGGAAACCCCAAATGAACATTTTTAAAAACCAATAAACTAATTCACTTACCACTGTGGGTGTCTGTCCAGTGTTTCAGCTGAGGTGCAGCGACACTTCAACACATTTATTAGGCCTAGGGCCTTCACAGCAATGTTTAATCTTTAGGTCAACTCCGCAATATTTATATTTTTCACGCTATTCTTGTAGCAGGCAGCACCACATCGGTTCCACAAACACAAAGGCGCATCCAAGCCGATGGAATACTGCAATTGCCTGTTATCTCGTCGATTACGGCTCAAAACGTATCACGAACGAGAGCAGCGAGGCTCCCAAGGGAGAAAGGAAAATTAATTAAACGCGACTCTACTTCGCGCTCACACTTGTCATCTTTTATCTCGGGCTTTTCACCACCCTCGCTGCACACATAGCGAGAAGCCTGTTCCAATTAACAAAGAAGTTGTCAGGCCCTTCATACTCGCTTGGTTTCTGCGCGTGGTACCCGCGCGCGAAACAACAGGCTGTCGGGAAACCTGCGCGCACCACTGCCTCACAGGCGAAAACCTGTGCTTATCCCTTCACACAGGTTTCACCATGTACAGAGACGTCCGAGAATATTAATCTTACATTAAAACGATTAAATAACCGGGCTAATTTACCAGCGTGCGAAACTGGCAGCGGCAAATTGTTTTACAGTTTAAAACTGGTGTTTGCTTAAAGTTGGTCGTGTAAATTGGCTGGTGCTGTATATTCTTTAATAAACCAAAAGCTAATTGTTTGTTTAAATTTGCCAGTGCACAATATTAGCATATAAAAGGGTGATTTGTATATATATTTGCGTATGCACTAAGTCTAGTACGTGACACTAGAAAGCTAATGTGTAAATATTAAATGTTACATATAATATTAAATATTATATGTAAATAACTAAATAAATGGACATAAAATATAAATTTAAGTTGATTTGAAGACTGACTTTTATTAATCTAAGAAAAACATTAGCATCCAATCTCTTTGCTTCTAGTCCTATCCTGTTTTATTCTTAATAAAACCTAATCAGTGTAATCATTTTTATTTTTAGAAAGTTAGGCTATTGATAGTTTTTACTTTCTGCGTTGATAAAAAAAAGAAAAAGACAAATTCGGTTATAAATAAAATATATCTGAAGCCCCAAAGCAACAAAGAAATAAGGATCATACATATTCACAGAGAGAAAAAAATATTGATTTTGCATACAAGCTGCAATTTGTATACAGTACTTAAAATACATGACAAATTAATTAATTCGATTGACTATAAATTGCTTATGTATTTTGCCTCATTTTCAAATGCATGCCAACTCTGTATGCTTGGAAAATTGTCAGCACGTGCCCCCTACTGGTGAAAAAATAAATCCATTTTGTTGTAACTGTAAGCTACGTCCAGCAGATGTTTCAGATATTTCTAAAGTGAAACGTGGATATGCATGATCAGACATATTACAGATTTTTTTTATTGTGACATATACAGGAAAATGGCTTTACTTGTCATCGTTACAGTTCCACTGGTAGAAATAAATTTTTGCTACAAATTGACAGTACAGTAAACATATTCACAAATTCACCACAAAAAAGAAAATACTCTTAATAAACATTTAATAATATTTACAATGCAATAAATATTTTAAAATAAAATAAATATTAAAAACATGTCTGGTGTATTAAAAACAAGACACAAACAGGCAGCCAGACTGCTGAGTTGGAAGTAACAAGATCAAAGCCATATGAAGCAAGTCACAAGGTCAAACAATGTCAGATTAGCAGCCGCAGCAGTAGTCTGTCACCTCGCTCACAGACCAGACTGATAATTCAAAGTTTGAGAAAGAGAAGACTGATGGAACAAGTAATGTTAGCTACTGTAGAACAGAAGAATGTAAAAGCACCTTGCTGCCCAGGCAGACTCTTGATTGCTGCACAGGAATCATTGACAAAGCCAATAGCAAAACAGTTTGGATGTTATTGTATTGAATAGTATTATTGAAATGCAGGGTCTCAACATGCTATGGTGACACCGAAACACTAATATTGACAAGTATTTGAATACACCAGTTGGTATTTTGCCTCTGGCTGCTATATAGGCCATAAAAGCCATAATTGAGAAACAGAGAGAGAGAGAGAGAGAGATGGAGCACAGGGGTGAGTTTCCAGCCACTGCCGCCAGGCATGCTTTAGGTCAGACACGATCCCTGTCTGTCTCTGGTCTGGTCAGAGAATTGATTCCACTCTGGGAGCTGAGCTACAAACAGTCAGATCCCTGCATTTTTGCCCGTCTGGTCAGTGACCTCACTCTTTAGAGCTGCCCAGCCATTTCATCATGACATCCAGTATACACCAGACAATCCCAAAATGCCCTTAAAGGATTTCTGTATGACAACAACTTTTTGTCCCGAGCGATATTGATTTCTTTTGTGTGTAACAATGCCGATGCACTCACACAAGATGACTGAAAACATGCTTACAACTTTGGGGAATTACAAACATTTGCTGGTATGATGAATTTTCTTTTAAATCCTGTTAATTATTATTATTATTATTATAATGCAATATAACACAATAATAACATATCGTGTATTCAACTGTCACATACAATCAAGCTTAAACCATAAAATGGAAACAGTACAAAGCCACAATTAGATCTACTGCTGTGTCCCGAACACACTTTTATTTTCTCCATTGTTAAATACTGCAACCACAAAGGAATGCAATCTGAAACTGTCAAATTTACCTTAAAACAATTATTACAATTTATTTAAAGGCAGGGTTGTGTGTCGTTCCCAATTGAATTGAAATGAATTGATTTTTCAATTTCAGTTTCTCAATCTGAATGACATAATTGCAATTTAAATTTGAAATGTGAGTAAATTTTTTTTTTTAAATAAACACAACTGAAAAGTCGACTAAAATAAATGCAATGTAAGTTTTAGTTAGGAAAGTTTGTAAAGGCAAACCTGAACATTAGCTTGACAAAGCCTTGTTTAT
>JAUMHP010000070.1:13344074-13359425 GCA_032361065.1 Enteromius trimaculatus
TTTTTATATATATATATATATATATATATATATATATATATATATATATACATATATTTACATTTTAATATTTATAGGTCTTATTGACAGAGTAGAGAAATAGATTTATAGTTTGATAGATAAGATTTTTGCAAGACCCTTATCAAATAAATAATGCACAGTATGCAGTAAATTACCATAACTAAACAGCAGAGGGAGCCAAAACACAACATTAATCAATAAATAACAACAACATTTACAACATAGGCTTAAGAGGTGCAAAACATGCATGCATGCACATATGAAACATCCCATGCCTCCTTAATGAAATCCCTCAAAACATTTAGTTCTGAAAACAAGAAACATGAGAATATTTCTGTGCCTAAGACCGACAAAGGACTGTGCATTGATTCATTCATTTGCAGTGTTGTGTGTGTTTCAGTGTGAATTCAGCTTAAAAACTGGAGCGGGGAGCCTGGATTTCCCGTTCCACGCTCGGCATGCTGGGTGTATCCCGACAGACCAGCCTGTGGCGGAAGTGTCCACTCAGCAGAATGTAGAGGAAGGGGTTTATGCTGCTGGCAGCGTAGCTCAGACACACAGACAGGTAGTAGCAGGTGTGGTACGCTAATGAGGGGCGAGGTATGCTCAGGTTAACCAGCTGCAGGATGTGGTAAGGCCCAACACTGACCAGGAAAACTGCTACGAGAACCAGGACCATTTTAGTGAGGCGGACCACACGCTCTCGAGGCAGGCTGGTGTTATACCTGAGAGAAAGTGGGAAATGTATGATTTGGTCATAACGTATGTAACTTAAACATTAAATATACATTTAGGGTAGTTACAGTGTTCTAATATATAATCATAACTAGTTACAGTAACTACAGTTCACCCAAAAATAAAACATTTATTATCATTTACTCATTTACTCTTATATCGTTCAAATAATTAAGACTTTGCTTCTGTGGAACATAAAAGAAGATTTTGATGAATGTTGGTAGCTAAACAGTTTTGGTTCCCACTCATTGGTCTGACAAAAAATACAATGGTTTGGTTATCAACATTCTTTGAAAAATAGTATTTTGTGTTTGGCAGAAGAAAGAAATTAATGTTTAAAAACTACAAGAGTTTTTTTCAAACGTAAAAACGTATGTACAGAAAAGTGCATTGAACCAATTGATTAATTGTTACATTCATTTTGATTTTATAGTGATGTTTTTTTTAATAGATGTTACTTATAATTACTTATAATTCATGGTTTAGCCCATAAATGTTACATCGGTATGTGCTGTCAATCTAAAACTAAAACATTTCTGTTATATAAGTAGGATAACTCTTGAAAGGGATATCACATCTGTCAGCTTCATACAAGAAATTTACTTATTCACTTTTCAGTAGATATTCCCTTAAAGGGAGGCATATTAAATATTAATGAAAGAAACCAATGTAGACCTAGCTAGAGCAGTCAAACCAGTGACTTCATAAGCAATTCAATTTTACATTAAATACTTGCTGTAATCAAGTCACCTGTGAGCCTTTTTGTTCTTGCGATACATTCTCCAGGAGTAGCAGAGAATCAGTATATAGCAGATAAGAATGAGAGGTAACGGCAGGAAGAAGGAGGTCACAGTCTGGTAGAGTGTATACCTACAGATGTATGAAGACACATGCTGTCAATCATGACTGAGAAGGGCCTTAAATCCTCCACGTCTCCGTCTCTACAGGATCTTATTTCAATTAAACAAGAAGGATGGATTCCTCAGATCTACAGACTTCCATACAAGCATTTTTCTGGTGAAGAAGAAAAGAAACAACTAAAAAAAAAACTATGGTATTATTGTGTTGCTTTTAAGTGACTTAACTATGTGACACTATGCTGAAAGTCCGCTTTTTACAACAGATAACATAAAATATTTATTTTTGTAGTGTACAGTGCTGAAAAAAAAATCTGTATATCTTTGCTGGCTTTTGCTGTAAATGCTGAAAATGGTAGGTAGCCAGGCCTATGATTTTCTTTTCCTTTTCATTAGAGGATTGCGTAACAATAGAGTAACAGAAAGACAGAATTCAGACAGAATTCAGTCAAAGCAAGATTATTTCAGTAAAAAGAGAGAAGGAAGGATCGTCAGACCTCAGCAGCAGGTTATAGTACACAAGTAAAGCAGAACCAATTACCAGAGCACTTCTTTGGGAGAGACCAGGTTAAGGGAACAGCTCTCTAGCCCGTCTCTGAAGCGGATCACTTTGGCATGAACCCAGGCAGGCAGAACCATGAGGAAAGAGGCTGCCCAAACAAACAGGTTAATACGGATCGTCCTGGATCTGGTCCTGAGACTCAGTAGGCGAAATGGATGAACAAGGGCCAGGTATCTGGAGGAAAAAATAAAAATCAATGTAAATTTCATGTCTGTGTTTTTTTCACAAAATGTGAGCTTTTTTATTATTTTAATCAGCTGTATGATATCTATTGGAAAGAAAAAGTCTGATTTAAAAATGTCATCCAAAAAGTGTGAGAATTCACGTGCAGCAACAGCTTCAATGTATAATTGCGCTGCATACTGTAGATGAATAATGAGTTTACTTGTCTTATCTATCATTGTGGTAAAAGTGGCCTCTAGCGGTGAGATTACAGATTCGCTGCTCGAAAGAAGTCGATAATGCAGTTAGTTTGAACTTTGTGCTGCATAAAAGCTGCATTGCTGCTGTACAAGCTGCAATCTAAAAAATTTGCAATTACAGTACACAACAGACAACTGTCATCAAAACCTAATCAACTGTTAACCATTAGAGCTATGACAGCATTTGATGAAGTAACTAACAACAAATTCATTAATTTCACTGAGAATCGTGGTAATTATTAAATTTTTTTTTTTAAATATGTGATAAAAGTCCTCACTACAGAATAAGCTAGTATATATTTGCACCATTTATTACAATGTTCATTCAAAACAATAACAAAAACAAAATTGCTGATTAAAGTTGTGATGCATCAAGCACCACTGAAATATTTATGAAATATTTTCTGTTGCAATATATGTCCCACTCTCTGTAAATATATTCTGAATGCATTTATTTGTTTTAATAATAAACAGTAGGCTATTTTCCTATAAAATATATCATTTTGGGAAGAAAGGCTTAACTATTTATTTACTCAGTTATATTTATGTATTTATTTTAAACAAGCATCTTTTCCTTTCTGTAAAGTCCTGACGTAATAATTAATAAATCAGAGGATTAAGTACATCATTTACACAAATTATGCTAATTTATGTTGGAAGCGACAAATCACTTTAGAACAATTTCTCTCTGTGACAGGTTGCCTCAAGGTCATCTGTCTCCTTAACTTCTTATTCTAAGTATTCATGGCAAGAAATGTTATTTTAAAAAGAGATTACATTTATATTTAACATTAATGATTCATAGAGGCCACTTCTTACTGAATATTTTAATATCATACAATAGGAAATTCAGACACAGATTCAAATGAGTCACAGGCTCAAATGACTGAAATTTTGACATTACTCTATAAATGGAAAAAAAAAACAAATTGCTCGTAAAATGATTATTGTTATATTTGCTGATGAACCCACAGTATGCTTATCTTAATAAAGGTCTGAAAATCTAATTATTTTCTTATGAGCATGATTTGAACCACACTGTTTCAATATAGCACACCTGTCCAGACTCATAGCGGTCATGACTGCAGCGCACGCCACTTGGTTGCAGTTATCAAGAGAGGTGATGATGGTGCAGAGCGTGCTGCCGAACACCCAGTGCCCTCCACGGGCCCACTGGTGAATCAGGAACGGCATGACCGTCACATGGACCAGGTCGGCCACAGCCAAATTCCCTACATACACATCTGGCACTGTCTTTTTGGCAGACCTGCAAGAAAAACAAAATAGAAGTCGTTGTGATCTGTGATCCCTTGATGAGATAATGCTAAAAAAAAAGCAACAAATGAGTGAAAATAATAATGACAAGTTACAAGGGGCAGTAAACAGGATCACATAATCTCTAGTAAGTGACAGCTCCAGTGTGGTTGGGTGATGGCTAATCCTGAGAGGAATTTCTTCACAACTAATTAAAGAGGCTAACCATGTTGGCCATTTCCAGTGCCATGGTCCACAGCTCATTACTGGTTTGGTGTGATCCTTTTTTATGTATGTATGATTGTATATACTGTATGTATGCATGTACAGTATATGTATTATGTTCATAATGTAATTAGCAAAAAAAAGCTGTAGGTTATATATATATATATATATATATATATATGAACTCTAACACTGAAGATCTCTCTCTCTCATGCTATTTGTAACTCATTCTTTGTTAAGGTTTTTTTTTTTTCTGTTTACACCATAGGAAACAGTCCAATTTTATCTTGTCAAATAAATATATTATTTATTAATCTATATTATTAATTTTTAGCCAAATCGACAAAAAATATAATAATGTAATCTTGTCATAGGTGAATCATCGGATGAAAAATGAATCAATGTTAAATGTATAGCGATAGTGTCTCACTTCATTCTTATTTTAATACAGCTGTCCAATTAGTAAAGCTACCAAATCCAGTGACAACCTCTCAATCATGATTATAAAATCTTCTTAGATCTTCATAAACCTCCTTTATTATTTAGTATGGTTATATTATGATGCTTTTCTTTGAAATTCGACATATTTTTTTCAAATACCTTTACACAGGTACTCGCGTCTAGAGAAAACGTTCAACCGTAAATATGTCACAATTCCAGGTAGAGCTATTGTGAAATTGGAAGGAAGTGGATTGTGTTTTCCATAAGCATTAACGACTTTAACACGACGTTAATAAACACGTTGTTTATTTCCATACAAACAAATGCAATGTGAATGAATTAAAACCAGTTCATTATGAACCTGCAAACTCACCTTAAAATAGTCACCAAAACAAGAATATTTCCCACAAGCCCGGTGGAACACAAAAATCCAATAAATGCTGGGAGAATTTTAGTTTCCGTGACGTGAACAATGTTATAATACTCATCTGCTGGATATCCTGCTGCTGTCTCATTAGCGCACGTGCCGTTGTCTAATTTGAGCGTAAAGTTCCAAACAGCAGGTTCCAACTCCACCATGGCGTTCATAATTTGCGTTTCATTCTAATAGATGAGAATGCGCTGAAATGCAGGTTCTTGTCTGTTCAAAAAAAGTCCTCGTGGGTTTCAGCATCCTCATCATTCTACACAGCGCACACTGGCGTCTCTACTCTCTCCGGCGCGCGCACGTACGCAGCTCTTTGTTACCAGTCCGTGACTCACTCGACTTGGTATCATTGACCGGTATGATTCAAAAGGATTTTACTAGATTTGATCAGCCCTTGCTCAACAGCCAATCAAACTATATCTGTTGAGACGATTTATCTTTAGTGCTCGCTTGGACTGAAGAGAAAAAAATGTGATACATTTTGTGTCATTTAGGAAAACAGCAATAACTGAAACATATCAAAAGACATCAATTAAATATGTATCCGCAATTCATGAGATCATGCTCTCCTTAACATAAAAAATCAAGTTATTTATTTTCTAATAAGCTCTTACCCAAACCAATATTAACTTTAAGTGTGAAAGGTGTAACGTTCAGCATTTGGTCCTTAGAGCAGTTAATTTATCTCATTGACAAATTTATAATTATTGTACATTGTGGAAAAACTGGTAAAAAAATTAGAAAAAATACCTTGAACATTTCTTAAGTATAATTATATATTCTTAAGTATAATTATATTATATTTTTAAATGACAGCTGTATATTAAGATGTAGTGGAAATGACATTTGTTCATTACAGGTTGGAAAAAAAATTAAATATTAAAAATTTCTATTGTAATCTTAGTTTATACTCTTACAGAACTTAAAACTAGACAATTTATTTGAACTTATGAGACTGTGTTATATAACTTTTGAACAAGTCTTTTTTAACTAAAAGTGCACCTAGTTGAGGAAACACCCATTCATTCATGCCACACAGACATTCCACACATTTCAAGTGCTTATTTTTTTAAGTTTGATGATTATATCTGACAACCAATGAAAACATGGGTTTCAGTTGTCGCATTCCTTGTGTCAAGCCACTCTTGAACAACAGACAGCAGAAGTGTCTCGCCTGGCCTAAAGACAAGAAGGACTGGACTGCTGCTGAGTGGTCCAAAGTTTTGTTTTCCGATAAAAGTCAATTTTGCATTTCCTTTGGAAATCAGGGTGCCAGAGTCTGGAGGAAGAGAGGAGAGGCACAGAATCCACTTTGCTTGAGGTCCAGTGTAAAGTTTCCCCAGTCAGTGATGGTTTGGGGTGCCATGTCATCTGCTGGTGTTGGTCCACTGTGTTTTCTGAGGTCCAAGGTCAATGCAGCTGCATACCAGGACGTTTTAGAGCACTTCATGCTTCCTGCTGCTGACCAACCTTATGGAGATGCAGATTTCATTTTCCAATAGGACTTGGCACCTGCACACAGTGCCAAAGCTACCAGTACAGTACCTGGTTTTAAGGACCATGGTGTCCCTGTTTTCATTTGGCCAGCAAACTCGCCTGGTCTTAAATCTAAAAAAATCTATGGGGGATTGTGAAAATGAAGATGTGATATTTAGATTTATATTTTACATTCAGGGTTTATTTAATCATTATTTCAGTACAGTAGAACCATGACCTTGGTGTTACTATAGCCACACTGAGTTACAGAAAAAAGCAAAAGAGCCTCCCATCGGGTCATTTTCTTAGCAAGGTTAAATCAATCCTTTGGCTGAGTAAAAGTATTAATGATATTCATTGGCATAACTGTACCACCATATACAAACTCCCTGATTCTTCTTTTAATGAAAGAGCCAACGCTATGCTAACATATTGTTCCTGCGTAGGTGTTACCTTGGTTACACTTCTAGAATGTGCCATCAATGGCCATAAAGTAAATACACAGAGAGAAGATCATAAAAAGACAGTTTCGCGTTTCTAACATATGCCTTTTACCATTTCAAATTTTCTTTGAAAAAGAACACTTTTTTATATTAATGTACTGACTGCCCATGTAGTTCATATGAAATGACAGTCAGAGACTTGTTTTGAGTGCATTAAAAATGAATCAAAGGCTTTATCTTAGAATCCATTGAGGGCAGTAGATCTGCTTTCCAGTGTGAGTTCCTTATCTTTATTTAGATTTTGTTAAACATTTATCTGCAATATATCACCTTAGAGGGCTGCTGTAAGGAAACTTCTCATTAAATATGATGAACATCCAATGACATAAATATGCAACTAAAGAATGCAGTCAGGGATTATAATTGGAGTGTCTTAAATCCACATATTTTGAGGGTATTCCCGAAGGATCAGGATAGATCTCACTCAATTATATACATATTTAAATTTAAATAATGTTGTCTTCAGGTCTCACACCAAACCAGGCATTTTAAAACTAAATTTAGGCAGTTTGGTGTCCAAATACATCACCTGCACTAAAACATACTAAAAGCAATGGCATCACAAAAGTCTCAATAAAGCACTCAGCTAGCAGTCATGACAGCTTATGAAGTTCTGCCAATGTTTCCAATACAAGCACTTCAGCTAAACTGCTAATGAGTCATTTCCAATGGAAATGTCTACAGTAATTAGCTATGGTGTTAAAATAATATGCATGAGGGTTCTTCATATATCTGGTGCCAGAACATTTTTATTGAAGAGAATGTCTCACTGAACCTGATATTTAGTGGCATTATACACAATTCTTTATATGGTCTGATGAAAGCCATACAAAAATAGATATAATGAGTTTCCTTAATGCTGCACATTCCCTCATGAATCCGAGTGAACACACATTAGGTATGGACGATGGAAATTGTAAACAATTCCATACAATCTATTGAATAACTCACTATGACAAAATTATAATAAATTAACATTTTTATTGAGGATATTTTAAGGTTTACAGTAGTGTTTAATATTAAAATCATAATATTAAAATTACAATTAAAAGAGATTTGTCATATAAATCTCATTTTGAGAGCTCACAGTTTACATGTTTGGACAGTCATGGCGTTCTGAGGCCAACCGTACGAATCCACCGCAAACTCTTCGTAGTCTGTGCTGTAGATGAGCGAATGAACAAAAGCCTCTTTATCATGCGGCTCCGGATGCAGCGTTGCCATTTTGTTTTTGTAGGCGTACTCCACAATCTGTCACGATGTATATAAAGGATTACGTTACAAACCACAAAAAAGAATCTAAATAGCCACATGCATGAACCACGGCTTCAGCTTGAGATGTTATTGAGTCAAGCTCACCTTCACAGCCAGCTTGATGGACACTTCCCGGATGCTGTTGAGAGGAGGATACAGACGTCCCTCTGCAAGATCTCTCTCGGTCACCAGTTCTGCTATCGCCTGTAAACACAGGTCAGACTGATGTTTATTATGACATTAATGATATCGGGGGGCTGTTCCATTAAACAAGATTAGAGTTAGTCAGGCTTATTGTCAGTACGTTTGTTACAAAATAAGTCAGACTAACTGAAATAAGCCTGGCTTATTTGATAAACTTGTTTTATGGAACAGGCCACTGATGTACAAGAGTTTGAATGTAATTATTCTTGTCTTGTTTGTTTTTGTCATACAACTGCATCAAATATTCATCCTGTTTATCCACTGAATATAGACTTGGATAACAAAGGCAGTAAAAGTGGGGTTTTCTTGCCTGTGATCAGCCAGATTTAATAAAAAAAAACAAGAAAGAGACCAAAATAACAATTTAAAAAATTACTTCAAGTAGACTAATTCCAGATTTCTGTTTGGCCTCTTGAACCAGTATTGAATCTGTTAAGGGTATTGTTCACCCAAACCTCTTTCATCATTTATTATTCATCCTCATGTCATTACAAACCTGTCTGGATTTCTTTTGTAGAAGACAAAATATAGCATCTTGAAGAAAGTCTTTGGTTTCGCATTGAATGGAAGTCAATGGGAACTAAAATGGCTTTGGTTATCAACATTCTTCAAATGATCTTATTTTGTTGTGTTGAGCAGAAAAAAAGTATATACAGGTTTAGTAAAACATGAGTGCGAGTAAATGATGAAAGAATTTTTTGGTAGACTACACCTTTAACCAAAAATTCAGTTGAAATAAAGTAGAGATGAAAATGGAAATGAGAAATTTTGCCTTGGTAATTACCTGCACAATGACAAAATAGCAAAATTACTAAAAATTAAACGAACACTTAAAAAAAAAAAAAAAGTTCTGTGATATGAAATAAGAACTACAGGACAGCTGGTTAATTAACTGCCAAAAGGCCTTTTTGTTAAACTAAAAAAATGACATTTAAATGTAAAAATTTTACTAAAACCAAAGCAAAGCTGTGGTTTTTCTCTGTTTTCACCGTCAACATAATTTATTTTTGTAGAAACAAATCATTTGCAAATAACATCAAGGCACAATAAATCACAATTACCTCTTGTCTTTTTCCAATTTAGGCCTAATTAAGACAGACAACAAAATTCTACCACCAGCTCGCTCATTACTCTTGTTGTTCGTTATTATTGGTTTATTTACATGAATTTTCCACTTCTGCCTCTATTTCTCTCAGTGGAGCAGGAGAGGAGATCCAGCTCAGGCTCAGCATACATCAAACCACTCTGAAACGGTTTTAAACAGATAATGCTCCTTTAGTGGCACATGTTGATGTGATGTGTTGGCCTGTATGGCCTTGGCTAACCTTTTAGACTGCAGTGGGCTTTTTCCGACAGGACAGTGGTTCATTGAGATCCAAACCAGCTCTCTTGTTTACCTTATCTGATGCAACCACTCACAGTACTTGACTACAACACTATCTGGCTGATATCATTTTCCCACTAAAATGTCTTTTGGAAGGGATTATCTACAAAAACTATTTTATTTAGACAAAATTTGCATCAAGTTATAATTCGGAAAACATTGCAGAATTAGTTTTTGTTAGAATTAGAATTAGTTCATTTTGCACAAATGTTTTTGATAAATAACATATTTTAACTAGTAAGGACCATAGAAATACATATGTAGATGCCTCATTAGCAACTGTTTCTATGGGCCACTATATGTAAGCCATCGGCCATATCGTAGCTTAAGATGTCTAAGATAAGGACAGTTGAAATTTAGGAAACTATTAAAATACTAGGGATGCAAATAAAGCCAAAATCACAGCAAAGCCATTGTCTATATCTTTTGTGTACTTGGTTTCATTATTATGAATTATAAATATAATTATATAATTATAAATAAGGATTTTTATCTAGATTAACATCTTGTAAGGTAGAGCTAGTTCAGTAGGCCTTATAATGGCGTGCATTTCAGTCACTATTTCATATTCATTCTGTTTTTCTGACAACAGAAACCATTAAAAATATCAGTGAAAACAGTTATATTGAGAATTAGGGTGCATTGAATAACATTATGTGACCACAGATCAAGATAATATGATACATTGACGTAATGAATATGCAAATTGATATATGACGTCATCTAGCAATTTAAAGCGGGTTTTAAATCAGATGTATGAAAGGTTTAATAATTTTTTGTAATTAAAATTAATTTTGTTATAAAAAATTACAGATAGATTACTAATGTGTGTGCCATTGATATGTTTATATGATTCAATAAATACCGTACCGTGCCATTCATACCGAGGTATTACCGTACCATGAAATTTTGATACCGTCACATCCCTATAAAATACTTCAATGTGAAGTAATATTCACATTGAAGGATATTTTATAATTAGGCACTTTAATATCACTTAATTTAAGAAATATATGATGAATAATGACAAAAATATCAGTAAACTCCAGAATAATACACACAGTTTTACCCAGGCCCTCTTGTTCATAAATGTGGAATACAATAGATCATCAAAAATAAATAAAAGATTAGAGACAGACACAAGGCCGGTTTGGACAGTAATTGTTTCTCATGGGGATGTAAGGTATTTTCAACATTTACAGGGGCTAGTCTGGAATTTTATATCTGTCTGAATCCATAATGCCTGTGTTTTATACTCGCCGCCTGTGTAAAACTTCCGAACCAAATAACCTACCATTTTCCCCTGAAAAACTCCAAGGTTGTGTGGCAATTTAACTGATGTCCAAATCCACATGTCTGAGATTACAAGAGGGGATAAATTCAAAAATATATTGTAAATGATTTTTAAAAATTGTCAAGCACCATACAGCAGCTGTTGTCTAAACAATTTGACTGAGCATGTGACAGACCACACGAGAAGTGCATTTCCAGCATTTCCCCATGAGAAACAATTATACCATCCAAATAGGGCTTTGAAGACTGACTGAAAAAAAGCAAGTGAGATTTGATCACCTCAGCTGTAACGAGGAAAATATCCTCAGGGATGTGTCTCATTGCACAAGCAGTGACCCCCAGGCCCACTCCAGGGAACACATAAGCGTTGTTGCCCTGACCAGGGTGGAACTTTCGGCCATCGGGAAGGGTCACCGGATCAAAGGGACTCCCACTTGCAAATATTCCCCGTCCCTGCAATATAAAACACAAAGCAAAAATTAAATGATTCACTCTCTCACATGAACGTACACATGCTATTCCTTCTAAAAGCACCTCAGTGAGTGTGTAGCACTGCTCGGCGGTACACTCTGCCTTGCTAGTGGGGTTGCTTAGAGCGAAAATAATAGGTCTCTTATTGAAGGATGCCATAGCCTTGATTATCTCCTCTGTGAAAGCGCCAGTGATAGCTGCCACCCCTGAAGAGAAGAAGAGAGGGATTTGAGTACAATAGTCCTTGTGAGGACAGCTGGGACATCAACTGTGTGTATTTATTTATAAATATACCAATTATAGCAGTGGGTTTCAGCTCCTTCACAACATCTTCAAGCTTCTTCATTTGAGCATGCTCATGTGCAAACCTTTCTTTCTCATGGGTGAGGTAATCTCGACCCTGAATGGGAGACAGAGAGATAACAACAGGCCGAAAAAAAGAGATGATCAAAGCATATCGTAAACATACCACTGCACACCTCACTGCACTTCATAATAAACAAAAACCCACCAAACGTCACACTTAGAAATGTATGAATGTCACAGCTTTAGATAGAGCTTTTAAAATTGGATACTGTATCTATATATCTGCAATTTATTTTCACGAAATACAGCACAAGTACTAGTTAGTTAGATAAGGTGAAATTTCTGGTTGTCAAACACATCTTTAGTTGATGTGACAAACTACACCTTGAAGAGGTGTCCCGGCTTTATACTGCCACTAATACATTAAACTACTTCAAAATCAGTGGGTTACAAATAATCGTAGGCCACACATTTTAAAAGAATCAAGTTTCTACACTTAAATATTTATAAGCTCGGTTCATGGGACATGCCCCAAATACTTTAGGTTATTTCATGCTTTTTAGCATCTAAGCAAAACGTTGAGGATATAGCCACAGGCTGCAGCAGAGCAGAAAGGGACAGGACATGTGAAAACTGCTGAGATCACAGAGCTTCTCCATCACCCTTGTGCCCTAAAGCAAGATATTTACTTCAAGGAGTTCCACGGAAGTGTACAGCAACTGCTGTTGTTCTTAAAAAATGGAAAATGGCAAAATGATCAGTTAAAGGATAGTTTTCATTCATTGCTTACCCTCATCTTGTTGCAAATCTGTAAGATCTTTATTTAATCGTCGAAGCACAAATATTATTTTTTAAGATATTTTTTATTAAATCCAAGAGCTTTCTGACTCTGCATAGACAGAAAGGCCCAGAAAGGTAGTAAGGAGATCACTGTACTCACACTAGGCATGGTTGCCGTGAACCGGGTACGAGTACGATTGTCCCCCCACCCCACTCCCCCTCTAGCCTGCACTCACATAGGGTTTCAGCATTCATGCTGGAGCACGCTTACATCATTATGGTGCGATGGTTTCAGGATTAACAGGAAGAGCGGCGCTCTCGCTGAACGCGATGGAGTTCATCGCTCTGTTTACTTTGTGGATAGTAATTTTGAGTCGTTTGGTCCGCGGTGGTCCACAGCCTATTGTTAAACAAACATTGCACCTCTGCCATAGACCGAAGCCACCCTTTCCCCGCCACATTGGTTTTGGAGCATGTTTCCTGTTCTGTGCTCTAGCACGGTTAGCACTCACACTACACCACGAATCGCGCCCGAGTTCAAATGAACAGTGCTCTGGCACACCTCTTCCAAGCGAGCCAGGGACGGCTAAACGAACCATGCCCGGGAACGGCTCAGAGCACTCACACTAGTCAAACGAACCGCGCTTTGGTGGTCAAACGCACTAGTGTGAGTACACTGAAACAGTATAATAGGCTGACATGAAAGACAAGAAATTGTTGAGTAAAATCATAAATTGAGTTTTCTTTGTGTTCTTGTAGCTTTATAAAATTACGATCACTGATGGCTCTGGACCTTGAACGTGGTAGTTGGACTGCTATCTATGCAGGGTCAAAAACATCTCAATTTGTGCTCTAAATATGAAAAACCTTTGGAACGACATACAGTAACTAGAGTGAGTAACTAATAACAGAATTGGAATTTTTTTTGTGAACTTAAAACAACAAAACTAAATAGGTTTAAAACATTCTAATGAAGACCTACAGTAATTTCATGAACAATCAATTAACAGAACTGAATAAGAAACTAAACTTCATTACAAACCATAGTTTTGAATGTCAAAACTAAATATAACAAACCTTGCCTTTAATGACAACCTCACCTTAACGATAAGTCCTTTGGAGTCTACCATCCAGACTTTCTTTATACACTGCTCCCGAGGAAGCCCCTCTTTCTCCATTGCCATAATGATGAGCTCAGCTATGCCCATTGCAGCCTGGAACATCAAACTTTTGTTACAGATTTACATTCTACATACACAACATTTCAATAAAAATGACAGCCTGACTCAAATTATCAATCTTCAGTGAATTAATTCCATACCTCTTAAAAACTTAAAATTATTTGAAGGAATAGTTCACCCCAAAATTAAAAATCTGTCATAATTTACTCTCTTGAGTAGTTCCAAACCTGTATGAATTTGTATGAAGATATTTTTGCAACCACACTGTTTTGGGTCACCATTGACTTCCACAGTAGGGAAAAAATACTATGTAAGTCAGTGGTGACCCAAAACAGCAAACATTCTTCAAATTATCTTCCATTTGAAAAGTGTTTTTAAGTAAACTATTTCTTAAATAAATTTGACAGACTGAACTGTGGCATATTTGCACATGTGCACTGCTGTTGTTCACTCAATACGGGTTAACTACCATCAAAATACAGAAAAACTGATGTTTAAAACTTTGTTGTCTGTAGATCTGCATATCCAAAACACTTACCTCCCCTGCACCCTGAAATACAATGGTATGGTTGCTCATTTTGCTCTTGGTAATGCGAAGGGCAGCAAGCAGTCCTGCCACAGCAACAGCAGCAGTACCTACGAGACACAAAACACAAATATCTTTCACTCAGTTGTTAATCTCCTCTCTAAGGTTCTAAGAGTTCAGAGATTCTGTTCATAAAAGGATGAGCTAAGGCTTGAGATTCAAGTCTGGAAACTCATTAATTGTAAACATAAAGGTGGAAGCACTACAGAGGTGGATTTCTGAAGGAATTGTCAAAAGAATGAGATAAGCAGCAGTTTATATATTCTGTTGAAGAAAAAAAAACAGTCTAAATGCTAGAAATCTGCTGATTTGGGGGTGAGTCTATTAAACATACAACATTGTGGCTGTCTTCAGAAGTAAAGCTTGCTTTTAATAAATGGTCAACAAAATCATCATACATATGCATGAAAGTTGGAGAATTGTAAACTTTATTTCTGAATGGGCCATGGAGTTTTTTGTGAAAGCCCTGTGGCCTTGACAAGTGCAGGGCACCTCAAACTTCCACAGAATGAATTATTCAAAAGAGGAAGTATTTAAATGAATAAATCATTATCAATATATTATATATATATCATTATTTAGTTGGCTTGAGAAACTGATCCGACTTATTGTTTTCATAAAAACAAAGATTAAAAATCATAAAAATCCCATAGACTCCCATTCACGGAATGTTCAGATGAGCCAAGACTCCAACTGTCCAAATTTTAATCTAAACACCTGCAGCTCATTAGACTCAATCAAACGGTTTTAACTTCTTAAACTATTTTAAACTTTTCAAACTTTTTCAAACTTTCAGCTCCGGCTTTCTCAAGCCAACTTAAAGTTTGTCTAGACAAACTTTTTTATCTAGTTATCAATATACAATTTAAAATAAATTACAGTTTTTCTCAGCCGCTTTGGTGCATTTCTCACAACAGTACTTACATTTGCACAAAAGTTAATGCATTTCTCAAAACAATTAGTGCAAAC
>JAUMHP010000070.1:13362947-13380646 GCA_032361065.1 Enteromius trimaculatus
AGAAACTGCTACTATGATGTGCACACATGACTAATTGTTTTGAGAAATGCATTAACTGTTGTGCAAATGTAAGTACTTTTGTGAGAAATGCACCAAAGCGACTGAGAAAAACCGTAAAATAAAGTCATATGAAAGCATATTTCCAAATCATAAAAACAATATGGAATATAGAATATAACTTCTGAAATAATTTAATGAATAAAAGCTAATTAAAATATTACATTAATCAGGGTAATTATTTAAATAAATAAATAAACACAATCTGAAATATGTTAGCATACATTAACACAAAAAGCTCAGATATAAACAGCTTCCATATAGAATATTCCAAGCACCCCCTCAGCTCTGCTTGCTCTACTCCAGAAGATATTTATGGTTAGCTGTGTGCTCCACCCAAACATTTCACTGAAACTCAATTTCAAATAGTGTGATTGTGTTAAGGTTTTTGATCGGAAAGTGTCTGCAATGATTGTGTAAAAAACGTTAGAGACTGATAAGGGGGCACGGTAAAAAAGAAAGTAGAAAAAAAAATAATTTAACCACTCAATCTTGCTACTGAACCATGAAAACAAGAGGGATTAAAGCAGTAGAAAAGAATATCAGAGACAGAGAAACTTACAGTCATTGAATTCTGAAATACACTAGCCTGAGAACTGCATTAATCATAACATTATGCCTCTTTTAAACTGTTTTCTGTGCTTTAATAATTTTGTATTGGTGAAACTTAAAACTAGTGTGTGACTAAAGTCTTTTTTATGCCCATACCTTGGATGTCGTCGTTGAAAGTGAGGTACTTGTTGCGGTACTTGCTCAACAGACGAAAAGCATTGATGTTAGCAAAATCTTCAAACTGGATAAGGCAGTTCACCCCATACCTGTGCATTACAGAAAAATCAGTGAACATTACGCAACAAAACCACATATAATCTCAAAGACATTTGTTTTCAATACAAAGAATCCTTACAGAATATGGTCTAAATTCTCACAGGCTAACCAAAAATCTACCATTTCATGTTAAGTGGCTATTTAAATGCACTCCACTTCAGCCTGCAGAGGGGGCCATCCAACTGCTCCTCAAGCCTGTCACAGACGGGGTGGTTGTGGGTGTTCAATCCTGAAGGTTTTTTTCCCTTCTCGGTGTGGGCCTGAGACTCTTATCATTACTTTGTAGTAATTTCCACAGCCAAACACAACTCTCAGTGGTCAGAAAAACAAATAGAAACCTTTGTATGATCAGTTAGTAGATGATGTGGAGTACAGAGAAAAACCTTCCCAAATGACTTTTCAAAATCAATAGCAAAGATCTGCACGCCCACAATCATGTCTCTCTTGAGGAGAGACCTCCATGCTCCATGAGAAAAACTGTGGACTTTTAAATTGACTACAGTGGTTTCTCAAGTTATTTATCCAGTCAGCAAAACAATTGAAGGAACAGTTCACAGCAACTAACTCATTCCCCAATGGAATATAAAGGGCAGATTCAGGTCCATTATATTTTGATGCAATATTCGAGGTCCTCCGCATTGGAAACAGGGTGGGTAAACACAGCAGTGTGGCTCCATAGAGAGTTGGCCTGTCACTCAACTCAATGCAAGAGAAATAGAGATCTGCTGTGCCGTACACATATCACTCAAACACACACAGGGGAAAAACACAGTTTTCACAATGGCAGTCATCTACAGAAGCATCCAACCATTTGTTTATTTCCATTAACGAAGATAAAACACTAAAATAAAAAACAACACCACCATAAATCGATACATGACATGTCTGAAGTTGTTATTCAGTAACAATCTTTCCCTGTAATAACTTGATAAGCTGAGTTGAATTTGATATCTGATTCGGTCCGATTTGTGAATGAATCATTGAGCGGTGAATTTCTTATATAACAATGTAACTCACTGCCTTACTAAGATACAAATGCAAACCTTTTGTATTTGAGACAAAATGTGTGTATTATGTGTACTATTCCCTCTTTCTGAAGACAATAAAGAATGAATCTAGATCTAAGTAATACAGTATAAATGGTCTGTGTGGCTTGTTCAGATATGCTACAAAAACAGAAAAATGCAATAAAGTTTTCATTGTCCCCGGAGACTTTCCAGCACCGAAGTGCTCTAGGTAAACAAGGTTAACTGAGTTCAGAATCTCATCCAAACTTTGAAGATACCCTGTCCTGAGACCCGGCCTCAGATTGGTGCATCTAATCAAACTGCAGTTTAAATTCTGGCATATCTGCTTGAAGAGGCAGGAAAGCAGTAAAGAGAGACTGACAGAGTAATTGCTCTTGGATTTGGAGAAGAACTTCGGCAGATATAAATAGGATTTAGAGAAAGTGAGTCATAATCCCAGTATGCTCTCTGATCTGTTGGACCGCATCATTGAAGGAGGAAGATGAAAAATAAGATCACAACCTCCTAAACTAGCTCAGTTGTGGTTGTAAAAGATGTCAATATTAGCATAAAACACGAAAAAGGTCTGTCAACTAAATACTCCTTAACATTTGAGGTGATGCTCTCAGAAGTTGATTTTGAATACATTTGCCTGAGATAGAGACTAACTGACTAACCATGTGGTGCATTGTGGTCTCATTCTCACCAAAGCTTGTTGTCTTTTTCTGGCGCCTCGTTCAATGAGATCCATAATGCACCTCCGCGTCTGTTGTAAAACTCAAACAAAGAGCTGGCTGGAGATCAGCTGCACTGGTCCTCTTCACCAAAACTCAGGCCAGACAATAACAGACACACCCAAGCACACTGAGAGCTGCAGGGACTCTGTCTCTCCTCGTTCGCCAGCCTTTACCTCCAGACAGGGCTGAAAGTGTTGAGAGTGTGAAGAGGACCCCTTAACTAGGCATAGATTAATTTTTTTAATCTAGATTTAAAAGATTTATCTAGATTAAAATGGCTCATTGGAACTCTGTCAAAGGCATTCAGAATATGAGTGCTACCTAAATAATGACTAAAAGTAAAGCCCTATTCGGACGGGACTAGACCCCCCCTGTAGTTCTCTAGGGCAACAGATCAGCATCTGAGAATGAAGGAACTTCCTAGGATTGAATATTTAAATATTTTGTATAACACTTAATAAAAACTAAGTGCCATTTTATTTTTCTTATGGACGTGTCAAAAAATAGTCTCTTAATTAGGCTAGCCACACAGCTGGACTACAGTAAAAGGCAGAGCATGACTTAGTGTTGCTAAACACTTTACAGTATATACAGCTAAAATGATGTGCTTTCATTTTAAACTACAGTTTAAGCTGTTGCTGAATCACCCTCTGTGACAGTTTCTGAAACTGAGTGCCATGCGTTTCACAAGTTAGCTTTGCTACTAATATGACAGCCTATCCTCATGATCCTATAGTACATTGAGCCTTCAAAGTTACACTATTATAGTCCAATAACAAATATTAATTTAGTTTTCAAATTAGTATACTATTGAAATGGTGTAGGCTATGCAAACAAGGCATCATGTAATTTCTAATTTTGTGTTACGCCGTTGTGTTATTAGCACTGATAATCACTGTGGTATTGAAGTGTTTTGTAACCACAGCAGGAGATTATTTGCTCTCACATTTTGGGCTCACCTTTCTTGGGAAAGAAGTCTAGAAAATTTAAAAGGAAAATAAAATTTAACTCCTCAGGGGCCCTCCCCCCACTTGGGGCCCAGGTAACTTAGTCCCACTTTTCACCCAACTATGACGCCCCTTCCTATAGCTACTGCACTTCCTATGACCCTTTTGGCATTCTGTTCTTTGGAAAACGGCACAAGTAAGTGGCGAACACACACCTGTGAAACTCTTCGACGCAAAATTGCAAAAAAAACAAAACAATTTTTTTTTAATGTTATGCTCGCATCATTTTCATGACCAAAAAATATATATATTTACCTATATACAGTATAAAATGTCATGTGAATCAAGGAAACAAACCGAAAAAAAAAATGTTTTTCTGCAGTAAATGTAGGCAAAAACTGATCTTTCCAAACCCAAACACATGCACACACACAAACAGTAACATTCAGAATGACCT
This sequence comes from Enteromius trimaculatus, assembly GCA_032361065.1. Taxonomy (NCBI): domain Eukaryota; kingdom Metazoa; phylum Chordata; class Actinopteri; order Cypriniformes; family Cyprinidae; genus Enteromius; species Enteromius trimaculatus. The sequence continues at coordinate 13,366,981 of JAUMHP010000070.1, forward strand.
TTCAAACAAACATAGAAGTTTCAGAGTAGTTCTGGCATTAATACACACACGGCATGTGTTAACTTACACACAGATGACTCCTCAGCTCAGACATAGAAGGTGAACACTTGTACATTTAGAGCACTCATTTATTATTTGTAAAATTCATGCAGAACAGCTCACAATTTCCAAATCTATTTGTCAGGCATATGGAAGCTATAGTATATAGCCAGCAAATTCTATACAAACCATAATACACTTCGGTCTGTCTAAATGATAGTAGTAAGGAAGGCAGACTCCATCACTCTTAAAGAGGAATGCAGTAAATGTACTCAGAGCCCTTGAGAGACTGCTAAACCCATCTCCACGCCACGGCTAACAAAACACAACAAGACCCTTTGTTTTTAAACCACTGATGATTTACTACTAATTTCTTTCAAATATAAAGGATTTATCTACACAGACAAAAGTCTTTAATAAAGATTTGATGCTAACCAGCCAAATCTCACCGAGGCACTTCAGTGTTCACACACTAACAGGAACACAACCTGGCCGTTGGGAATTAAGCATTTCTCATAAAGTGGTTTGCTCAACAGTGTAGAGAAAATAGAGACTAAATCACAGCCACTAGGTTTAGGTTTAGGTTTAGCGTAATCTTGCTGGGCCACACACGATCGTTTGCTAAGATTGGGTCAAAAGATTTTGGCAGAGCCACATGTCCACAAAGATAATCTTTTGCCCGCATGCTGCCGTGCAGTCCACAGGCCTCAGCGTTAAAGGTCATTGTAAAAATCCCATCCAAACACAGCTGTTCAACCAAAGTCTTTAATAAGTGCGCACACACACACACACATGCAATATGAAAACAATTTCTAGGATTCCAGACAGGTTTGACATAACCAAGCTTAAAGTCAAACATTATCCACATTTACAGACCATTCTTTCTCATGTCCAAAGGGTGAATATGCAAACTATGCACATTAATACTTCATATATAAACGTTTCACAATTTCCATCCTAAAAGTATGTGTATATACAAACTGCACAAGGTTTATAAAGGTGCATATGAGCCAGAACCTGAACAAATTTCACTTTATAATTCCCAGTTAGTAAAATATAGTTTGTAATACTTAAACTAAATCATTTACAAACCAAGTAAATATATTTAGTGTCAATTTAATGCATATTTGCATTAAAACCTTTTTTTTTAAATAAGTGTAAAAATTGACTGACTAAAGCTTACGTTACAACATTACAACTAAACACTTCTAAAACCCCATATGTGTCGGAAATGCCCTATAACGTTACTAACGGGTCAAGGATTAAGTGGGACAGGCAATACATTGGTGAGCATGCAGCTCTTCAGTGTTCTTCTCCTGCACACTGGGTCCCACAGGGCCCATGGAGCTTCACAAGCTGCCCTTTCTGTTTAACATCATTCTGAAATATCAAGCGACATTGCCCTGTCCTAACACGGCTTCATAACGATGCCCTGAAATAGCCTGTGTTACCATAGAAATAACTGGAAGACTGTTCTCACTAGAGCTCTGTGAAAAGCGACGAGCTCTAATGAAATAATTTGACATGGGAATTGTGCCTGTGCAAACAGAGGGGCTACAGAAGACGGATACTTTTCAGTCTGTCCTGGGAGAAGATGGAAAACAAAGTCAACCCCCCGCAAAGTACTCCTGCACAACAACACAAAGCCTGAGAAAAAAATCTATTCCTGAATTAACAGCATCATAAAAGAAGCATAACAACCCCCCAGCAAAAATAATCCCAGCATTTACTACCCAGAATGTTGCTTTTCTTTTGAATGCGTGTTTCTTTATATGGTGTTGTATACTCTTTACCCAAATTAAAGCCTTCTAAGCGCGCCTGTGTGCCTATGCCCACTATCTGCTCTAGTCCCTTATTTTAAACCTATTGTGGGGCAGAAAAGTGGCCTGACAGGGATTGGTGTCATTATTCTTCAGCACTTGCACTTGATGGGCAAAGTCCACAAAGCCTTGATGGGAAACAGAGCACCTGCAGGTTTTTAAACTTACAGCCTGAAATCCTGAACCTCAATGAAAGCTAAAGAATTTTCATGATTTTTCTTTCTCTTCTTTTCAAATTTTATTTCAGACTGGCAAAGCAATTCTTCAGGAATGCTATTTATCTATTCTATCAATATGCAGTGAAACAAAAACAAACATTTGTTTTTCACTGACCTCAAAAAGTACAAATGGAGAGCAACAACCCAATAAACTGTTGGGTGCAGTTTCTTCTAAAACTCTTCAACTTTAGAACTGAGAGACATTTAAAACTGTTCCTGTAACTCAAAAAGCAGAAAATGGTGGTGGCAATGTCAGTTTCCTTCATGTGATTTATAGTTTTAACTCTTGAGTGTGAATAACCTTTAAGGTATATATGCTAATTGGGTTTGATTCCCAATAAAGTATAAATTAAAAGGTCTAAAAAGGACCTCAGTGCAATCTGAGTTGTTTCAGATCAAAGCATAAATGTATTTTTTTCCTGAAGCATTGAGGCTCTGAAATGTAAAATTATAAGGAGTTTATTAAAAATCACCAGGACTGTAATCATTTGTTCAGTCGTCAACCTATAATCATTCATTTTCCGCCAACTCTGCACTTTTGGGGAAAAGTGATGCTGTTCCCTGTAGTTTCATGTCCACCCCATTATTATAGAATCATGGCGATATTCAGCCAGCTGGAAGAAAATCAGACACTGGGGTTTTTGAGTTCTGCTTTAAATACAGCCATGTGTGGTACTATGCTCCAGCCACTGTCAAAACAGGCCACACCAGTACCTAAAGCAACTGAGAGAACTTTGACCAAGACTTTGGTTCTTAAATATTAATGGTGTTTACCAGCGCAGAACTTGCCACAATGTTCCAGGTGGTTGCCATGCTATCAAGCTCACATCAGCTGACACTCAGCTGATCCACTCCCAACCTAAAATATATGGTAATTGTAAGTTATCTTTGATGATAATGGTCCTGACAGAAATATATTTTTCACACACGTTCTATGGAATGGCTGTCTGCGTACAACAGTTAGCAGACGTGAGAGAAAAGTGTTTGTAACTATTTAATATATTTAAAAAAAAAAAAAACGGGTCAAATTTGCTACAGGAGGCCTTTATTCTCACACTTTATTATGGATGGATGCACTCAATTTAACTACTTTTGGACTGTTAAAAAACATTAACCGAGAATCCAAAATTCCAGTACAGTGGGTACGGAAAGTATTCAGACCCCCTTCAATTTTTCACTCTTTGTTATATTGCAGCCATTTGCTAAAATCATTTAAGTTTAATTTTTTTGGAATTTGTATGAACTAGCCACCTCGTAAAATACGTATGAATTGGTCAAAAGACTGTTTAAAATGAAGGTTGTGTACCACTATATGATGTAACAGTGTGGCTAAACATCGCCTTCAAAGAAGTGGTGTAAATGACAAGAAAGAAAAACAGTTCTACTCAGAAATCAAACGATAAAGATGGAAAACAGTCTTTGCATTGCCTTCCTTCCAATCTCAGCATTAGGAAAGAGTAGATGAACATTATTTTTAATTAATATGTCGACCATGTCAGTAAGAATTTGGTCATTTATTCACTTTGTTTCACTAAATATCTGTTTACTAGCAAGGCACAATTCAAAATAGGATTTTTAGAAAGACTGAAACTGAAAGACAATGTTGTGCCAACAATACTGGATTCCACACTAATGTCAAAACACACAAGTGATTATTGCTTTGTCTGTTAAACACATCATCTGATATGAGTGTTTAAAAAATGTTAACCTAAATCACTACAGTGTCCATCTGTGAAGGACATATGCTGTCAAACATGCACAACTGTTAACCAATCAAAGCACTGGTCGTTTATTTCAGAGCAGAAAATAGCCTATTACTTCTAAATTGTCATGGTTTTTGATGTAAAAATCTTGATAACATTATAAATGGACAGCACAAAATAAAAAAGCAAAGGCAGTTCAAGACGCCTTTAACAAACTTCACTAATAAAGACCCAAAAGGATTTATTCTCCATGCTAACAGTGCTACACTGAAGTTCCTTGAACACATTAGAGTTCTCAGCAAAGATTAATCTCTGAACATCCAAAGTGAAATGAAAAATGAGCTGTCAAAGAATAAAACGGAATAAAAAATGACAAGAACTCAAAGGACATTTTAGAAGACCAATGGCACAAGATCGCAAACCATTCTAAGCATCAGTGAGCTGACTGAGCCATCAGGGCTGGTTATGGGCTGAATTACATCACCGCATGGCTCAGTTTCGAGCAGGATATGTGGGGAGAGAACTGATGAGGTGTGCAGTCAGCGATCCGGTTCGGGTCTCTGTTACTGGAGTCATCGTTCAGAGCCCACAAACCTAAACCCCACATTCCTGCAACGCAATGGCTCAGCTATGCTCTCCAGGCATTTCCATCAGTGGCCTGTGGAAGGAAGCATGTGCTGTGCAGGAGGGGTACAGTGGGTTTACTATACCTGTCTGTAATAGCCTTCATAAATTCCTCCAGAAGCTCATCATAGGCCTGTCCACGTATTCTTTTATGCCTCAGACCAATGTACAGAGGGTCCTTTAGGAGCTCCTGTGACAGGGAAAGAAAGAGGAAAAGCTTTTCACTTTCATAATACTACGCATCAAGTAGAAACAATGGCATGACACGACAATTCATCATATCGTTTTAACCAGTGGGGGAAAAAACACAAAAAAATACAATACCATCAAATCTCAAAAGCGAATGTTTATTATGTGCACAACTCCACTTTAATTAGATTACATATGGTAATGTGGTTACCCCGCAGCTGTATAAACTGCTCACAGTTGTTTGTGCCTGTTTAAAAGAAAGACAGACAGAGAACAAGAGAAAGAGAAATGCACGAAAACATAAAAAGAAGACAGAAAGAGGCCAACATGCAAAGAAAAAGAACCTTACTGCATTTTCAATTTGGAAGTTCAGCTGTCACTCTTTTACAGATCTGCAGACTTCACACTGAGAGCCACTAACATTATAGGAAAAACAGAAGAGAAGTCGAGAGAGAATGCGAGCGTCATATAAAAATTCTGCACACCCCATCACTGTCAGCGTGCCAGTCAAGCAGAAAAGAAATGAATTAACAGAGCACCTGCATCACTCTCAGCAGTACTGATGTGAGGTGCAACAAGCCTGGAAATTTTTCCACATGTTTTGATCACGGTGAACGAGGAAGTGCTTTCATCAGAACTCATTCCCACATGGCACACAAAAATTCAAGCATAATCTCCTTTGACGATCTGTCCTCAGTACTAAAGGTTCTTTTAGGTCTAGTCAAAGTAAAAAAAAGAAGAAGTTGCAGTGTGGGATTGAAAAATCATGAAGACTTTAAATTTCTTTATGTTGTGTTTAAAGTCAACCAAATCAAATTTACCCTGTTTTTTTAAAGTGCACACCATTTTTTTTGTGCACACCATTTGATTGTGATGTATCGCACAATACAAAAAGAAATATCTGTTGCTACTTTCATTTCATCTCCAGCTTTTCCCTCACTTCTTTCAGGATTCACTGTATCATATCAGGTATTCATCATATCATATCAACTTCGTAAAGTCATATGTATAGTCAAGTAATACAAAAGGCATAGTTGGACCCTGATTGTACTAAGTAAATAAATAAATACATTTTAAACCCATAATTTTTTCCTCTTTGTTTGTGCAATTAACACAGTTCATCAATTTTAAAAGTGATATAGTTTATACACCAAAAATCTATTTAGAATATCTATAAGAATTTCTGATGTAGTTTTTTTAACTTTCTTCTGTGTAACACAAAAGAAGACAATTATTTTGAACCATGTTGATAAAAGGTTTGATGACCACTAAATAGATGAAATTGACTTTGATTTTTGATTTTTCTTCCAGTACTACTTTAGATTTCTATTCAAGGCTTTAAAACAGCAATTGTGTTCCCTTAAAAGGGAGGACTGTCTGGTTTCAGGCAGTAAGTAAATTTATCAGTGTGGGAGATGAAACATAGAGCAGTCTGAGATATCAGACGGTAACTGAAGGCAGATTTTTTTGTGCGTTCACACTCAGTAGGAGGGGGTTTACTTCCAGAAGGTCTGGTTTGTTGTGACTTTTTTTTTAATCTCAAGAAAGTCGCTATAATGAGCTTCTCTGAACCTCTCAGGAACTCAAACAAACATCAAACTGCCAAACCTCCTCAGAAGTGGATTATGGTACGTTGTGCCATCTACTCCATCAATGGGGCTAGCCAAAACAAGTACTTTTCTCACCGCATTTAAAGGATATCCATAGACTGTACCAGGAAAAAAAAACAATATTGGTCATGGCTGTGATTATGAAAAGAATTAATATTTTTTTTTTATTATGTTATTTTTTAGCAAAGATGTAATGTTTGAAATGTTACAAAAGATGCCGTTAGTCAAAAAAAGTAACAAAAAATTTCTGAAGGATCATGTGACAGAAGACTGGAGTAATGGCTGCTGAAAATAACTTGCATTTTTAAATCTACACAGTAGATATACGTTTTTTAAATTTTAACATATTAAGTATATGATTGCTTGATGAAAATGTAGTTATGGGACCAACAAGGATTCAAAAACGCTCAAATCATCATCAGTATCTCTTGATCTTCTCAACATGTGATGAAAACCAGAAGCTGACATTATTAAAAAAAACCTGTAATAAATGTAATATGTGAAAATTGAACCATCAGATTACACGCTAAGATAATATCTAAAATAACAGATACACCTGGGCCGATACAATTAGATCCACAGATCCACCTAAGATAATGCCTGCAAATTCAGGAGATACAGGAGCTAATCCTAGACCTGCACAACCACTGAGATGTTCTTTTGTAAAAATGAGTCACTAAGTGATGAGAGGAAGTCTTTTTTACTCAGACATTAATGGTGGGTTTTGGTGAACCGTGCTTTGTGTGTGTGAACTGTACGTGTATGTGGTCTTTCAGGTGAGATTAAGGCACAGGAACAGTCAGGGTCTGTTAGCCACACAGTCAGACAAGAATGAGAAAATGAGTGCTAGAGAGAGAAAGAGAGAGAGAGTAAAAAAAGAGGGGTCTCTTTGCCTAGACCACCCACAACCAAAACAGACAGCACTTTGTTTGAGATGACATCATTCGGTTTGCTTTCAGTATGTGAAATGTCTGCCTGTGGATGAGGTCACATGAGGTGATAGCGACAGTGAGTGTCCCTGCTGTCCATCAACAGAAGCAGCCTCTGAAGTTTTGTGATGATCTATAAGAGATGTCATCGTATTCCTCTTTTACAGCAGAGACAAATACATGTACACTGATGGGGTGTCAGCCATCATGATCTGTTGTCTGGAGGTTTGTATCGTATACAGAAGCTCAGAGATCTCCATGCAATCTAGCTCTGTTTAATCAAGGCACAATAATACTCTAGCAACACTCACAGGAGGTGTTTACATAGAGAACCAACAACAACAAAAAATTCAGATTGTGTTTACATTGGGTTTGATTGCAGTCTATAGGGGTCGGTTTTGGCTGTTTTTGTTTGTACAGTCTGGTACAGTACATTGCAGCTACTAAATCACTGAACTCACAAAAAATAAAAATAAAAAACCCTTATGAGTCAAATATTTCATAATAACAACATAATATAATATGATATAGTATAGTACAACATATAATATATTATAATGATAAAAGCTTGACTTAAATTTAAATAAACTGTACTTATCCTTCTATAATTATTATTAATATCATTAAATATTTTACTTACAAATGAAGTTGTTATGATTTACCTGGATGTACTGCTCTGTCTTGCCCCATTTTGGACCTTGTTTGCCACTCGTTCGACCCCGCTAGCCTACTGAACTTTCCTTATGCTCTGCCTCCGACATACCTGTTTGCCATGGTTTTGACCCTGCCTTTTCTGCCCATGATTTTGAATAAAAAGCTTTTATTTGGATCCGCACATACTCGTATACTACTTCTGTTAATACAAACATACATATAAAACACAAACATAAAAAATCTAAATGATTCATTTATATATAAGGATTTATAGTCAAATATAATGTTTTAAAATATACAATTTTACTTGAATAATTATACAACATTTTATATACACATACACACAAACTAATATATAAAATATAAATTCTCAAAATGCTCATGACTCAAATATAATAACAACAATAATATTTACTAATGCTATAGTTAATTATAGTTAAATAATTTAGTGTTTTATTAAATGTTTTAATATTTTTATTATTTTATAAAAACATATATAATGTTAAATATCCAAAACAATATTTCCATAGTATTTATTTCAGTATAAACACTCTATTAAAGTAATATTTGTAAATTTAAAATAATAATTAAATATTAATAAATTAAAAAAATTATACATAATAGTGTATATATTTATATTTAATAAATACATTTATTTATAAGGGTTGCAAAAACAGCTGTGAATATTTACACTGAGACACAAATAGTATCTGACAGAAAATCCAGTTTGCTGACACGAACAATTAGCACACTTAAGCTCTTCAGAAAAACTTGCTCAAAGCCCCTCCATGCTATTTGCACATCTTGAACTTTCTCTAGCAGCCAGACCACAGACAGCGTTCTTTATGGATTAGAGTAAAACCAGAGCATACAGGGCCTGGATCAAACACCCATAAATGATGTATGCGGATCACATTGCTCACTGTCTGTATCGACTGTGTTTGGTCAGTCAAACTGATCCAGGTGCAGTCTTCCAGCTTTTTCTGAGGGTCTGAAAGTGAGGAGACAGCCTGACCCCAGTCAGCAGGCGTCTTGCTCCTTTAGAAATAACAGTAGACTTAATCCTTTAATAACACTCATTTAATCATACGACTGCACAGTCTTATAAAACACACACACACACTGCTCTGGGGGAATAAGCAGTGAATTCATCAATCATTAGATCTGTCATCTCTTTAGAATATCCTGAAAAAGAGGTCTTAATTACCCCAGACTTCCTCCAAAGTCGGCCAAATGGTGCAGTAGAAGAAGTCTTTCAATTTCAGACTTGTAGAGGGATGGAAGACTAAACAACGAGCCGTGTGTGGGTCTGAAACACTGCATATTCGTTTCTGTCTGTCTACGCTGAGATCATTTTAATGACAAAAACAGACGCTTTATCGCAAACACATGCATGCGACATTAACCCAGACGGCACAAAATAAACAAATAAAAAAAGTTAAACCAAAACAAATTAGAAATAAATGAAACAAAATCGCAAAAAAGTTGGATGCAGACACAGACAGGGGGTCGAAATCTAGTCAAAAAGTGTTTTGATGCCTGAGGATATTTCGAATAGCTGGCCACTCTGAATTTAGTAATGCAGCAGTAGATGCCTGTGGAGCTGGCCTGCTGGATACTGAAGCAGAAGTGAATGGGAAAACTGACTCAGAGCAGTTACACAACAGTGTTCACGTGCTCTTACCCTCTTGCTCATTAATGGGCTTTTCTTCCTTACAAATGCGTGAGGCTTTCTGATGAGTTTAATCTAAAAGCAACAATTGTTGCCATAACAAATGATCTCATGTTAATTGACAAACGTATGCATACATTGAATTTGGAGATGCTTTGAGCAAAAGCACAAGCCAAATGCATAAATAATGCAATGCAGGAAGTTTCATCTTATTGAATTATGGTCTACAGTTTCGCATGCTAATTTCTTTGCACTTATTATTGGTGTTTAAATTTTCTTGTTATCGTAAACGATGAAAAGAGTTTCTGCTGCTTGATATGTTTGGGAAAACTATGATTTTTTTATTAAATAGTAAGTTCAAATGAATAGTAAATGAATATGATTGTGATAGTGTACCACAATATCCACAATAAAGAAATGAATAACTTAATTAAAAATGTAAAGTATAATTAATTATAAACCAGAAGTAAATACACAAAAAATAAAATAATTTTTTTTAAAAAGAGCAGCAAAAACTGTTTTTAACATTAATAATATAAAGAAATGTTTCTTGAGCACCATATCATGAAGGATCATGTGACACTGTAGACAGTATAAACTATATACAAATATGGTAACACTTTAGAATAGGGAACACTTCTTCACTATTAACTATGACTTTTCCCTCAATAAACTCATAATTTGCTGATTATTAATAGTAAAAAGCTAGTTGTTAAGTTTAGGAATTGGGTAAGGTTATTGACATATAATAAGGTCATGTAGAATAATACTGTAATAATATTCTAGTAATATGCATGCTAACAAGCAACTAGTTTAGAAACCTTAAAATAAAGTGTTACCACAAATGTATATACATAGCTGTAACTTAACCAGTATGAAAAGTGTTTCTAAAACACAAAAGTTGAAAAGTTTCCTCTCACACTTTTCTCTTCCTCTCTCGCTCCATCTGAAACTTGGCATCTATGATGGCATGGCTAAGCCACTGCTCTGGCACAGAAGGAAGTACCAGGTGTCAGCTGGCACAAAGCCTTGGTAGATGAAGCAGTTGTTTTCTATTTCTGCTTTGCCACACCCTTGGCCCTTTTAAGAATGACATAGGCGTTACGCTCACTAAATTTACCTCTGAACTCACAGGGCTATTCATATCTTTTAGCTACTGCAGCAGTCACCTCTGTCCTTCTGCTACCGCACCGGTGAAAACAAACAAGTTGGAGGATTAGAGACATGAGAGAGGATGTGGCTGCTAAGAATAGTTAAGTCCCCTCTTTGATTTTGTCAGAGAAAACAAGATGGCAAGCGTGTGTCAGCAGTCACGGTCTGGTTGGCTGAGGTGCCACAGGTCTGCCTACCTCATTGTCTGTCCCTACGTCCAGCATAACAGGAAGGCACTGCTGAGGCGGCATTCCACCACAGGCGGTGTACAAGGCCAGTTTACCCACAGGGATGCCCATGCCATAGCACCCCAGATCCCCCAGGCCCAGAATCCTCTCTCCATCTGTCACCACTACAGCCTAGCACAAAATAAAACCAAAAGTACAAAAGTTATTAAGACAGTCAGCAAATTCACAAATGGACTGCCTAAATAAGCAATTTTTATACAATTTTTAAACATACTGTATATATATATATATATATATATATATATATTTTTTTTTTTTTTTTTATCCTATGCTCACCATTTTTTTTTCTCCTATGCTCACCAAGACAATAAATAAGGTAAAAAATATTATTAATATTATTATTTAATATTAAATATTAAAATATTATTCCAATGAAAAATAAAGTTTTTCATGTGACACTCAAGACTGAAGTACTTTTACTTTATTATTGATTAAATGGATGCACCCTTGGTGACTTCAATTTAAAAACAGTAATGTGTATATAGTATTTTGGACACAATGCACTAAAGTTCAAAGATATAACTGGCTGAATTCATGCACTTTATTATTAAATCCCTTCCTCTTTTTTTGTCTTGGATTACAATATACATTTATATTTAGCTAGGTTGCCTTGTAAGCCTGTTGTCCAGCAAGAACAGAATTTTTGTTTTTATAATCACATTTTCACATATTCGCAATAAACTAACAAATTCAAAATAACAACATAAGCTTGGTAATTCATTCCCACTACCGGACACAATTGATCCCAAAACAAGAACAACATGTTTTTTTCCGTTAACATTGTAATGCAGATGCAGAACGTGTTTAACCTTTTTACTGCTTCACTTCATTTCATGCCATCCCGTACATCATTACCTTAATAACTTTTAAATGCTTAGCGAGCAGATTAATATGACGTTTTGGCATTGTTTTCACAGTGAGATTGAATCAATGTCTTTGGAATTGGTGAAACCCTGGAGAGTGTTAATTTGTCTGACAGTCAGAGTTCTGGTACATTGTGTAATAGTACAGGGTGGTGTAGTTGGAATAGGCAAAACTCACACGAATGTCCTTCTCTGGCCAGCTCTGAAGTAGTGTGGAGATATGGGAGCGGTCATGAATTGTAATAAATAGGCCCCTAGAAGAGACAAAAACAGTAAGTGATAAAAACATGGTCAATTTAATTGTTCCTGCTTTGCCTCCATATCACAAATTCTTCTATTCATTATATACTATATAGGACCAAATTATCAACCAAAATGGTGGACATCTAAAATGAACAGTCTATATATACTTATTAAGTCATTAAGTAAAAATGTATGTTCAAGCTGCATTTGGATCAATTAAAGCTTGAAGTTCTACCTTCAGGTAAATGTATTGATATTAAAACGTTTTGATATTCCTTGCTATTAGTTCTGGGCATACCGGTTCAAACAGTAAACTGTTTTAAAATCATACACACAGTCGGCATTAAAAAAAACAACAACAAACAAGACATATGTCTAAGCAATGTAGACAGCAAATTCTTTAGCTGGCCATATACACCAATTGTAAACAGCCATTTACAGAAGCCAGAGATGTGCTGAAGGTGAGCAAACAAAAGAAAAGACTAGCAGGCAAAGCAAGATCACTGTTCTATGTTCATTATTGGAGGAAATCCTAAATACTGCATTGAGAGTATATGTAAGCCATCTCTAAAGGGGAACTGACTGACTTCAGAAAAGTTTAGATAGTATTTTATTTTCATCTTAAACTCTATATAATGAGTATTTAAAAGTGCAGTGCTGTTTTGTTTACAGAAAACAACTATTCCATAAAAGCTACCTGCTGGCAGAGAATGAATTTGCTTTTTTATCTGCAGATATGTTTTATGCAGCATAACTTCACAAAGCCAAAGTCTGAGCATTCTATTCATTTTATGCTTATCTGTTTTTTTTTATTACAGTTTTCCTGCTACGGGACTCACAACTACTCCCTTTCAGTAACTGAAATAAAGCTGAAATAAAAGTAAATATAAATATGAAGTGAAAATTAAACGTGCCATGAACTAAACTAAGAATTGTTTATTTGGCAACAAACTTATATATGATAAATATATATATATATATGTGTGTGTGTGTGTGTGTGTGTATAAACTAAACAATAAACATGAATAATTACATACTATAGTAATAGTATAGAATTAATATTAAAATAACACTGGTCTTAGGAGTTCCATTTTGCTGTTATTGTGTCAGAATCAAAATAAAATAATAAAAGTAGGAAAAAATAATAGCAGATAACAGAGTGCATAATCAAGAACAGGTATTAATTATCTGAGCAGACAAATCTTTATAATCAGTACCAACAGTCTTGCAGTGAATAAGAATGAATCAATTCTAATCAACCTCCCGAGGAACATTCTATCATTCCCACATGTGCTAATAATAAATAGGCTTTTTTTATATTCTCCTGATCATAAACAAATCAACAGCTTCATCCCTGGGCTGGAGAAAATTTTCTCAAAAAAGCTTGTGAGGAGTGTAGGATTACTGTATTCGTGACTCATTACACTTTACACTAAAAATGTAAAACAAAAGAAAGAACAAATCAGTTTCAATATTGGTTGATCACTACTACACTGGTCTACCAATCACACCAGCAGTGTTTATTAGGTCTGGAAAAACATGTTTGTTGATGGAGAAAGGTCCCATAAAACACCTTTGATCACTCATGCAAGTGAACAAACGCTGATTTTCTGATCCATACATACTGTGACGGCCGCCGATCAGCGCCGCCCTGGCAATCATCAACGCACACCTGGAACCCATTTGCCCGGGCCAATCGATC
>JAUMHP010000070.1:13380746-13393107 GCA_032361065.1 Enteromius trimaculatus
AATAAATCCACCCTTCGGGGTTTTTGTGTTCACCACATCTGAGTCTGTCGTGCTCTCTAGCGCCAGGGATCACAATACGTAAAGGTTTAGTTCACCCCAAAATAAAAATTCTGTCATTAATCACTCATATGGACTATTTTACCAATGTCCTTGCTACACTTCTAGCAAGAGCCTGACAGAGCGGGCAGGATGGCGGGACGAGGCACAGCCGGAGGAGTGGAGTCCAGAGGCGAAAGATGGTCGACTCCTGACCAAGGTGGAGCCGGAGGAACAAGGGAGCCTGGTGGAGCTGGTGGGACGACGGCCCACAGTGGAGCCTAGGGAACTATGAGGCCAAGCGTCGCCGGTTGGAGGCGGAGACAGGGGATCGCTGTGCCCGAATGGAGCTGGAAACTGGCTGCCCGGAGGCGAATCCGCATGCCCCGAAGGTGCTGACAGCGAGTGAGATGAGGCGACAGAACAGACTGGTATGAAAGGAGGTAGGAGAGGGAGGTTGGAAGGGAACACAGACAAATCAGAGCTATATGGAAACAGCGGGGAAACCGGAGATTCAGGGGAGCTGGGCACAACCTCTCCAAACCAGTCAATCATATCTACTTCGAAAACATCCAAAAGTTCCTGATAATAAGAACCTGAGTCCCTTTTCCTCTCACCCTCAGTGGTGGGAGTGTGGGCAAGGCTTTCATCCGGACCACTAAAACACCCTCTGTGTTGCGGAGCGGAATCTGCAGAGAACTGGATCAGTCCCTTCAGCATGGGCTCGTTGAAGCGCTCCGGCAGCACGGGCTTGGTGAAGCGCCCTGGTTCATTGACATGCTCGGGCAGTGATGTGTCTTTCTGTGCAGTTTTACGTGGTGCGGGTGTGGGAAGAAGTTTTCTTGGTGCAGGAATCGGGTGGTGAATTCGTGGTGCGGAGATAGGCTGGTGTTCTTTCCGTGCGGGACTAAGACGGCGCCTCCGGATTGCACCGTCATTGAATGGTATTCTGGTGGCGTGCTCCTCGGCCACTGCTCACACAGCCCGGGGAATGGAGGAAGCCCTTGTTCGAGATGGTGGAGAATTTCTTCGGCCCCATCCATCCTGCTTTTTCGGTATCGGTCCGTTATACTGTCATGGTAGTGCAAAGGTAAGGCACAGAGAGGTTCTTTGTAGAAGTCAAACATCTTTACTATTCACAAACAAGCAGGAGCAAGTTACACACACACTTTACATTGACGATAACAGACGAAGACTGGTACACAGGGATCAACTTAAGAAGGGCAGACAATCAATGTAAACGAGCTAGACACACCTGAATGGAATACCAATTAACAAAAATAGGTCACAGGACAAAACAGAGCACATGGCGAAACACAACATAACAACTGCACATGTAACAGGCGGGGAAGAAACTGTTGAAGAACCTTTTTCTCTGTGTGATGATGCTGTCCGCTCTGTTGTGTCTCAGATTGTATATACAGCTTTTGTGTCTGAACAGAGAGTGAGCTGGATGGAGTAAGTCCTTGATAATACCCTCTGCTCTTTTCTGACAACAATGTGTGTACAGAGAGTCCATGGAAGGAAGTTTTGTCCCTAGAATCGCCTTTCTCTCTACCTGTGTTGTATTTCCATACCAGACAGTGATGCCTGCAGTGAGGTGCTCTCTATCAGTCGTCTGTAGGCTTGGGTGAGAGGGTGATGGTTCAGACCGGCTTTCCAGAGCAGCCGAATGAAATAGAGCCTTTTCTGGGCTTTTTTCACTGTAGCTGTGGTGTTGAGAGTCCAGCTCAGATCTGATGTGATCTGCAGTCCCAGGAATCTGTGGTTATCGACCCTCTCCACCTCAGTCTTTTTGATGATAAGAGGCTGCAGGGGTGGAGGGTTCTTCCTGAAGTCCAGTATTATTTCTTTGGTCTTGTCTGTGTTGAGGATGAGGTCATTCTCCTCTCCATAGACAAGAACGTTGTTTACCAGGGTCCTGTACCCAGACTTTGATAACAGGGTTTCTGCTGATTGGATTAGGTGGGACCCCCACTAAGCTGGCCAGCTGGATTGCAACTGTGAGCAGAGCTGCTAGCACTCAGACTGTGGTTATGGACTACAAATTGAAAAACATCCTGGAAAAACTAGTGGCTATGCAATGGGATTTGGGCAGAACATGAGGTCTGTGGCGGACATTAGATATCTGCGAAATTGGCAGATATTGATCCAAATTTGGAAAGTACCATTTTCTGTTTTTCGGGTTCCCCCCTTCTTGAAGTTAAGGCACCTGGCCTTGGCCAAGGCAGTTGCTGGAGACAAAACAACTTCCACAGACCTGCCTCCCTCTGAAGGGAAAACTTGCATCTTACTAATTGTTGATCATTTCTCCAAGTTTTGCCGGTTAATACCTCTCAAAGATTTGTCTACAGCAATGGAGACAGCTAAGATCCTCTTCAACCAGTTGTTTCATTTCTATGGTATTCCTGAAAACACTTTCTCAGATCGAGGACCCCAGTTCATCGTACGGGTCTGAAAGGCATTTTTAAGCTCCTAGGTGTGACCGTTAGTCTTAGGTCTGGCTACCATTCCCAAGCAATCAGCCAGCCACCAGGACTCCTGGAACCAGTTTTTGGGCTGGGCAGAGTACTCCCAGAACTCTCTCTGTCAAGCAGCCACTGGTCTCACTCCCTTCCGATGCGTATTCGGTTTCAAGCCCCCCCTATTCCCATGGTCCATCGAGCCTTCTGACATTTCTGCGGTTGACTACCGGTTCTGGGAGTGTGAGAGAGTCTGGGTCGTCACCATCTACAACTGGCAGTGCACAAGCAAAAGACTATCGCAGACCGCTAGAGATCAGAAAAAGCAGCTTATCAACTGGATCAAAAGTTTTGGCTACTGACCAGAGACATTCGCCAATCCCATCACCTATAAGCTTCTGCTTATAAATTAATTCACCCCACTTTTCACTTGTCCTTGTTGAAGGCATATATTGACTCTGTTTCTCTCCCCACAGAGCCTGGTCCAGCTAAGGAACCCCCTCCTCCTCTCATTGATGATAAAGGAACCATCTA
This sequence comes from Enteromius trimaculatus, assembly GCA_032361065.1. Lineage (NCBI taxonomy): Eukaryota > Metazoa > Chordata > Actinopteri > Cypriniformes > Cyprinidae > Enteromius > Enteromius trimaculatus. Next base: position 13,383,779 of record JAUMHP010000070.1, read on the forward strand.
CAAAGTCAAGGAGATTATGGATTTTCGGCATCACAGAGGTATTTTTAGAGTATTTGGTGGATTGGGAAGGTTACAGAGCTGAGGAAAGATTGTGGGTCCCTAGAGATGATATGCTAGATCCAGTTCTCTAAGAGGAGTTCAATGCTACCCATCCTGAACGACCTGCACCCAGGTGAAGAGGATGACCCCTGTGACGTTGGAGATGTTGGCCTTCTGGGGAGGGCCGTGAAGGAGAGGGTAATGTCACGGATTTGCTTGGCTCTGCACCCAGCCAATCCCAACATTTACTCTAAGTTCTAATCACCGTCACATGCATCTCATCCCCACCGCAATCAGTCCCAATTGTTACCTGCTGAGCTATGAAAAAAAAACCTTAGATTATATTTTCTCCTGTGTTGTGTTCACTTCCATAACATAGGGTGAGTAATGACTGAAAAACTAATTCTTTGATGCAATTTTTGTTCAGATGTAGCATACATTTGAACAGTTTTGTGTGTGGTCTATGAAATGTGTTTGATCTTAGTGTGTGGCATGTCTTAGTGGCTAATGCTTGTAGGGCAAAAAGAGGTGTGAACCGTTCTATATAACTGGATGAATAAATGTGCAAATAACAATGTTGCTCAGTTTTGTTTTACATAGATTTTAAAGTCAGAAGATGCATTTGCTAAAAACAAATGCACTTCATTTCACATGTTCTTTCACAGTTTCTCTCTGTCGGTCAAACTCTTACTCTTTACCACTGTTATAGACCACTGTCTATACTATTTTTATTTTCTGGTCTCATGAGATCCATTGAGCATAGCTGGATGAGCAAGACTCCTGGGACATCTTTTATCTTGAATTCAAAGGTATCTTGAGGACATACACCTACTGTAGATCTTTCTTGCTTCCACCCACAGCTTCCTGGAAAACTTCCAATATCTCAGTCAGCCTGAGTTCACAGAAACCATAAAAAACAAATCATTCTTACATCTGGAAGAATCTTGAAATTAGACTTCACCAGGTGGACTAGATAAGAGTCCAAAAATCCTGCTTAAAAGACACAAATGGAGGCTATCTTTTGACAGGAACAACAAGCACTGACAGGAAATCTGAAGATCGGTATAAATCATATGACTCCAGGAATAAAGTTTAGACATCCTTTTAGGCATCAACAACATGTTGCTAAGTTCCAGTGCAGCGGAAAGGCACTTAAGAGCTCTTCCTCAGTAGCTGACCCGTGGTCAAGGGAAAAGCACACGCCTGGGAGCAGGGATCATGCTTGAAACACAAACATAATTCACTTTGACATCGAATTTCTTAGAAGCCATTCATATTTAAGCAAAATGACAAAATATCTGCTAAAGCTTTAGTAAACAAATGTAAAAGTATAATAGACTATTAATTACTGCTGCCTGCCCTGACTCTTTCTGCCTGTTAAACGACCACCATTCTCTGCCTTGTCTCTGATTTACCTGTCTACCTGTGTACCGACATTCGCCTTTTTGACTACTCTTCATTAAAGTTTTGCAAATGGATCTAGACATTCCTAGTGATCTGTCACAGTATGATTCCAATTCTACATGGAAATAAGAATAGTTGTCATCAAAATGTTGCTTAGTTATGTCTTTAGTTCTTGCAAATTTGTTTAACATCATTACAAATTATGTTATGATGCCTTGAAAACCTGCTTCCTTCTCAAAAACACTTACTGTAAAAAACTAAAGTCTCCCAGGTTTTGACTGCTCTATGTTCTCTTCCACAGTAATCAATTTATACATGATGATGGGAAAACCACAACAGATCTTTTAACAGTTCTGGACCATACACAGACAGCCTGGAAAACGCCCCCCACATTATGTCTGACATCAACTTGATACCCACTGATAGATGGCTCAAACTCATGTTTTTGAAGCACTGCATTTCTCCACCTGACAACCATATTCATTTTGCCGGGAAATGGAATTGCGTTATGGTAAGGGGGGTATTCTGCCAACAACAGCACACTGGATAGCTGGCCAATCAGAGTTCACCTCGCTTTTCAGAATGATGAGCTTTGTATAAATCGACCCGTTTCAGGAGGCGGGGTTTGGAGGAGAATAATTACATAACACCAAATACACAAAATAGCGTTCATTTAACACCGGGGATAGATCGTTGGGAAAACATGAAAATGTGAATGCAATGTGTTGCCTTGAAATTTTGAATATTGGCAATGATTTTTTTTTTTACAGTGCTCTAGTGGCACTTGAGGCCACTCATTACACCTGGCATATACTGTGACATTTCCACAGCATAGGATCTATCTAATCAAATTCATCTATTCACACATGAATTTTAATTCTAACATTATTATTCCCATCATCCCCTTTAGTTATATGCCCCAAACTGTTTAGCTCTTTTAGATTTCCAAAGGGAATCAAAATTATTTCAAAGACTGTATTGAGATTTTTTCTTTTACAGTATATGAGCATTTTTATCAGGCTATTTAGGTTCAGTTTCAGAAGATAAGAGAAGAGAAGAGAAGAGAAGAGAAGAGAAGAGAAGAGAAGAGAAGAGAAGAGAAGAGAAGAGAAGAGAAGAGAAGAGACAAAGAACGTTCAGCTATTGCGAAAGCATGAAAAATCCCTCACACGTGGTCTCAGTCGATTATTATGCAGAGGACTGGGCACTTGGTCTTTGAAAGGAAGGGCAGATTTAAGTTCCACCTTTATGAACTGCCTGTGATATTTACAGAGTTGGCAAATGGATATGTGCCCAGAGCATGCAGTGAGAAATTAAAGTTCTGTAAACACTGACTTGCTTCAAACGTCATTGTGGGGACGCAATCCACTAACAATAAAACAGAGAGCCTAAAATCTGTGAGAGCATTGTGTGGGAGTGTGCAAGGGCGTGCATGTGCTCTGAGGGATGGAAAAGTGCTTGGCTGGAACGACATGGGGGGACGCGGATGAAAAACGAAGAATCAGCTGGACAAACACACCATCCATTCTTTCCAACTCCCTCTCCTCGCTCTACGCGGGCCACTAGCAGCAACAATAGACTCCTCTCCACCCAGATGCTGACGGCAGCCAAACTTTCCTCTTTTCCAGTAAAAGAAGCACATTGCATGAGACGTTCGTCCCTCTGAACCCACCACCCTTTTCCTTAAAGCCTGTGCAAAGCCATTTCAGCTCCTGAAATCAGAGATATATAATCCCAGACCATCACCGTCAGAGCTTGAGTGCTAGTTATCATTATGAAAAGTCCAGACACGGTTAAGGGTTATTAGATAAAAAAATGACTGCTAGAAAGGAATAAATACAATGACTAAAGTGTGTGTAGAAGGTACTGGCTTTCCTCCTTCAATAAAACAAAGTGCAAATCAGCTGTATTTGGGTCAGTGGGGGCTGCCCGTCTATATTTGTGGGAGTCACAGACAGTTCCTCGACCCAGCATCAAGACAGCCAGAAGAGTCAAATTACCCAAGCTTACATAACAGTGAAGCGCGCGCACACACACACACACACAATGCTAATGGAATAAGCCCTCTGCAGTCAGAGTAAAAAGGACAGATAAATTACAGCCATGCTTTATTTTTCCATCAATTACCATGCAGGAATTGTTTCGTTTTGGCGTAACGTTGGCAATGAAACAGCTGACATGCTTAAAAGGCTAAATTAAATAACGTAAATGGCTTATTGTGCCACAAGATGACTTCTACACTACAACAAAGGCCAAAACTGCACTAACATCACATATGAAAATAGTATTAGCTGTGTCTGACCACACAGAGACTCTTTTAAGGAAAGTATATTCAGAGAGCTTTGGAAATTATATAAAAGGCAAGCATACAGCATTATTAGGCTTGTGTGACTATGATTTATGGATTGTGCAGATTTGGTATATTTTATAGATGAATGTGGGCTGCATTTTCTACAAGCATGTAAAATATAAACGTGTCTTATGGGACAACTGTACACAAATCACTGTTAATGTGATTCACATGTCTCATCGGACCCCATTCCAACAGAAGGTTTATGTAAAACAGTACAATGAGCTAGATTTGATCATTTAGTGGAAAAAAAAAAAATACATCACACTCAAAATAGTTCAAGATTTTCTACCTCCTAAGTTTCCTGAGTTAAATGTAACGTTAAAGGGATAGTTCACCCAAAAAATTAAATTCTGTTTACTTAATCCTCTGTATATTATATTTAAGCATGCATCTTCTTGTGCTTGTAAATAAGACACATTCAAATTTGTGCAATTTTGTACAGTTGAATTGCTGATAGACTATTATAAGAATGTCCTTTCTGGGTCTTGAACGTATTGTGTGTCAATTTAGACTTTGGGGCTACATTTAAGACTTTTAAAACTGCATTTTTTTCAGAATTTTTATAAAATATAGAGGATTTGAGACTTAGAACACAATGGTGATCATTCATTGTTTGTTCTTTAGGGGTTTAAAATTTAACTAAATGTTTCCCACCCCATTTCACATCTGACTCAATCGTATATCTTGCCTTTTGGCATATAGGTACAAGTGAGAAGGCTAAGGTTAGGTGTGCAAAATGGACAAATCCTATAAATCAAACCGAAAATTGGAACAACAGCCTGAATTGTTCATGACATGTTTATTTAGGTAAAGCTTTTTCCAAACAAATACATCAACAATATATTCCAAAGACTCCTCTATTGACTGTGGGTGTGCTGCACCCACTGTGCCCACTGATCTCTGCTATAGTGAGATGTTTACTGCCAATTTCCCCTAAGCAAAGCATTCAAATCATCTTGAACAGCTGTGTTTATGTGTCTAATGAGAAGGAATATTCAAAGAAAAGGCCAATTCAAATAACATACCATGGCCAAGGAGCACTACATATAAAAAGGGATTTCATAATCACAATAGAGCAGCACAAAAATCTTAAAAACCATTGTAAACATCAAATAACAGCTAAAGAGTTTGCCATATTCAGTCGAATTATCCATCCACTGCTAGCATGGCGGTCCATGATGTTCACATTTCTGCTAAATTTTGATGGCATGGAAATGCAAGCAAAAAATAAGTCTGACACCAAAGTTTTAATGATGATAAACTCCCACATATCAGAATTATAAGCACAAATGGAGAAGTAAATTGCCACAGAAGAGTTACTTTTTCACCTCCGGTCCGGTCACACAATTTCATTTTTGCTGAAATGCCTGTCAGGCTTTTTGTGTCCTCATTAATTGTGATTGCCATCCTGGAATGCAGACATTTTGCACGTCACCCTTGTACTGGAGTGATGTGCAACCTCTTGATGCTTTCCAAGTTATAAAACTCCAAGAGTAAATGCACTTACAGGAAACATAAATTCTTTAATAATGTCCCATAAACTTTACAGGCTTTTAAGGCCACGAGTCCTACCTGTACTGTATGTGTGGTATTCACAACTTTGAATTCATTAACTTTGGGCTCTATCCACATTAGACAGAAATATAAATATAAATTTAATATGTCCTGACCTGTTACACATAATTATTTATGAGTTTGCATCCGGAACCAAACGTCAACAGATTTGCTAAAAAGAAAATAGGCAACATGACAAGTTGAGATAAATCGACTGTAGAACGTCTGAGTTTTTGTCCCTAAAGGTTACTTTCCCACACTTTTGAATTGCCCACAGGCTTATTTTATTCAACTAAATATCATTTAAAGTCTGTTCAGGCTGAGATTCTGCTTTCCCACAGGAGTTGTTGGACTTATTGCAGCTGATAAAATAATAAGGCACTAAAATTAAATGTAGAAGCGTCAGCACAGCGACCTATTGGAGAGGGCCTTTTTAAAATATGACACCACACAGAGTTATAAAACGCTGCAATAGTGTTTTGCACTGCAAGAGAGCCTGCAAAAGAGAGTTCTTTCCTCCCCTTGAGAAAATCACAGCACGCTGCATAGTGTTTCACAAGCTCTTATTAAACACACTCTGGCATCTTCAATTCATTCCCAAACTATTAAAAGATCTCTTTACGGTCAGGCCAAAGACTTTGTGCTGTGACTTCCCTACTTCACTTTATTTCAGAGAAACAGTACAGGCAGACCGAAGTCTGGAGCTTGACTTAGTACTAAACTTCATATAAGTCCCCCCCTTAAAGAGATTAAAGTTTGTCCAAAAATGAATTCATTATTATATGACGTTATTCTTCCATTGTACACAAAAAGAAAAATTTGTAATAATATACTGTGGTTTTTCCATGCAGTTACAATGAAAGAACCCTAAAAGTAATCTATTCAACAAGTGCACCTGGGACTGAAAGATCTGTATTTTAGTTGTCATTCACTGATAATGCTATTTTCTGGCAACTGGACTAGTCTAGTTTTTAAATGATTTGATCAGTCCAACTCAAGTGACTCGTAGGTTGAGTAATTAATTAGTTTGATTGATGTTTATTTTAGGGTAAAATATACCTTTAATATCCTCCAGCCATAAATCCTGAACATTTAAGTAAACCTAGCTTTCATATTTACCAATTTCATCCAAATCGTGCTTTCATGAGATTTATCAAAACAATACAATAAATCATACAATGACACTAAATCCAAGCCTTATGCATTTCTATATAATCTTAAAACAACAGACAACAAGCATTATGTAATTTGTTAAGCATAGATAATGCCTTATCTCTGCAAAACAGGTGAAAACGCTTTTATAACATTATCAAAATATTCTTATCACAGACAAATAATGGCGCACATGACTAAGACCTTACAACCTCTAACAAATGTTATTACAGATTGCTTGTTATGCAAGATTTATGTAAACACTGCTTAAATTTGCAACACTATCTTAAAACGAAGAGGTTTTCAATGCCTTTTATTAAATCCACCCAACCAATGAGCGCAAGCTTCTTGCCAAGGTGACTGGGAATTAAAATAACCTCCAAAAGCAGAAAAAAATGGCATGGACCCAGACTAACACATCTGGATCAACAACTAACCTAAAATAAAACATCTGGATGGTGTATTTTTTGGCTTCTGAGGCTGAACACCACAGGTTTAAGAGTATATAAAAATGCTAATAATTATTACAACATTGTTTGCGTGTACAACACCTGTTTTTCTATGCGTGATTGTTACGATCACCATGAAATAGCCACCAACCCAGAGCCACAGCCATGGCATAAGAGGGCTGCCGACCCCAACTACTGCACAAGATGGCTGCCACACCTGAGCCTTCAGCGAAAGTGGAACTCAAGCCCCAGTATTCAGCTACCACGGATTGAATTGGTTGTGAGACTGTTTTGGAGATTCCAAATAATTTTTAGAACTATAAAAGGGATGCATAGCTCAAATGCATTTTCAAGAAGTCTAGCGTTAGCTACAGTACACTCTAAAGAAGGTAATTGTACAGAACATTTAAACAAAAAAATATTCCATTATATTTAAACACTTAAACTGCAACTTCCGTTGGTCATTAGAATATTTTTTTCAAAGAAATTATTAAGGAGGGATGCATTAGACTGACCAAAAACGATAATAATAAACAATGCCTGAATATCAAATCTGTGATTAATGGAGCAGAGGTGTGGGGATCCATATGCAGCATTTTACTAAAGAAAGGTCGTACAGGCAGGGTCAGGACGAGCAAACAACTACAATAAGGGCTGGGCTGAATCAGAGTCTGTAAATAAAGCAAAGGTCAGGGTAGGCAGCGAACAATCACAAGTGAGAGACAATCCAAAGACAAAAACTAGAAAACAAACACTGAGAAATGCTCAGAAATAACTGCTATGCAATCAAGACTTTGCGACCTTCTCTGTGTGGTGAATGTTTAAATGCAGTGAGTAATGAGCGTATGGGTGTGGTTAATTGGATGCAGGTGTTTGATTAGTCCAGGTGTGGGTGAGAGTAGATCAGGTGACCGGGACGCCCTTCAGGGCAGTACAGGAGTCTGAGATGTCTCCCAAGGCAGCTTGGGCCACAGGAATTCCCTCCAGGGTGGAACTGAGATGAGGAGCAACCTCTCAGGTGGGTCTGGTAAGCTAAACACCCACCAGGGTTATATGGCTGGCCTGGACTCAGGAAGTGGACCTGGCAACAGCTCTCCTGGCCGTGATTCGGGGCTTGGACCAGACAGTGGTTTTCCTGGCCGGAACTTGGACACGGGACCTGGCAACAGCTCTCCTGGCCACGATTCGGGCTAGGACCCACCAGTGGTTCTCTTGGCCGGGACTCGGACACGGGACCTTGCAACGGCTCTCTTGGCCGTGATTCAGGGCTGGGACCTGACAACTGTGAATAGGAATCTGTGGGTAACTGAATCGGCACTCCTGGCCAAAACTCGGACTGGACCTGACAATGGGTCCCCTGACCGTGATTCGGGACAGGGACCCAACAACTGCAGACTAGAATACGCAGGTAACTGAATTGGCACTCCTGGCCGAAATTCTGGGAAGGTTCAGTGACCAGAATGAACCGCTTTAGAGGTTTTGCAGCCACCAGTGGAAGCTCCGAAGAATCTACAACTCAAGTCGACATCTCTGTAGATCGTGCAGCCACGGGCGGAACCTGGAACAGGGTTGACCGAGAGGACCATAGCCTCAATAATTGGGCCTGGAGGTTATGCAGCCACCAGTGGAACTTCTGGAGAGTCTTTAACCACAGCTGATGTCTCCTTGTGTTGTGGATGCCATCTGTCTCTGTCTGAGTTGGAACTTGATTCTGACAGTCCTTTTGTGCAGTGGCTCCGGGGTGGTAGCCAAACTGTGTACGGCTAGGGCTCTGGAATGGCGGCCATCTTGGGTTGTGACTCTGGCTGAGGAATGGTGGCCATCTTGTCTGCTGACTTGGGTGGAGTCAGGGCGGCCATCTTGTCTGCAGACTTTGAGGCAGGGCGATCATCCTGTCTACTGACTCTGGCTGAGGCTGAACGACCATCTTGTCTGTTGACATTTGGCTGAGGCAGGGCACCATCTTGTGTAGTGGATCGAGTGTAACAGCCGTCTTAAGCAGTGGTTCGGGTGTGACAGCTGTCTTGTGCAGTGATTCGGGTATAACAGCCATCTTGTGCAGCAGCTCTTTTGTGGCAGCCATCTTGTGCAGCGACTCAGGTGTGGCAACCATCTTGTGCAGCGGCTTGGGTGTGGGACACTGATCTATATATAATGACTGGATCGCTCATTGAGTTCTAAACTGCCATCAGGCACTGAAGCCACCGGAAGTGTTCGATCCGCCATCTTACTATTCCCTACCTACAGAGGGCTCCAACGTCTGTGCTACAGGGATTGGTAGTTCCACTTAAAAAATGACCAGCTGTGCAGCCTACAACTGTGACACGAAGTTTGCTAAAGGATGTGGCAAAACTGCACACAGGTTAAATTCAAGAAGT
>JAUMHP010000070.1:13393207-13407362 GCA_032361065.1 Enteromius trimaculatus
TCGCATAGGATTTATCGTGCAGCCTCACTAAAAACATCTATCACTTGTCTGTGGGGTACGGCACGGCTTAATTGAAGGACATTCAGTATCTGTGGTGGAGCTTCTTCTTTTTTCTTTATTTAAAGGGTGGAAAACAAACTAAATTAATGCATTACTGCCACCTGCTATTAACCAAGAACAGCGACATCCTATTTCCGTGGAGGGAGGAAACAGATTTGAACACGTTGACTTGTTAGGTGATGTTTTCGCATTAAAGTCGTATTATTTCCTATTCATTCAATAGAATGTTTGCGTATACTAGGGAATAGCAATATGGCGGCGCGGTGACTTCACTTCTATGACGTCATGAGCTATCCAGTTCTCTATATAGATCAGTGGTGTGGGAGCCATCTTGGGCAGCCATCTTTTGCAGCGGCTCGGGTGTGGCAGCCACTTTGTGCAGTGAATTGGCTACGGCAGCCATCTTAAGTGGTAGTTGTGGCTCCAAAGTGATGAACACTGGGTGGTAGTCTCTCTGTCACTTGCTCCTATAGGGGGTCTCTTCCTTTACCTCCCCTACAGTGAGTGGAGATCCACAGTACAACTAAACAAAGTCAATATATTGTATCAGAGACCACTCTGGATCATCGTCTAGTAAACAGAAACTGATCTCTTGGTCTAGACCAGTCCAAAAACAGCCCTTTACTAATGCCTTATCCCCAGGCACTAGGTGACTTTCTTTAGTTGATCAAAGTGAGTACCTTGCTGTGGGTGCCTAACAAAAACTGCTGAATCCTTGGTGGCGAAGTCTTGATGAATGGAGCAGGGGCGTGCAGATCCATATGCAGCATTTTATTAAAGAAAGGTTGTACAGGCAGGGTCAGGACGAGCAAACAGGTACAATAAGGGCTGGGCTGAATCAGAGTCAGTGTAGGCAGCAAAAAATCACAAGTAAGAGACAAAACAATCCAAACACAAAATCTATAAAAACAAACACAGAGAAAAGCTCGTAAATGACTGCTATGCAAATCAAGACTTCACGACCTTCTCTGTGTGGTAAGTGTTTAAATGCAGTGAGTAATGAGTATATGGGTGTGGTTAATTGGATGCAGGTGTTTAATTAGTCCAGGTGTGTGATTAGTCCAAGAGTGATGTAATGCTGAAATGGCAGCTGGGAAATGGAGTCCATACAGAAAGTAAGTCCTAGGGAGGTGAGATGATGTAAGTGCCCTCAAGCTCCAATATATTGCATTTTCAATATATTTATATATTTTTTGTGTCTGTGGCCATTATATAAGACCTTTATTAATTTCATGGTAAATTCATCATGCCTAAATTTAGTATGTCCAGCAGCCTCAATTTCAACTTCTGTTACAAGAACCATATGATTCCAAACGCTGTGACACCTGGGATGCAAACATGCAGCACATTTGAATAATTCTCTCTATCAAAAAACTATAAAGTTAATAAAGCCAACTCGCAACATTTCAGCTGCTCGAAACAGTTCTACAAGAAATAACTTAAGACTAACTGTCATAAGACTAACATAGAAGTCTCATTAAAGTCTTTTTGCTTTCTGATCAATATCCCATCATATAAAAGAAACAATTCCACAGAGATGACTCTAACTCCTACTTGGGATAAAGCAAAAAAGCAGAACGTGCCAGCATGTCGCAGTGGTTGGAAAATGAGGTTTCTGAATAACTGGAGTGCATTCACATCCATCACAGAATGGTAAACCATTCAACCTCTTACCACTAGGAAATGGGTTCTTCTAAAACGAATCCTATGACATTCAGTGCTTCACATACATAGCAGAGAAACTACCATGCATGCAAATCCACAGGACAGAAAGACGCTGGGGGCCTCTATAACACAAATGGTTTTTTAAATTGCTCTGGCATTTGTACTAGCACTTAATAACTTAAAAATGTTCCCTAATTTTCAGTCTTATTTAATATTATTACCACAGTGTTCCATTGCTGGATACTTCCATGTGGAAATAACACCATAAAAACTCAACCTGAACAACAATATGAACCAAAACTGCCAACGCTACAGTATACCTTATTTCTTCACTAGCCTCACTCGCTTTAGGGCAAGGTTCCACAGTTTTACAAGGAGGAAAGGAACAACCAATCTCAACAACCAATTTCAACGGCCAATTTCAATGATTTGTTACAGAGAAAAACTGGGAATTGGGTAACATTGAATATTGCACAGACTTTTACTAAATCTATGAAAAAACTATATAACTATATAACACTGTTTCTTCAAATCACAATGTGTTGCAGACACCCAAAGGTCACAATACAATGCAGAAGAAGAGAAGGACCAAAGTACTGTATATATACCTTCTATAATTTGTGATGTCCACCACAGTGCAATTGGGTCAAAAAGGGCTCTACAAGTTGTCCACAAAATCAGCAAGAGAGTTAATTCCAAATGTTATGCCATATTATTTGTTAAATCCTTGTCCAAACTTATTTCTAGTTTTTTAATTCTAGAATCCATCATAACCGATGGCTTTCTGAAACCCAGTAAAAAAAAAACGACTGTTTAACACAAATTCTTGTGAAAAGGTATAACTGCTCTCTCAAAACAGGAAAAGGTAGTTTCTAAAGTCGTAGATGCTCATCAGTCTGATCTTAGTGTGTGTGGGCCAAATGAAAGAGTGCAAGTTTTAAACCTCTTTATGGGGGCCACAAAGTTTAAGACATATCCACCCTATATTCTGCATAAATGACAAGTCCTGTAAGAAATCTCTCTCATTACCTGAGGAATAATAACAGGAACAATCTCTGACCACACACTTAATCAATGTTTCCTTTCTAAACATGACAATAAACTACTGTAATAAGACTGTGTTATACACCAAAGCAATTAGACAACTGCAGTTTTGACCTTTGGGGTTGCAACTCCAAATCTCTTTTACCCAATCTAGCCAAAATTATCTTAACTAGCAGGCAAAATGAGCCTATTTGTTTTATTAAATATGAGATGTGCTTTACATTAAAAACAAAATAAATCTCTGTGTTAAAGTGTTTGATTAAATAACTTACATTTACAAATTACATTTTCAACAAATAGATGTATTTTTTTCTGTATAAAAATGTGAAATGTTTCACTTTGTCCTTGAGGCAACAAACTTAAAAAAAAAAAAAAATACAATGTTTATTGATATTGTTATAGTGTGCTGTTTTAAGTAGGAAAAACAACATTAAAAATGTTCCCTTATTGATCACATTCCAATTTTAAAGTTTAAGTTCACCACTTGAGAGTTCTGGGTCATAGAAAGGCCATTCATGCCTATTTGTCAACACTCCCAGACAACACCTCTGACATTTCACCAGAAAGCTCACCCTCAGAAGTTAGAAATGTTTTAGTCCGTTCAAAAGTGTCTAAAGATCAATGGGACAAGAGGGTAAGCGTCTCTCTAAACCATTATTGCAGAAGGTCAACTCACACTGAGCTACTATGTTGGGTTCAAAGACTTGTTATGAACCCTTCTGCACACACATAGGAAAGCAGGCGTGGTTAGCTTCAACAAACTTTTGTAAAGTCTGGTGATCTTTAACGATAAGAAACTGGTTTATGGTGCAGTATGTTGTCTTAAAAAATAGACTACATAACACTACATCTATACTGTATACAGTACTCAACATTTGAAGTGAATCAAACACTTTCATCAAATCTTTTTTTTTATATTTATTTTTGGAATGCTGATCTTTTTCACATGTGAAACAAACGCTGGTATAAATATTAAATGAATAGTAGTGACATTATCAAGTAACAGATACATTTTTGCACTAAAATCACAGTAGTTTGATTGGACACAGTCATCAACAAAAGATATTGAAATCTTTTCGCCTTCATTTTGCTTTTTCTATTCATCTTGCTATCTTAACGATGGACAATTATATGGTTAGTTGCATTTAGCATAGTTTTTCCCTAGCTGTTATTCGACCCTATCAGAAGAGACTTGGGGCACATTTTTGGGTTGCAATCCACCAGTTAAGAAGTACTGTCCTATATCACAAAATCTGAAGTAATGAGCCTGCTAGGCATTCTTGCCAAATACTTTGCATTCAGGGAGATCGTGGAAGGCTCTTGTATAACGTTGAGGGTGTGGAATGCTCTAAAATTTCCCCTCATTTTGAGGATCCTAGGAAATCCCTTAAAATGAATCACTCAAAACAATGAAAAGACTTGAAACGCATTCTTATTTTTGATCATGTCCAGACCAAGTTTACTTCACAAAGTAGAGCAGTAAGGGGGAAAAAATGCATAATTTGGAATAATTTGATAGATAAAATGGGTGATAATAGTTGCTAATCACAAGATGAACTAGCAAAGGAAGCCGAGAATGATAACAATCTCACAACGTATGCCAAGCTCGTCAATGAACTAAAAGTTATGCTTATTTATACTGGCTTATACTTAAAAAAAAATCTGACAGCAGTCTCTAAATTCCACCATACAATAGATTTCTGTAATGACAGGATGTATATTCAACTCTCCAGGCAGATGTTTAAACTTTCCAGACGCATTCAGTTTCATTTGCCTGGAGGCGAGATATTTGACAATTTGTAGAACAATTCAAAAAGTAGGAAAACAATGCCAGAAGCTGAAAGAAAATCTGTGAGTCGGATGGATGTGTTTGCTTAAGGAACGTGTTGAAGGAGAAAGAACTTAACTATAAAAACAAATTAAAGTACATTCAGCAGTCTCTTACCTAGGTCTCCTGAAAGTAAGGCCGTACTGCTGGCACGCTAGGCCGACTGTAGGTGTGTACACAATGGGCATAAATCTCTCTATGTCTGAGGTCAAGACTCGGTAAAACAGCTTCTCATTACGGTCCTGAAGGCTCATCAGAAAGACATATCTGTAAGAAAGTAGAAAATCAGAACACACATTAAAGGACATTTTCTAACAATATTCAGCAAATGCTAAAGGAAAACAGCTAAAAAAGCAGGACAGAGACAAGGTTTTAAGAGTAGCTTCTGGGTTTTCAGGGCCTCATGGTATTATATTGCTCAATATTTAAAAGGGATAGATCACACAGTATTGAAAATAGAAAATTACAAAAATCCCATGATTCATTCACCCTCAAGCCATCATGTGCAGGTATATGACTTATACTGGTGTATACTTTCGATATAAGACAAAGGAGACCAATGTATGTAAAATGTAAAAAGGTTTTACCCAACCATTTAAAGTTGGCATCATGTGCTTATGTTTGCAAAGACTGATGAGTAGACTGGTAAATTTAATACTAAATTTTGCTGCCAAAATGAGGCTTTTGAATACAGTATGTGAGGAATCTGAGGAAATGTCAGATGTCAGACCTATTTAATTCCTAATCTGTGATTATGGAAAAAAAGGCTAATTTTCACCACCAACCAACAGTCAGTAAGCGTGACATCTCTTATTTGAGTCCTCACAACTCAGCTGGTGTTACATCAGCTTAAGGAGGAACAGACATGCCCTCATCCACAAGAGTGTGACAAGGTGTATATAAGGAAACAGAAAATATGAGGACAGAGGAGAAAATGTGAGAGACAGAATGGAAGAAACTAATAATACACTAAATGTTAAAGAAATCATTTTGACATATTCCTTCTTGGGCCCCAAAATAGTCTTAGTTTTTTGTTTTACTAAACAGAATTTAATTTATCATTATTGTTGCTATTATTATTAGGGTGCAATGTCAGAGAAAAACAGACGAAATGGCTTATTCTTTAGTGTCTCTTATGAAACACACTTGCTTGTTACTGTGGTCATCACAACATATTTCATATACACATATAGTGTTACATATTACAATATTATATATATATATATATATATATATATATACAGCACTGTGCAGAATCTTATGCCACTAGTAATGTATTTGCACCAACAAAAAATGTTGGTTATTTCTATTTCTGCAGTTCTATTTCTTCAGTTTAGATTCCCAAACATTATTTTTGTCATTAATTGTAATAATGCAGTGAGATCTGACAACAGCCAGTGCTCCACACAGAGATCTGATCTGATCATCATCCAGTCTGTCTGGAATGACATGAAGTAACAGAACAAACTGAGACGGACTAAATCCAAAAGAACTGTGGCAACGTCTACAAGATGCTTTAAAAAAAACCTGGAAAGCTACCTGAAAAACTATGGGCAAGTGTTCCTCGGAACAGAAGCTGTTTTACCAAAAGTTGTGTACTATATATTTCTTTGATTTAGGTAATAGAAGTTAATTGATAAATTAAATCTATAATAAATCTATAATGAAAAAAATAATGCTTGGGAATGTAAACTGATATTTCCAACTGATATACCGCAAAAGATAGAAATAACCGACTTAGAAAAATACCCTTTTTTATTGGTGAAAATAGTGGCCTAAGACTTTTGCACAGTACTGTATATATATTCATTTGTTTGGGTTTACAGTGTAGCCAGAGGGAAACCTACTAGGAAATAAATTACATGAAAATGCAAACAAATTTAGTCCAGAGATGACCAGACTGTCACATTAAAAAGTCTTGACTGCTGCTTCTAAACAAAGCTCAAGAATAATCTGGGATTTTCCCTGCTTATGTCAAAAAGCTAGGAAAAATACACACCGTGCGCAAAAATGCCCCCAGAGAGCTTAGACACAAGTTCCTTGTTATAGAAATACGTTCAAGAGAAATGCGTTCAAGTTCTACATCTGACCCAAATTAACAAGACCGCGTCACATTCCCCATCAGTCTGAGCGAGCGTTCCATCAAGGCAAAAGCATAATATCTCTCTTGTTTGGCTCAGGAAAAGAGTGCCCACCTTCTTCAGGCAGGAGGAAACAGATGTTTACCAGGACTGCAAAAGTTGGGATGAGAAGAAATCAAACTCTGCGTGAACGCTGTCAGCTCTGTCGTGACAGTCATGAAATCTTAGACTCCAGCATTCTGATAGCATTTGTGAGGGTGAAATGAGTGAGTGATGTTTTGCCACCTTGTTACCTAACCTGTAACTGCTTCTCAGGAGACGCCATTCTTCAGACTCGTCTATGCTAGAATATGGCTGGATTGGCTGTCTTCTATTTTGGCAAAGCCAACTGCTGTTGTAAAGCTGTATGTATTCCTAATAAACTGTTGGAAGTAATGGCTTTCACAGAGTTTATACTGTTCCTACTACAGGCTGTATTTGCGAAGGGGTACTTATAATGAGGTGCTTAGACTATGTTAACAAGCGTGATAATTCTGGACCTTAAGGAAGTTTATCCTTAAATCACTTAAATTACAAAAACAGCTTTTTTCCTAATGCATTTTTCTTTCAAATCTTACCAACCAAATTTTCAAATTTAAATGCTGATCCTGAGGTGAAAGGTGTCATGATACGGAGGTAAGACAAGGAGAGGCGGATGCATGTGCAGCTATATTTATTAGGAAACTCAAGGTACATGCAAGCAGGGTCGATTAACAGCAAACAGGGACATCAAAGGCAAAGACATCAGAATAATCCAAAAGCATTGCAGGCAATCAGAAAACGTAATCCAAGGGGCAAGGCAAAAGTGTGAGTCCGGGGCTGTTATTGTCGATAACAGTTAATCCGACGGGAAGACACAAGGAACACAGAGAAATACACGGAACACAGGAAGGCTTACAAAGGGTGAGAATTATACATACATCCACAATGATTAGCGACAAGTGAGACACAAACAGCTACTTAAGTACACCTGATAATCAGACAAAAGGGGAGGAGGAACTAATGTGCAACCATGACAACAAACAAGCTGGGAGGAGACAAATGTTCATAATCAGAGTCCTTAACAGAGAACGGAAAGACATAAACCCCCAGTTTCACAGACAAGGCTTAGTCCCAGACTAAATTGCATGTTTGAGCAGCCTCAGATGAAAATATCTTGCTCTGACATATCTTAAAGCATGTCAGTGTCATTGTTCCGTGTTAAGATGCACACCTGTAATATTTTCTTACAAGGTGTTTTTGTAAAAGTTGCTTAAATATCTTAATTTAACTAATGCCTAGTCCTATCTTAAGCTAAGCCCTTTTAGTGAAACTGGACCAAAGACAGAGAAGTGCCCTCTGTAGGAACTTGATGGCACTTAGTTACAAAAGGCTGCACAATACTGCAATAACTGAAATATCACTTTAAAATAATTTAATGTCTACACACTACTGCTCTTTAATGCACTGACCACAGGGGCCAAAACTGTACTTGTTCAACAAGCTGATAAAAACTATTTACTATCCCTAATCCAAGCCAATAAACGCTTTTACTGTCTTTTTTCATCTTTGACAACAATACCCTTCAAATATTTGTATTAAAAATGTTGGCATGTTTCTCGTTCCTTCAAAATTCAGGCAGCAAACATTAAAATAGCTCTTATAGTCTGGGAAAGAATCCCTCATTGCTCCAGCAGTCTGTATTATGTATGCCAAGGCCAGGGTCAATCGACTGAAAGTGACCCCTTCCAGAAATAAATCGGGTTCACTGTCTGGCAAAGACTGTTACGCGACTAGTAGCCTTGAGATAATGCGGAAACATAATTTCCAGGCCTGAAAATATGGGAACAGATCCCCTACTGCTTTGGGAGTGGCATAACAGCTGGGGCTAATGAATTTTAAGCTATTTAGATTCTTTGATGATGCCTTTTATGTCCCGTCAACCAGCAGGGGTATCCAGCTCTTGATGTCCCTTTTGCTTTGCAGTTCAGAAAAACAGAGAAAGCAAAAAAAAGCCCTCCTTGCTGTGACAAAGGATCAAATGTTATTGTCCAAATGTCAGCAACAACAGCAAGTCTTGTATCTAACACTATTCCTGTGATCTGATAGGTGTGAAATCTGGTTACGCAGAACAACAGAATGATATGAGACAAAGAAATTATAGAGGAGCAGGGCTGTCTGACAGCAACAGGATGGATGCCAGCAAAAAATTTCCTCACCTGTCCAAGTCATCCTTTTTCAGCTCGTAGTTTCTGAGGACCTGCATTACCTGCACATCCTGGCTGAGGAAGCACGGAGGCAACAAGCCATGAATGCCAAGCTGCAAGCGCTCCTCCAGGGAGAATGCCATTCCCTGTAGAAAGGACACCGAACAGTCAATTATTTTCATTTTTGGTTTAACATTTGAAGTTTAAAATTGGAGTAAAGGGATATTGAAATCCATTTTGTTCCTATAATGTGACATTTCAAATGAAATCAGCATATTTAACAAGTTAAGATGTATGACGAAGCATGATTAATTCATTGGGAATAGACTAGATTATAAGAAAAGTAGGTGATACACACTTTTGGGCACCATGTTAGCAAATTAGGATGATTTCTAAAGAATTATGTGACACTGAAGACTGGAGTAATGGCTGCTAATTAATATACATTTATTATATAAAAATAATATTCATGTTTTAAACATGTTTTTATGCACGTTGACCATCATTTATTTATTTATTTAACATTATTTTATATTAATAGGGCCGTTGTCGAATTCCTGTTGATTTTTTCTGTTCACATTTATACTAATTACACTTGCATTCTGTTGAAATATGTAAAACCCCTACAAGGGCTACTAAACAAATAATAAACATACTTCACATTCATTTCAATAATTGATCTTTACTCAACTAAGCCTCTGCAGCTGTATTATTAAAGGGTTGTTTGGAAAAGCTCAAATAAATCCCCATATTTCCCTTCCATATGTCTCAGATGACTAAAAGGCCTTCTGTAGCTGCTCATACAGCTCTTTTCCCAACACACTGTTTGTTATACAAGGAAGTCTGTAATGCAAGCAAAGCCAAGGAATGGTCACAGAGGTCACAGTTGGATCGCACCACAGTGTGGCGCACAGCCAAAAGGGCAAGACTGCTACTTTGCCGTTGTGACCCTTGACATTTACCCTGACCCTGAACTCTACAAAACAAATGCTACAGCCAGGGGGCCCTGAGTTCATATTACCAGACTACACATGTGCACTGCTCGGTAAGACAGAGATGGAAGTCTATTTAGGAATATCTGCGAGGACTGAAAGCTGTGGCATTTGAAGGCAGCCTGTCTTTTCCTTAATGACAGACTTGCATCATCATTGCCACGCCTCTGGCTTCTTCTTCAGAGAAACCACTAAGAAAGGCCCAAAACTCTAAAAGGCTGTGCTAGATTTGCTTTTTAAACAAGTAAATGCAAGTTTGAGTTTTCAGCCCTTTTTCATCTGGTTATGTTAAATGGTCTGTTTGTAAAAATGATTTTGGCCTTGTAAACACATGAAGACTAGTCCGCACACGTGCAATAAGATGTGGTGTTATTGACACACGTAAAACCAAAAAGAACTTGCCATATAAACATTCTTAGGATTCTGCTGCTGCTTCATGCGATAAAAATTAAATACTATGTTTATGTAACATCTGCAAGCCAATTTAATCTAAATAGATAAAAAAAAAATAATTGTAATGTCAAACAGTTAATTGTGATTAATCACATCCATCATAAAAGTTTTTACTTACATAATGCATGTGTATATTGTGTATATTTATTATGTATATCTAAATACAAACATATGCGTGTATATATTTTAAAAATTGTAAGTATATTTACATTAATATATAATTGTTTAAACTAATTTCTCAAATTATATACTGTATGTATTTACATATACTGGACACAATAAATGTAAACAAAAACAATTGTAGGAGATTAATCGTGAAAAACATATCAATATACTATCTAAAATACATACATTTTTGAAACCTCAAACACTCAACTGCCCTCAGAAAATGCTGTAATAGCTACAGTACAAATACAACCAACAACCCTCAAACAACGTGTGTGTAGTTGAGTAGCAAAAAAAGTTTAAAGAATAAAAACAAAAATTAACATACTAATAAAATGATAAAATTGTATCTTCATTCTTATAGTTAGAAATAGCATGAGAGAGGTTTATCTACAATGTTAGAGCTTTTTTGTTTTACATTTTTGCTGTCACACCATAGGACATATTTATCTATATACCCATGTAACATTACTTTTTGGCTTCCAGAAAGATGCTGGTACAAAAATCCAGACTTATTACTCAGTAGCCATTGGATGTTATTTGTAGTTTCTGTCGTGTCTGTCATCTTCTGAAGCAAACTGTACAGCACGCCACTGATGGTCTGTATTTAAGAGCTCTGCCATGTCTGAATTGCAACCTTTGTGATTAAAAACGGACATTCTATTTTGCTCAAAACGCTGGTGGTTTATGTAGGACTATCCCTAGAAACTTGTGATTACATCAGATTTCCTTTCTGTTGGTTTGTAGGGTTGTTAAAACACTAACTATGCTGTATATTAGAGACTGGAGAGCTGTTGAAAACATATCCAAGACAGCTTTGACTTAAATAAGCACTTCATTGACCTTTACTGACACATGCAAATGGATAAATGTGCTTTGGTAGTATGTCTACACGCCAGCATATTCTGGTAATTAGTGATTTAAGAAGATTGATGATGAGTCGAAAGCAATAGCAACATACATTCTCAATGAGAACAGCTCTAACTAATCAAAAGTAATTGCACGGACAGCTCTACGAACACTGAAGGGTTCCTTGTGTCATATGTGTAATGGAGACATCGGTGGAACCGGGCCCAAGCGGCAAATTAATGTTTCTGACAATGGAGCTGTGGGAGGAACTTCGGAGGGCACGTCCACAGGTCCCAGGACTGGCATTCTGATCGTGGCCATGGATGACTGGACTTAGGAAAGTGGTCTGTTTGATGGCATGCATGGATGGCAAGATTAGAGCAATGAGTCCCAGAGCTCCTGGCGAGGCTGGCGTGGGAAATGGTGGGGAACTTGGCACTGGTTAGGAGCGATGCTGCCTTGCCAAGATGCCAAGATGAGTGCGAGACTTGCGAATCTTGCTCTATATATAGTACAGTATATAAGAGGATTGTAAACAGTAGAAGATGAAAAGAATGGCAAACACAAACAGAGTAAATAGTTTATGAATGCATTATTTAAAAGCACTTAAAAGGTTGGTAAAAAAAACCACAGGAAACCTTCAAAGCCACAATCTCTGTATTGTGGCAAATACGAGTGAAACAGAATACTGAAAAAGACAAGTAGAATGAGTGCATCAGTACTTCTCATTACAAGTTTTGAAAGACAGTTGCACATGCACATTTAAATAAATCTCAGCTGATGCAATTTCATGATAACACTAAGTCATATCACATTTTCAGTTTTATTTTGCAGCATTGTATTGTGCAGTCCTACAAACTTTATCCTGTCTTTCTTCTTTGTGTGGAACACAAAAGATGATATTCAGCATGCCAGTGGTGTTCAAAAACACTGAACCATCTTTTGTATTGAAGAGAATAAAGACAATCACAGGTTTGCAACAACATAATGGTGTGAATGATCAACTCTCTTTAAGAGTCAAACTTATGTCTGCCTTTAAGAGTCAAACTATGGTCTGCCATGTTTTTTTGACTGAGCTTATTGCAGCTTTGCTTTTTGTAGCAGTGAAGGGACAGGCAGAGCAGGAATGTGTGAACGCTTCCACATGCATAACAACCACAATAAAGAGTGTGTGTCGTGTGCCAGCGTGTGTTTTGCCCACACAGGCTTAAGCAAGGAGAGCTGATGTGCATGCCAACCTGTAATCACAAGATCAATGCCACCACCCTTCTACGTTGGCCATGAACAGCACCACCTCAAATACACAGCACTAAGTACTCTGTGGCATACATAAAAGCCACAGCATTGAAGAACACAGGGTTTCCAGTTCAAACAACTCAATCTAAATCCTGAAATTCCCGGTACTTCTACACGGAAAATGTTGCATCTGGTTCATAGAGGTGCCAAAAAAGCACCAAGGTAGAAGAAAAGCAAAGCAAGGCTGTTCTTCAGTGGAACTTAACAATGAAAGTGATGTTTTCTGATTCTGAAGAGAGTGAAAAACATCAGTGTCAACAGCACTATAATGAGCTGCTTTAGAAGAAACATTGCATTTTCATGTTCTCTGTGGTGAGAAAAGTTGAGCTGAGCCATCTGCATAACGCCTGCTTTCCAAAATCGTTCCTTGTACTGTAATTTGAAATTTGACTTTTCTTATCACATAGTCTGGACTGAGTTAATGTTCTTGGAGTGATACCAAAGTACTGCTCACGGGAGTTTCTTCAACTTTGGGCAATTGTGCTCCAGTCGTTTTTTTTTTTTTTTTTTTCTCTACATAACTTTTTGTTATTGCTATATGAAGATCATATTTTAAAAAAATAAATAAAAAAATAATTTTTTTTTTAGCACAGTTTTACCCACACTTGAAAAACCATCATACATTTTTATTACATATAATAGTCTAAACAACAAAAGCAATAAAAAAAAAAAATAGAAAATTAAATAAAGTTTTTAAATCATTTCCACCCTGGTGAACATAATTTACACCATGAAAACTTAGCTTTTTCCACAAAAGTTAGGATAGTTTATCAAGTTTACTAAATATAAGTAAAGACATCAAATAAAAACCAACATAAATATGACTTGCACCTTGCTATAAACTGTATGTTGGGTGTCATTTCCAAGCAAGCTATAATTTTCAAATGATGTAAAACATTTAGAAAATGTTACAAAAATACATTTATTGAAATTACATTCAGAGGTGCAATAGAATGAGTATTGCTGCGTCCGAAATCGCATACTGCTTAAGTAGGTACTACATTTAACACCGAATGTACTACCCAACCGTTAAAAAGCAGGTGCTATATGGTATGAATGTGGGTAGTATGAATGGAATTCGGACGTACTACATCCGCCATATTGATGCTGTCACGTGTCACAACAGAGCGACAATTTAAACTTTCAATAAGTCATCCGTTTATTTAGATTGTGTTAAACAAGTGTCAAGTGTTTAAATCACAATTAAAAAAGTTTTTTTCCTGAGGTACGTACACTTAAAATGAGCCACTTTCCAATATTTCGCCATTTTTTAGAATATGACGCCTCCTCACCCGGAGCCTTATGGGATAGAAAAGTGTCCATGGTATGCCTACTATAGAAATCGTCAGGAAGCAGTAGGACATCCGGGTACTTCTCACCTACTGAATTTCTAATGCTATGAATTCGGACATACTACTCGCTAGTGGTGTGCATTGGCACTGCCCTCACGATTCGATTCAATTACGATTCACCAGGTAACGATTCGATTCAATTCGA
>JAUMHP010000070.1:13413226-13426994 GCA_032361065.1 Enteromius trimaculatus
AACCTGAACAAAACTTTGACCCTGAACACCAAAGACTAATTTATTCACGTGCAAATAACTTATGAATGCTGCAATCTCTCCTTGAAGTTAAGGCTTGCAATTTTTGTTATGTGTTAAGCTGGAGAAAATCACTGTATCTACTGTATCTGCACACAACTGAATCATTTATTCTAAATGTCAAAATACTTGAGAATTAATTTTTTATGTGGAAAAAAAACAAAGGTTTTTCAAGACTAAAAGACAAAAACAAAAAGTCAGACACGCACCTGTACATTATTTATCTTTCTGAATCATTTTTGTGGCTGACTGAACGTGGATATGCTAATCTTAAAGTACACATCTGCACAGTGCAGCATTGTTAAAAGCTCTGTCAATCTGCTTCCAATCTAAATAACTCTTCATATTTGAGAAGCCACAGTCCAGCCGAGCAACAGAGCGGCAAATTTACTAAAAACAACAATCCACAGCCATTTGTTTCCCTGCGAGGCTTGTGAAGATTTACCTACAGTAATAGACACAAAGCTAAAATGACACTTTTTTTGTGTTCCTCTTTCATTGTTAAAAGTCACACTTTGACTTTTGACCCTGCTATGTTAAGTAAGATTACTGTTAATGAGGGTTGCCATAGCTATGGGACACAAACAGATCACAAACACTAAAATTCCCCTTCCTCTGCATTCAATTCTACATTCAAAAGAGTCACCGTGTTGTCCACAAATGTACCAAAGGGTTGTAAAAGGAGGTAGATTTCTATGCTGTCTGTTAAAGTTGTAAAATGCTCTTTCAGTTCAAGATGGCTGGTGGAATTTTAAACAGCAAGTGAAATCTTTACAGGCCTATATTGCAGGTGTTAGAGCTTGACGTGAATAAAGCTGTGTGAATATTCAGTCACATCTTAAATAAAAATAACTTCTCTAAGGTGACATTTACAGGGACATTATTTAAAATGAAGATAGCTTTTATCCCTTGCAGGTTTTACTGCTTCTCTTTGTGCCTGTTATCATACGACAGGGTCATACCCTTTCAAAAAAGAAAAACAAAGATCAGTTAAGTCACAGTCTTGACCCAAGTTTCTATTAGAGACCAAAAATATTTTAGATATTTCTGCTAAAAGTCCATTTTGAATTTCATCAGAATTGGAAGTAAAACATTGTATGAAAGATGCTTCAAAGCCATTGCTTCTGGCTCAAATAGGAGTCCTCTATCCATAATATTTCTTTCTTCCATGGAAAAACGTTTTGCGAAATCAAGAGAAAAATATGGACACATCAAGCAAAGTTTACAGGTGAAAACAGTCCAAAACATTACTAAATGAATATGTTGGAGGATTTTAATGTGAAAGGACAACAGGGGATAGTGGAGGATCACTGGAGGATTCATTCAACATATGAATGATTTGAGTCTTACACTTCATAAGACATTAAGTGATAAAACAAGTCACCTAAATCTTGGATTTTTCATTTTTATTTGTACTTCTCCTTTATTTATACATCCTAGAAAAGATTATAGATATTAGAGTAAACACCAAACAACTTTCATTTCAATTGGTCTTGAAACATGCCACAAGCCAGACTTGAGCATTGGTCCCCATGAGACAACACCCCTTGACTGGGGTTATTGTATTTAAATTAGTAGACATCCTTTCTTTTATTAAATAAATAGACTCTGAAGATCCAATTGCATAATGGATGTTAAATAAAATTTCATGCCCTCATGGCCAAGAGCGAGTCAAGGCTGGGTAAATTCCACCAGACACTCAAGTTCAGACTTATGACCTGTTCTCAAGTACAACAACCCTAACATTGTTTTTTCATTGTTCTTTTTTTATGTGCACCACACTTTTTATCAATTTATCATTCTTAAAATGGTCTGTCATCATCTCTCCTTCAACAAAGCATCTTCAGCTGTACAGTATATTGTCATCAGAGCAATGGGGAATATGATCAGTACAACTAAAGAAAAGATTAAATAGGATACCAAAGAGGAGAGTTTTCAATTAACAGAGAGAATGACATATTGACAAGGCAACCTTAAACAAAGCAATCTAGAAATCTGTGTAATCTAGAACAAAAAACATGAATAGTCTTAGTAATATAAGACTTTGTACAGTAGCTACTATTCAGAAAATATGGATGGATATGAGAACTCAAGTGACAGCAAAGATTGATCAAAACACTTTCAAAAGCCTAAAATTAAAATTACTGTACAACAATCACAGGAAAATAACTGCAGAAAACAGAGTGTTAGGCTCTTTAGATGGGCTATTTTTCAGACTGTGTCAGGGTGCCAAAGTGCAAATGATACAATGCTGCCAAATGGGTTTAAAGTAAATAACGACTGAACCTTTTTCTTTTCTGTGTTTTAGAATACGTCCAGTGATGCTACATTCAAATTCGCGACAAAGTCAGTCTGGCAAAGCTGCCGTTTTAGAGCATTTCTGTTGCCAAAAAAGTGGGAACCAATGAGAAACGAGCAATGAGCTCGGCACGACTGAGGCGGGTCTAATGCGATGACGCAGCAGTTCTGCGTCTGAGAACCATTTCAAAAATGGCGTGTACCGAGCAGCAACAATCGGTCAACTCTGCTGTTGCAGCTTTTTTGAGAAATTTCCATGACAGCTTTTCTTTGAAAATGGAGCAGA
Source organism: Enteromius trimaculatus (assembly GCA_032361065.1). Taxonomy (NCBI): domain Eukaryota; kingdom Metazoa; phylum Chordata; class Actinopteri; order Cypriniformes; family Cyprinidae; genus Enteromius; species Enteromius trimaculatus. Next base: position 13,415,868 of record JAUMHP010000070.1, read on the forward strand.
AATAATTAAAGTAAAGACATTTTCCTACTGCTTTAATGAAGGTTACGGTGGCTTCAGGTTCCGCCACTACGCATACGTCATCGAAATGAGTGGTCTGGTTGGTTGTAGATTCATCCAGTAGTATACAGAGGCATCTGATGGACGCCGGTTAAGACCGCCGACCAGAAGAAGCTTGGCCAGATTAAGCTTGTATGAGCTTTATAATCGTGGAAGCCAGGCTATTTAATTGCATCTCCAATAATTTAACAGGGTTCAAAATTCATATGTATTATATTTAACAGGAAAACAAAACTTACTAAATATTATATAAGCTACTAATTCCCATGATAACTTTTAAATAGTTTTATGCATAATGTCCACTGTTGAGTCTTATTCTCAAGATTTATAGGAAAATGAATATAGCTAGTTACTATGTTTTTAGACTTTATAATTTATTTAATATAGCTTAGGTAAAATGTTTTCTGCTGCTCTCTTTCTTAAAACATAGGGTTTTTTTTTTTACCTAGGAAAGCATTCATAACCTAGTTTATAACCTCCATAACCATAACCTCCTCCAGCTGCTATATCTTTTGAAAGTGTCATGTCCTCAAAACAAAGATTAAATTACTCTGCCTGTCAGACGATAAACTATCCATTCAAATAGGTTAATTATTATGAATTACAGGCGGCCAAGGTACTTTTCTCTTGATGTTGTTTGGATAGAAGATGTCAGTTTATCGGATTTGATCTCAAATGGTGTTGCCATCCTAACAAACATCAGATAATGATGAGTCAAGGGTGCCTGTTGCTGTTTTCCACTTGCTACACGAGCTGTGCCATAGAGGCAAGGACACTTCACTTCAGATCCAGTCATAAAATCTCAATGTCAGAGACACCAATGACAGTTTTAAATAAAAACAACCAGACAGTCTGCACTAGCTGATTCAAGCAAATTGACAGAGCAGAGCAGTGAAAGCAGGCATTGGCTACATTCTGCAAGGGCTCTTTTCCAACAGGAAAAGTAAACTTGATGCTTCATTAAATGGTCTTCCATATGCTGTGACGCTGTCCAAAAAAATGTTTCAGATCAGAGTAAAATACTGGAATGCTATCACAAAAGATTTCTACCCATAAAATGCCACCTGATGGATGACTAAATGGATTGTTAGTTAAATAGACCTGAAAAGAGCTAAAGGCTGATCCAACAATTCCAGGGAAACTGACAGATGTAAAAATTTATCTCCTCTGAATATTCTAAAGTGTGTTTCATGACATGTCTTGTCAACTGTGTTTCATTTTTAATGCCTTTCTTTTGTTCAGCCATATTTACTTGTCAAATTTCTGCACTTGTAATAAATAAAATATTTGATTTACTGCATTTATTTAATAAAAAGAATGGATTTGAGCTCATCTTGCCAGAGCCATTCTTTGCATCTGTAGTTTCGATCTTAGAATCAGAGATTTTAATTTTAAATGTGACATGCATTCCAAACACACTGGCACAGCAGGAGCCAAAACCATGATCAGAAGCCTTTCTCAGTGGACACATACTGAGCTCAAGAAAGATAAATCTACTTTTCATAGATTCTAATCTACCACAAGAATTGCATGGTAAATATCAAAGCATTTTCTGGAAGCTTTGAAATATGTTGGCCTTCATGTATTAATAAATTAAAAGGACAAACAGAAACAACAAGCAACACCCAAGCAAGTGCTTTCAAAACAAACCTTGATGCTTAGAGATTGAAATGGCAACAGCGATTATTATAAGAATTCTGAGTATGTTCCTTAAAAGCATCTGTCAAAGGAATAGATTCAATTTAACTCTCTCTGCCAACAATCAAAGAAAAGAAATTAAAATAAAAAAAGTAAATGAGACCTTTCTATTATGTAATGTTTATTACTCCGTTCATTTTAGAGAACAGAAATGAGGGACACTGTATAAACACAGAAATTTGAGCTATAAAACAATTTTTTTTATTCTATGTTTACATCTCACAATTCTGCCCCGGAATAAAAAGAAAACAGAAAATGTTTAACTTGTATTTCACAATTCTTACTTTTGTTGTTGCAGTTGAGAGTTTATATTTCAGAATACTACTTCTCAGAATCACAGGTTTATATATCGCAATTTTTGAGTTATATCTTACTGACTTCTGATAATTGCAGGAAACAAAGTCCAAATTGTGGGATATACGTCTTCTTGTATGAACCTAAATTTATTTTGCACTGGATGGTTGAGCTTTGCTACACAGTATCAGCATCGCTCTCCCTTTGGCGCTATATTGTGCCTGGAATTTAATTTGACACCATTCATTCACATCATCCTTACATCTAGTAAGTCATTCACATGCCTACCAACAGGGTGGCCATCCATGTGAAAAACTGCACATCGTTAAGAAAACAAAAGACAAAAGGCAGTGGGTTTAAAAATCCTTCTCATTTTCTGTGAGCAAAGACTGTGACCACTCTCCCCATTCCTCATGAGAAGTCGGAGAAGAAAAGGCAAGCAAGCACAAAATCAGAGCAGATTAAAAATCCCATGAGCCTCTCAAAATGACATCACTCTCACCCATTCCTCACAAAACACTCCTCACATCAGATAAGCGCTGTACTTTAGTTGCTGCTAATAAAACTGATTTCTTTTAACTTCTTTGCTTATTCCCATCATATTTCTCATCATATTTTAACTGCTTCAGTGCATTAATAATGAAAAAGACTATAGTCAAAGCTTATAATAAATATTAATATGACTGTGCCGTAACTCTCAGATACAGTATGTTGGTTACCCAAAACCTTCCAGAGCATATTATCAGATTAGAACTTTACATGACTATACCGCCTTAGCTCTGGAATCATTTATTAAGTCATTTTATTTAATTCATGAGCAAAGCCAAACAATTTGGATTCAAAATCAAATCCGACAACCAAGGAAAAATCACTGTTAACAATCAATAAATGAGATTTGACTGCAAATCAATACCAAAGCATACGTAACGTTGGTTGTATACCAACATTATTTTGTTTATTGCACATCCCCTTTGATTAAGGTTTGTCAAATCATATTATTCATTATTCAGCATGATTCAATTAAAAAAGAGAGCGAGAGAGAGTGGATGTATAGCACAATGACTGAGAGTGTGCTAACAAGATGTTGTAAATGTTGTACATTTTAGATACGAATGAAGATAATTCCAAAAGTCATGTTCAAATTACTGTAACCATTTTGGGAATACAAGCAACATACAGGGGTGTCTCAGTGGTGAATGAATCAGTGTGTTTGAAAAAAAAAAAAATCTTTTAAATGAAATGATTCACTGAATCATAAAGAACGAATCAGCATTTTTTAAATGAATCAATTGGAATTAATTAATTGATTGATTCACATACAGGTATTGGTATATTAATATAACACCAATATCGGTCTTTCCTTTGGCCTTTCACTCCCACCCTGCACGTTTACAAAGTATGGGGATGCTGCACTGGCACTGTTACGACTTCAGGGCATCTGCATACTCAGTTATTTGGATGATTAGCTGATTTTAGCACAGTCGGCGAGTGAAGCAAGGAGACATCGAGATGTCGTACTCGCTAATATGAAATGACTGGGGTTGAAGAGTTGAGAAGAGTGTGCTTTTCTCCAGCACAGAGAACTACTTTTCTTGGTCTAGTATGGGTGAGAGGAGTCTGTCCCAGGCCCAAACAAGGATCTGGTGCACCAGCTTGTATAAGGGGCATGATCGCAGACCTGCTTGGTGGTTGGTGTAAAAGACGACTGATGTGTTGTTGGTGCACACCAACACACGTTGATCTCTAATGTCTGTGAGAAAGTTTTCAAAGCTCGAAACACAGCCAGCATCTCCAGGCAGTTGATGTGCCACATAAGATGGCGACCTCTCCACAGACCGTGGGCCGAGTGGCCACTCATGATTGCTCCCCAACCAGTGAGGGATGCGTCCGTTGCTTGCGTTACGCAGCAAGTCGAAGCTCTCAGCACGGGGCCTGATTTGGGAACCAAGGTTTCCTCCACATTTCTAAGGCACGTACGGCAGCGTGACACCTTGATCATGCAAAGTGGATTCCCCTAGGAAAACACCTTTGTTCCTGAGCCACCACTGTAGGGGCCTCATGTACAGCAGGCCAATAGGTATGACATTGGACACAGCTACCATCAGACCCAGCAGTCACTAAAACTGCTTGACTGGCCTTCTCTTACTCTTGTGACTGCAGTGAGGATTATCTCGATCCGAGCAGGTATCATGCAAGCCACAAGGTCAAATCTCTCACTGAGAGCCACCTACATTCATTCTGTCGAGACAGGGGCCAAGGCCCAGGGGATGGATCCTCCACCCCGAGGAGTGAAGCAGATCTGAGATGTATCATCCAGCTTCATGAAGGTCTGGATGTAATGTTACAGACGTGACCGAGGTCTGTCTGTACGCCCTTCTCACCAATCACTCTGCTCCCAGGAGTACAGGAGAGAGTATGCCGGGACATGGTCAGTCTACTACTTGTAGCCCCGTTCTGAGTATGGTTCAGGAGGGACCTCCTTTCAAAGGCAGGGGGCACCATCGTGCACCTTCGTTTGGAGTTGTGGAAACTGCGAGTGTGGCCCCTGAGGTGGCACAACTAATCGCCACAGGTCTCTCAACCGAGGTTGTTGAGACCTTCCTCGAATCCAGGGCTCCATCTATGAGGAAACTATATGCCCTGAAATGGAAATTTTTCACTTCATGTTCTAAAGAAAGCCAGCAGAATCCAGTTAACTGCCCAGTAGGTACAGTGCTGGAGGTCCTGCAGGCTAGATTCTCTACCGGGGTCACACACTCCACCATCTCTCGGTGGACACACAGTTGGTAGAGACCCCCTAGGTATACGTTATATGGTACGTTCCCGGGTTCCGACCTGGGACTTAGGATGTAGAACCACACTATTGCGAGCATGGCCCTCTCAGTGGCTCCTTCCCATATCCCCCCCTCCCCATGCATGTGTGTGTCTGTGTAGAGTTGGATATGGGTGACTGGCACTTAATCTCTCTGTGAACAGTAGAGCACTTTCCTCATTTAACCACTTCACTCCTGTCTAGTGCTGGAATGCTTTACCGCTACCCTGTGGGTGGTCATATACACCTGGGCACACCTGGACTAGCATACACTGTTGGAGCCCACCTAGAAAGATGTGACCGACAGCAGCCCCTGAGCTTACATCCTCTCCAGTCCAGACAAAACAAGCACTGTTTCACCAACTTGCCACTAGCAAACAGACTCTACACACATTTATAAGCATCTTAGTTGAATGTACACAGGCACTTCCTAATAATACCCACACAAGTATTCTGTTACCAAGAAAGATAATTATAAAGACAAACATCTTGCAGTGTCCACACCAATACATGATCAAATTCTGTTATATTATAGTCGACTCTTTGATTGTTCAAAAATTATTTTTTAACTCTATCTGTCATTAGTTATTATCTTTGTTGTAAACAGATCTCATCAGCACCATCAAAAAAAGAGATTTAATATAACAACATGGCATTACTGTATGTTGCCTCAACTGTCTGAGAACCTTTCTACAGCTTATAGGCTGGACGTGAAACTAATTAAAATGTTTGAGATGCCAATAGAACATCTGTTAGTTTTAATGTCAGAAACAGCCTCGTTAGTTTCTGGCATGGGAAGTTCTTAAATCAGATCCCATGGTGGTTTAGCATAAAGTTGGCTTTTTCTTTCATTAAGATTTACTCTTATAACTAGGGATGAAAACACTAGCATTGAAATAAAAGCACTTGCATTCGTTCAATTTTCTGAGCAAAACACCTGCATTTCTTTTTTTAAAAGCATCTGGCATGGAAAGAGATCAAAATGTAATGATCTCTGCCAACACTCAAATGTATGTATATAAAAAAAGATTAAAAGAATTAAATTCAGGAATGTTCTTTCTATGGAATTACATTGAACACAATGAAAATATAAAGGACTGAGCAGAAATCAAAAACACATCAGCACAACATATCAGACCATGTGCACTGCCTTTCCTTGATGAAAAATCATTACACTTAACACAATATTTTAATTATTATTATTATTTATTTTTTTCTAGTAGTTTTCTCTGGTATAGAACAAAAAATGAACACGAATGGATGAAAATATAATGCATACATCTCCAACATATTATCTGAATGTGCATTTCCATATTATTATTAAATTATTTATTCTCCTAATGCCAATGACTAAGTAAAGTTGCATTTCATGAATTGTGATTTGTAATGAATTTGTGACAAATTTTGCATCCAAATATTACTGACCTGCTTTACTTCATACTGGAGAAATGAAAAGCTCTGCGCTTGGTTAAACTTGACAGCCTTTGACGTTTTGCTTATTTTATGTACCTCACCCATATTTACCTTCATTTAAATGCAACTCCACATTTGAGACAGAACAGGACAAGCATGTGTGCAGCTGGGAAATTAGCAGTAAGCATGCTAACTAGTTGTGTCTAGTTAGCCTATTGCACTTAGCCCCTGCTGGTAGATGCTGGAAATACACAACATAGTAGCAAAAAGTAGCATTTTCTCCATTTCATTTATCAGAATTATGACTAAATAAATAAATACTATATTATAAGTGCATGTTATCAACAAGTAAACAGATTTGAGTTTTCTTTTTTAATGAACCAGTTAAGTAAAACACGTTTGTTAGTTGATATGGAGGTTTATCTGCATTCCTCCTCCAACTCCACTGAAATGAATGCTAACAGACTAATTTCCCTTAATATTTCAGACCTCTTTGTCTCTAAACCATAGTTCAGTGACACTTGCTGGCAACTGGCACACATAACAACCACAAGGGGGCCTTAAAGTCTCCAGTGCTCAGTCCAAAAGGTGCCACATTTCCAACTGAGCTCTTGTTTTCCACCGCAAGTTGAATGGGCATCTGTTAGTCACCTGTGCTCCTAAAAGCACATTTCCCCATGTGAAACAGGATCTCGGCTTGGATGCTAGGAGAGTTTTGTGCTGCGTTGTTTGCGTTTTTGGTCTCTGGCATGGCACGGAGCCAGAGGCCAGCGCTGTTGGCCTCGATTCACACAGGCGACCATTAATGAGAGATAAAGCAGAGACACAGAGGAGGTCTGTGGAGAGCAGGGCAGCTCCCTTTTTCTCTCCTTTGCTCCACAGAGACCTCTTTCTCCTCGCTCTCGTCTCTTACTGCGCAAAGCTTCCCTCAAACATAAGGATAATATCCTGCCTGCTCTTCAGGCAGAGGGGCTGTTGAGAAGGGAGAAGGTCAGAGGGGATACCGGGGAGGGGCGCTGAGAGTAAACTCCAGCTTGCGGACGTGAGGCCTCTACGCTTGCCCACAGCATCAATTAGCATGTTGTCCTCTGCTTCTCTGCAGCTGAGAGCGAGAAAACAGGAGAACACTCGAGCTCTGTGATTCCCGGGCCCATGGGAAGGCAACAATGCGCCACTGGAGAACCACAGTGTACCGAGTGTATACGGCCTCGCACAACTCCTCTCAAGGGTCATTTCCTACCTTCTCTCTTAATTTCCTTGTTTTGGGCCATGAGTTCTGGAGGTTGTTTTTTTCTGAGAGCTGTATGAAAGAGCAAATGTTTCACTCGATGTGGGACTGTATTTACAAGCCAGTAGAACTATCTAAGTGTGAAATAAGACCCATCAGATGAATGATTGATATCTTATTGATTACACAAACCTCAAGCTTAGCAATGTCCAGCTGACACATCACAGTCCAGAAAATTAAGTGCGTAAACAAAGACGTAAGCATTTGACCAAAGTACTGTGTGGTAAACAGTTGGTCTGGTGGTAACGAACTTCAGTGTGTTTTTATTCAGGTTAGTTTTATATAAACATTGACCTTATCTAACCTTATGCATCTAAATATCTATCTATATGGGGGTAGAATTTTTTGTGAAATTCCAAATAAACAGATTATGATCCACAAATAAGTGTAAAGAGGCAAATAAAAAAAATGAAACATTGACAAAAAATAGAATGACATCAACAAACATCAAATTTACAAAAATAGATAAACAAATAAAAGGAGATTTACAAATAAAAAACATATTCACAAATATCTTTTTATATCATAAACACAACTTTCCCTGTAATCTCTTTCTATTTATTTGTCAGTATGTTTAATTTTTGTTTATATCTCTACATTTATTTGTGGATAATAATCTATTAATTTGGATTTATGCAACACTTCTAACCTCATAATCTATCTATCTCTGTCTATTAATCTAATCAAGACAAGATCCAAAGATTTAGTTCTTAACCTCGAGTCTGACGTAACAACTCTTTTAGCTGTTTGATAATCGCTCTGCTAATTGTAGTACCAGTAGCACATTTTGTGCTGAATGTTCAATCTTTTGTTTATGTAATCCTTCTTTCTTTATGTTGTCAGAGGTTTCGCATTTCACACAATATTCCTGACGCCTTCAGCAAAGGCTGTTTCTCAAGCCTACAAAAAAACGGAGCAAAACCCGAGCCTCTCTTTTAATTAATCTCATTAAATCACGTCTCTGTCTATAAAACAAGACAATAACACCGAATTTAGCTCATTAGACGCAAGGACGTGGGTGGAACTGGAAAGCCACGTCATAAAAACATGAAAGTGATTGAGCTGCTCTCACACTCCGAAGCACCACATTAGTTTTAAGCTGTGGCACCAGTCATGGCAACTTCCAGCACCACAGACACAGGAGCCGCATAAATGAGAGCCATTATTTTAAGATTTTGTTTGATTACAGGAAAGTGCACCATGGAGGGTAATAAAGCGTCACCTCTAAATGCAAAAACACAAATCGTATACCAAATTTATTTAGTTCAAATTTTATATAGCAAGCTAAATAACACATAAACTGAGAGTACATTAAAATCGACAGTGTGCCCGCAAAATGCCCTTGAGCCACATGTCAACCCTTAGTTTATTTTGCAGTAAGAAGCTTTTGAACTCAATATCCAAGGTCGATTATAAATATTTAACATCTTGCCATTACAGAAAGACCTTTTCAGATTAAAGTGATCTAAAAACACAGCCAATACTCTTAAAAAACAGCATCATGACCTCTATAATGAGTGGGTCACTGAAAGTGTTTTACTTCAGTAGCCAGTCTTGATTAAAGAGTGCCTGTGCATCATTTACAGGCCTACGAAAATGTTATTTTTTTGCCGGGGTCAACATAGCTGAAATGACTAAAAGTGTGCAGTAAAAAAAGACAACACACAGACCTGTGATCTTCATACCTCAACCAACCCTATGCATTCATGTATACATAAAGACACCTTTCAGAGCTTTCTGGTAGCGTGCACCTGGATTGAAAATATGACCTCATTCCGTGGCATCTCTTGGGCAGATTAGAAGTCATTAACCTTAACGACAGGCGGTGTGCTGTGTTGTCATCAGTATCTGACCTGAGGCTGAATGCCAAGAGACGTGACGTTTGATCAGACTATGGTCCTTCATTTCAGCACGGGAAACTGACGCAAATGGTTCAAGTGAACATAAAGTCCACCTTAATGAAAGAAAAGAGCAGAGTTCAGGCACACGCAGCAAATGAATAAAAAAGTCCAAAGAGAAATTGACCAAAGATTAGTGACAGTGAGGGTCAAACGCTTACATAACTGCTATTAAGATAAAGTATATGTATATAGTATACTGTATATTTATTATGTGTACATAAATACACAAAGTATATATTTAGAAAATATTTACATGCATATATTCATACTAATCTAATTTATGTGTATGAATATATATGTCACGATAGAGGAGACCGGAGGCGTGCGGATCCATATGCAACTAGTTTAATAATGAAAACAGAGTGAGTACAGGCAAAGTCGGAGCCCACCTGGGCGGATCAGACAATGGAGACGCATTCCAAGGTGGAGCAGGAGACCTGACTGCATAGAGGAGCAGAGGAGTCAGAATCAACAGAGGGTTCTGGTGGATCGGGCGAGGATAATTCGAGCTCATCGGAGAGAGTACGGCCCACACACTCAAAATGGCAACAGTCATAACTGGAAGCGCAGTAAATATGAGAACAGTCTTTAAGGCGCCCATTTTGTGCAAGGAATCGGATTCGACGGCCAATTTGTGCAATGCCTCGAGATTGGCGACCCTCTTGTGCAGAGACTCGATAATGGCAGCCATCTTGTGTGAGGACTCGGGAATGGGCACTAAAGGACTCCCAAATAGTGCAGCTTTTCGGGGAGCTGGCACTGATTGCCCTCCATACTGTGCCGCTTTCAGGAGCGGAGTTCACCGAATGGCGAGATGAGAGCCGGGCATCAGAGGATAGCCTCCTGGCTGTTGACGCTGGGACGCTGGATCCTCCGTGGCTCGTCATTCTGTCACTATAGAGGAGACGGGAGGTGAGCGGATCCATATGCAACTACTCAGTACAGGCAGAGTCGAAGCAACGGCAAACAGGAACATAAAAGGCATAGACATAAGAATAATCCAGTCGACGAAGCGATGGTCAGACAATCTGCGATGCATGAGGGAAGAGACGAGAGAGAATATCCTAGGCAGGTGGAGTCCATAACAACAGATCCAAAGAGGGAAACATGGAGGGACACGGATGGCTGTACAAAGGAATTACAAACACGGTACATAAAACAATGACGAGCGAATTCACATACTACAAACTGAGCTTTTATACACATGGAAATAAGACAGAGGGGCGGAGAGACTAATGGGTAGTCATAGCGACAAACAAGCAGGGTGGAGACATACAGGGTTGACATGAAAACAGCTGGAGACACTTCATAATACAAGTGCTTAATACAGACGGAGGGATAGGGAAACACAGCACATAGTCCGGGCTGGAGTGCCCTCTGGTGGCGCACCTCCAGGTGGCATTGTGACAATATATATATATATATATATATATATATATATACACATATAAACACAGTATTTGTTTTAAAGTGCATATTGCAGGTTAGAGACTCCAGTGAGTCAATGTATAGAAAATTAATAGTTATAGGAACTAGATTTTCTATAAAATATACTTTAAAAGTACGCTATTAAGGCTTCTGGAGCCCTTTTTGTGAGAACATTTTACTTCCGCATCTGAAAATCGCCAAAACCGGAAGTGATGCAACGAGAGGGAGAGCGGTCA
>JAUMHP010000070.1:13432995-13449010 GCA_032361065.1 Enteromius trimaculatus
TTTGACCATTGCCTGTCTGACTACGAGTTACAATAAAGCCTGCAAATGGATCCAACCGACTCAGGTGATTCGTCACACCCCTACATTTATTTAAAAATTAATAACAATTTGATTGTATTAATTTTTAATGTATTAATATGCCAATTTTAATAATTAAATAAAACAAATATGTTAAAAGGATACATTGGGTATATTTTTTTCTCCCATGTATGAGGTGACTAAACATGTCAGAAATAGACTGGAAATGATTTGCAAGAACAAGGAGCAACCTAGACATGATGTCACTAAATATAATCCTAGCTTGCTTAATCTATCAAATATTTATTCTACTAAAAATATCGCAAAAGCATGATCTTTCAGAGAGGCGTAGGCTAAGTAAATTACATGACAAAAAGACAAACACTAGCTGTCCAAACACTGTCACACAGAGTTGCATGCAGATAAATGGAGCGATAAATTGAGCAAGCATGTGATACAGAGGCTCAGATAAAAGCACAACAAGGGTCAGATTGGAGCACACTTGGTGCATTTTTCATTACACTCTACACGCCAACAGGGCATGATTATAAAACCGTTAAAGCTGAATGTTTAACAGATAAAAACACTGCAGATTTAATTCGTAAATAAAGTGAGTTAATATTTAGTAATTTAGCAAATACTTTTTATCCAAAGTGATTTACAACTGAGAACCACCAAATATACTATATTAGAAGAGGTAAAAATATGTATAAAATAAAAAAAACGCATAAAATAATTATCTTAAATTCAAAATATATGTGCTTCATAAACAGTGCAGCTTAAGGAAATATATATATAATCTTTTTTAAACCTTTAAATACCAACATATATTAAACATTTACATCAAGTGGGAATATTGTTTTTTAAATTTACAAACTTTTAAAAATATATATTAGAAAACATAAATATATTTCACTAATAGAAATTAAAATATGCAAATAAATACGAGTGAAATATATTTCTGCAAATATATTTACAAATATTTTTACCAAATGGGGTACACAATGCCAATATGTAAGCTAGTGTACAGAATTAAGGAAATAAAATGAACAATATATATTTGGACAATATGTTAAATAATGAAACACAGAAGCTTTATTTGTTAATTAATTTCTTAATTATTCCAGTGAATTGTTTCACTGTTTGCTAAATTCTACCTAGCAACAGTCTATTAAAATAGTCTAATGGACAGCTATAAATAGCCTCACACAAGCAACTCAACAGCAAAAAAAGTTTATTTTCTTTATCTATGCTTCTTCTTCTTACATGAGGAATGGTAGTTCCCAGAAGTCTGTTAGTCAAGCTAGCTGTGTTATTACTTGTGCTTTGAAATAAATTCAGAGGGGACCTAACATCAAGTGTAAACATGCAATTTTCTGTGCTCACTCTGTGTTATCTGGTTCATAATAACAGAGCTTGCTATCCGCTGTGTAATTATATTTGCAGAGGTGTTCAGTTCAGAGATAATGTTTTGTGATTCCTTACAGGAATTCCAGCAGCCTTTACTCTATTCCATGAGCCTATTGGGCCTTTTATACAAGACTGGACTCTCACTGAATCAAGGAGGCAACAACATCGTTTAGATAACAGCAGGGGGAGAAATAGCTAAAAAGAACCAGAAAAGACAGTGAAGGATGTTCTTGATCCCTAGCCTCTGAAAACCAGCACCTGGTATTGCTAAAGCTGTGATGTATGGTATTAACACACACACACTCATATACTGACATAGTGTGCACCAAAATGCCTAGACTTCCAGGAATTAAGAAATTATACTCCCTGTGCCCGTGATTTATACTTGCCAATACAAACTCTATCAGTGGAGAGTTTTCTCAATGAGAACCTGCTGTGGAAGTAAGGGGATCCCTCTGCATAACGGAAATTGCATGGATAATTTCAATAGGCTAGAACTGTGAATTTGACACGGCATATGGGCTAGAAAGTAATACTGTATTTAGGGGAAAAAAGTGAAAAGATTTAGCAGTTGGTGGTTCAGGAAGCAGCAAGTGAGTAATTGAATTAGAAAAGGTGGGACATGGAAAGAACAAGGCTTAAAAATTTCAGCAAATGGGTCTTGCATTTTCTCCATGCTGTTCTTAATGTCTTAATGAAACGCATTGTAGGGTCCTGCCCTGTGGTGATTCTAATAGAAAATCGCACTGAGCTGCATCTCAAGAGGGAAACATTCAAACACAATAGTTCCCCGTGAGAGATTTCTGCTGATTTTAACAAGCACAATCATTATATTCCAATAAAAACCTCAGCAGGAGCGGAGCCGAGGGAAATACACACCTCAGATCCTGGTGAGTTTTCAGAGAACCAAAAGAACTTCTGAGTTCACCTGGTGTTAGTGACAGACATGGAAAGATAGAGAGTTCCAGATAGGAATTATTATAAATGTCATACTAATTTCTTCTGAAATGCAGACTCTTAACTGATAAAAGGGCACTTAAAGAGTAGGTGAGTAAAGTTGGAGCTATGTGTGTGAGGAGTGCAAAAGAAAGACATCTGAGTATAGAGTATTGAGTAAAACTCAAGTGTCATGATGCTTGACCAAAAAAATTACAGAATTAGCTGCAGAAAGATAGCGATGAAAAGTGACCAAGCACAGCTTGATTTGATTTCACATGCATTTTATTATAAGTTTAAGATAAGATAAAATAATGTTGTCATCACCTTAGTTATTTATATGTTATGTATTTGAAAGAGAAGTTCATTTGGCACTGAAATTTCATGTAATCAAAAAGCAGGTCATTATTTATTCAAAATATATATATAGAGAGAGAGATATTATACAGTATGTAATATTCAATGTTGGAAATTAAATAAATTACATTACATATGAATTGTAACGAGGAAGACAGAGACATTCGGATCCATCTGCGGTAAGAACAATTTATTGACTTAGACCGACTAGGTCAGGCATCAACAAACAGAATCAGGAGGAATAGGTAATCAGAGTCGAGGTACACAATCAAAGTTTCAGAGGCAGGCAGCAAGTATCAGCAATGGTTAGACAGTCCAGGTCAAAACACTACAAACAGAGGAAGATCACATGCTAGGAGTAAACGGTGGAAACTAATCTAACACTTCACACCGAACTGAAAGGTGAAACTAGCATTTATAGTGACATCAATAAGTGACAAATGACCAGATAGACAACAGCTGTGAGGGAGTGATGCATCATGGGATATTGAGTCCAATATGTGACAGAGAGTCCAATATGTGAATGAACAGTAGGAGTGCTCTCCAACAAACATGGAGGATGCAGCCGGCTGTGATCGTGACATGAATAAATAATTATAATAACACAATAAATAACAACAATAAAAACGTTAACATTTAATAAAAAAACTAAATTTACAAAAAAAAAAAAAAAACACCTGTCATTAAATCTAACATTTAAGATTAAGATATAACATATTGCTTGTAAATATTGCAAATTAGTACCTTAGTAGCAAAACTCTGAATATCTGTTATAAATTTCAATGCCACTAATGTAACAAATTCTGGCATACCTACTGACTTGTTCTTTGAATTTCCATCATTATCTATGATGCTGCTGTGATTAATCATCTCAAGTGATCATGCAAAGTGTTTGCACGTGTTTGGCAGAGGCTGACTGGGTAATCAAGCATGCTATCACATGAACAGTTGACTCCAAAAAAAAAAATACAAAACACAACATGAGACAGACAGAGAGATAAGGAGAAGCACAATGAAACCAGCCATACAGCTTAATGAAAGTCGCCTGAAATATGCAGGGCAGGTCAAAGGTCACACGAGGGGAATAAGAGCTGCTTTTGAACTTGGTTGTTTGAAGTGATCTAACACAAATAGTGAGGCCAATGCCAATTTACCGCTATATGTAAATACTTGAAATTCTGCCAGACAAGAAGCTCATTGGCAGGAATGCGGACGTCATTATGTAATTCAATCACTTTAACTTCTGATTTCTGGTCCTGGTATACTGAATTCTGTATTAGGATTGGAGTTTGAATAGCTTGAAAGCAAACGATGTGTGTGTGTGTTTTAGTTATGTGACTATTTATGGTACCTCTAACCCAGAAGTTCTCTGAAGACACCTCAGTGCAAGTCTCCAGAGTCTAACTGTAAGTGCTTTAACAAAACTCTTGTATATATTACATTAAGGTTTAGCAGAACTACTAAATAGCCTGTGAGCTCACTGAACAGGACCCTGACAGTCTAACACAAGTTAAGAAATGCTGAAGGCAACAGTCTAACCAAAACTCTCAACCAAAAATGGAAGTCAACATCTATTTATCCTTTCATTGTAAAATGTTGAACTTGTTTCAAGCTACTGACTTGAGAACACTTACATGCTGAATTGTAGACCAAGTCTGGGCCAATATCAGAGCAGAATGGCTCCCGGTGCCAAATATGTGTGTTTGCTTAGGAACCATTTCTGTTTAGTTTGTATTAGCTGTTTGCATGCTTGAAGTGCTCTGCTCCTCTCTTGTGTATGTTGGCAGCTTCGCCTCGAGCACAGGAGGTCATGTCTCTTAAAAAAGTCTGTCCAAGTGTCTCATATTAGCAGGAGTCTTGGTGGGCTACTTTTATCAAGACATTGGACATCTTCATAATTTCCTGCACGAACATCTTAAAAAAAATAATAAATAAATACAAAATTCCTCCAGAGGGGAAAATGTGGTTTGAACCAAAGTTTGAACGTAAGACACTGCTTTTGAAAATCTTTCCAAGCCCAAACCTTTGAACAGTAGTGCATACAGTGCATATGTTTGCTGCACTGCTTGTATGTTTGATATATAATGACACTTTAGCCTGACCTTTCACACTTTCGAATGTGTCTAAATATTTGCTGTCAAAAAATCTGTAGGGCTTACTTAAAGAGGAGATTTCTGATCGCCATCTCATGCTCAAGACTACATTCTTATTAGTGATCAATTCTCTAAAGAGAGTAAGAGTTCTTCAGGCCCTTTCAGTGGCCCCATCTTATTTAGACTTTGTGCCTGGACTTGCAAAAGCTTTCTGTACTCTTGAGCAGGTTACACAGCACTACCACTGCACCACAGCTGATCGAGCTACAGGCGTTTCATCCTCCTCCCTTTCGGGATCCTGACCAGAAGAAGCGTAAAATGGTATGTGTCCTTTGTGAGCACTGGATATGTGTGTTCACAAGGCAGCCTTGTGGAGAAAATCGGACCAATTGCTTGTGAGCATTGGTCCACCTAGAAGAAGGCCTATTTTGCAGGTGTCCCAGTTCCGGACAACTGCAATGCTGCGGGTTGGTCCATTGCCTCTACCTTCATCTGGTTCCACGACCTATATGTTGGTATGACTTCAGTCCTCTCGTCCTAGTGGTGTATGTTGAGACATAGACACAGGGCAGGGACTTGGAACTCTGGTGGCGTGGGTATCTCGTTCCCAAACCGTCATGACGCAGCTTGAAGTTCACGAAAAGGAACGTCTTCAGGTTTTAAGTATAACCATAGTTCCTTGAGGGAACAAGATGCAGCGTCTCATTGCCATACTTCCGGCATCCCTGCCAGCACAGATCTTCATGACTATGAAGCTGATGACTTTACCGTATGTGCCTTTGTGCTTCCTGGTCTCTGACTTCACCCGCCTCTGATGTCGCGCCCTTCCATTGAACAGATTCTACAGCAGACTCAATGCTTCATGACACAGCATCTTGTTCCCTCAAAGAACCATCGTTATATTCATAACCTGGAGACGTTATCTTCCAGCTGGTTTACAGGGCAGAAGGGGGCTGGTTAGGAAAGCAGCTCCCTATAAATGACTCTCTCTGTCTGGCAGGAAGCTGTAATAAGCCATGGAAAAGTGAAGGTCTGCTGAGATGGTTTATGACCATGACCTGCATAAATAAACACCTGACTCTTTAATCAGTGCCTTCATCGACTCTCTAATGTGTCTGAGCAGCCACTCAACACAACACTCACGTTCCCTTAAACTCAAGCAAATTGTCTTCTTTAGCATATAAATGGGATCATGGACGGTCTGTTAGCAGCATGAGTGAAATCTGACCACATGCTGTTAAGCAAACTGGAATCCAGTCATGGTCAATGCAAACCTCCTTGAGAGGAGAATAATTTGTTGTTTTGTCCATATGTTGAAGACTATATGCAAAGATGCAATGCTGGTTTGAATTTCAAAATATTTTTGAGAAACAGATACTCCAAGTGAACACTATAGTTGCAATATTCAGTGACACAATCTTCAAACAGCATATGCTTTTTGCAGAAAGAGCTGCTTCCCCTAACAAAGAACTCTCTATGGAACCAGTGTATCACACAGCCATGAGCAGAAATATCATGCATGTGACAAACATTCATGTAATAATTAATGGGTTCTGCTAGATATGAATTGTGTCATGCATTTTAGCCACAGCAATATCAGATCAGCTAGCGCACTTGCAACCGACAAAAAGAAGTGGCTCTTTTTTATGAGAAAAGAGTTCAGACATTTTGTGTCACATGTTCTGATAAAATAAAATAAATAATGCCAATGTGCAAAAAATCTAAAATAATACACCTTCTATTGAGAGGGAGCTCATGATGATCACTGTAGAGCACCTTTTCTAAGCTGGAGGGTGGAGACCGCAGTCTAAAGCAATGAGATCACCTTTCTCTGTTCAGACTTGACAGAGAACCTCACAGGATGCTGATGTGAGCCTACATTGTGGAACTTAAAAGACGTTGCTTGAGTCTCTGGGGGAAAAAAATAGCAAGACTGAAAGGTGATTTAAAGACGTGATGTGGTATTGAACTGAAATTAGAAAACAGAAAAAGGCAAAATTACCTGAACATACAGTATATGATGTATCTCAGATAAAGTCAATTCTTGCATCTCATCATGCCCTTTTCTTATTCCAACAGTCACTTACAGGAAAGAAATTTGTGCATTTCAGTCTGAAGTGTCTACTGGTGGCCTTAATTTCCTAGAAGAAAAAAAAAAAACAGTCTTTCAGATTCTCAGAGCTCCCTCAGTTTATTAAGTGGAAAAATTAACACTTTTGATCAAAGACTAAAGCAATAAATAAATGGCAATGAACAAACTAACTATTCTAAAGAGACGCACATATGAAGTGAAGGGTGAATGAACACAAAACCTTCACATTTGCAAGAGTCCATGACAAATAAGGACAAAGAAAAGTAATTAAAAGATAAAGCAACTTTACAAGAAAATCATAAAAAATCATGAATATCAGAAAATGTTCATAGGGTAACTAAAACAGTAATTTAAACTGAACAAACTACAGAAAATTATAGACAAGGTCAAGGTTAAAGCTAGAAAGGAGACAGCTGTGGCTACTGAGCATGCGCACATCAATATAGCATACTTTTTGTCACACTGTACAACGATAATTCATATTTTAACATTATTGTAAGGTGTAGGTTTAGGGTAAACGTTAATAAAACGTCAAAAACACACAAATTTAATTAACTGTTAGTTTTGGTCTGAGTTGCATCCCTTCTAGCCACAACCCTCAGTCAAAAGAGTGCATTTCCTGTTCTCTTGCAAAATTGCTTCCTACGCATTAATTTGTCAATGCAAGCTTTTCAAATATTATTCTGTTTTTTGTTTTTTTTTGTTAGTTTGTTTGTTTTTTAATAGTCGCAAAATAATTTAAAACACACAGAAAGTCGCATTTTGAATGATACCTAGACCTATTTTATCTCATTTGTGATTGTTTGAATAGATAGACAAAAAAGCAGCGTGACGTCATCGACCCAAACAAGAATCTTCATACATGTGCAACTTTAAAGGCGTCCTTTTAACTGGCAGCCCCCCTGCTCGCGTGTTAGCTACATCATGTACACCGACACAAGTGTCAAGTGATGTGGGAACGGAACCGAACCACAATAAAGCCGCCGCTGCGCTATTGTGCTCTCAGTGGAACGAATCGATGAAGAGCCTCTTTGAATTCTGGATATAAGCGACTCTTTGAAATGTCAAATAAAGATTTATTCAAATCCCACGATTCATTAAGATTAAGTGGAGAACGCTCTCTTAACTTCACTTTCTCCGCTCCATCTTTGCAGAGCATGATGGTCCCTCCCCTATAACAAACTCAGTGAAAATCTTGTTGGGACTTTTTTCCTCCCTTTCCCTTAAACGTCAAGTGTAATTCATACCAAGGGCTTCGTCTCTGAGCTCTCCCTGTCTTGAAGGTGGAGCAGACATGAGAAGAAACGGACTATCAGCCCATCCAGCAGAAAGCCCTCTGAGATGAAGTAACTTTTAGACGGTACTTGCTTAAATAACAAGCATCTGTTTGCGGATTGAACATCTCCATCAATCGAATGATAGCAGGTATGGCGCATTTCACCTTCAGGGAGAGTTATCACTGCTGCTATTTATTTATTTATATAATTATTTATATAAATGTTTATATAAATACATGACGTTTAAACACTTTTTTTTGCGTCATTTTACCCTTTGGGAAAATAAAGTGTCATGATCTTTGTTATTATCAATTTGGAGCATCTCAAGTATAATCACTGATTGAAAAAAGCTCCTGTTAAAGATGTGCTTAAAGTTTTTCATGAAAGTTTTGGGAGTTCGTCAAGTTGAAAATGCAGTGAATACTACGTCAGTAATGATGATTAATTACAATTAAAATGTCCTCTCACTAACAAAATTTATTTTAATACCAAGCCTTGTAAACTAATACCGAGTTTATTTATTTTATTATTATTATTTTATTTTTTGTGGAAAGTCAATTACTATGAACAGTAATTTTGTGCAAATTGGATGATTTCTATTCATATTACTTATATCTATCAATACAAATATTCACGTATGCATAAACGATTGAAAGTGAGAGAAAGACATGCACTGAAAGATCTGGCAACTTTGAATGAATTAAGCTTCGAACTTAATTGTAAATGGGACCATTAGCGCCACCGTTTGGTTGATGAAGCTGGTTGAAAAGTTTGCAAAAAGACAGAGATTTCTGTGCCTTGTAATGGAAAATTGGGGTGATGCTGACATGGAGGGGAATTTCCTACATTTAGCGCTACGGACCGTTTTTCGCCACTGATCTAAGCATCTCAAGATCTTTTAGAGCAAGGCAGATGTATCTACTACAGAAAAGCCTTTGGAAATGTCATTGGAAATGTCATAGCGATATGATGGAGGAATGTCAGATTGCAGATGTTCATTTTAGCAAGAGAGCTGTTGATAGAGAGATCAGACCTCGTGTCAGACATTTTAAAGCTCAAGCTGTCTGCACACTTTACATCATTGTCTTACTGGAATTTCTTTGAACTGTTGTAAGTGTTTCGCTTCTCATGGTCCTCTCCGGTAGGGATACATCTGATTTGTCATTGCCTGGATCCATAACTTCCCCGCACACATTCTTGCACGTATTTTCCCCTCACACTTCCGCTGTGGCTGCACAGCTACGTCTTTACAGATTGATTCTCACAGACAGAGCGGCTGATGTAGATAATCCACATCGACGGCATGTCACACTGAAGTGTGAGGTGAGAGGAGAGGGATTTCAGCTCCTCAGGGAAAGTAGTCAAGCAAGCATGCAGTAGCAATCTATATTCCAACCCACTCTCTCCACCCCTCAACTAACTACTGATTAGAAAATGTTTCTGCAGTCAAATGTTTTTCTTGGGGGCTCAGCAATCTAACATATGATGAATGAGAGAGACTAGTGGGTGTGAAACACTTGGCGTTGTGGTTTGCCTTTTTTTTTTTCTTTTTTTTTTTTTGGTTCTTTGTGTGACTGCATAATCATTCTGCTGTGTTGCACTTATACAAAGCCTAGCCTTTAGAAATATTATTAACCTTAGGCTTATAACTGTTTTGCGATTTTTTTTAACTGTTTTTTGACATAGGATAATAAAGGCAATTGTGACTTTGTGTATTACAATCCATAATTTTAACTTTGTTCAATTCTGCAGTTCTGAAAAGAAAGCTGGATTAGTGGGATATTAAAAAGTAGCAATTACGCTCTATTTTCTGTGCTGCAGCGAAATGAAAAATAGAATCGCAAGATGTAAGCACAGAATAATGAAATTCTGAATTGTGAGATAAGAAGTGGCAATTACTTTTTTCCCCACATGGTGGAAAACCTTTGAATAAGGGTCTACTATTTACACTCATTACTTGGCTCTATGGAATACATTATCCTTGCAATTCTGTATCAGTTAACACATCCAGGTAACTGAAACTTGCACTGTTTTAGTGTATCATATCAGGTTTTGTAGTGAACTCTTCAAACAAACACCAATACCACTATATTGTCTCTTAGTTATTGATTGTGATGCAACTCCATTTTTAGTATATATAATATTGTTGCAGTTTTCACCTTGTTGCTAGGCCATGTTTCGTGTAACTTAATAGAATTCAGTATTTCCCCTTTACTAGTTAGTAGCTATGTATTAATCTGAAGTAAGCTGGTCATTATTGCCAAATCAGAGTCCTGATGGATCACTTAAAGGGTTTCTCACTGATATGGAAAACCTGAAAATAGCACGTATAAAACTGTGATTTCCTGGTGTGGAAACACAATGGAAATGTATCAATATTTATAAATTCATTGAAAATGTTTTATTCATATTTATGCTCACGTCAGTGCAGTCTCTTTTATATGCATTTGAAAATCCTTGTCCTGCAATCACCAATGCTTGCAAAAGTCATGGAAATGCTGTGGGAACCTTGGTATCCATTTAAAAATCCCTGCTTTGTTCCCATTATTTGTGTGCATGATATTATATGGTGCGTGATTTCATGCGTGACCTGCGCGGAAGAGTCAAACATCCTTTCATCACACTGATGGTCTGGTGAAAAATGCACCCATATCAAAAACTTTTTTTCCCGGTTAGAGCTGTACCAGACACACAAATAGAATGCAGAAGTAGGCTACTGACCGCTTTGTGCATTGACTTTTTGTGTGCGTGCATGTGTGTTCAGATTATCATTTAATTTTCTACTCTGATTTACTGGTAACAGAACCAATTGCATTACCATCCGCAGAACCCCAGTATATATACTTAATACTGACATTAGGAAGACAGTAGGAAAGTTTCCAAACCACTGACTCAAAATACTCAAGTCAGTGCCGACAGGGTCAACATTCATACAGTCCCCGCCACAAACCTCCAGTCTCCACAGGCAGCATCATTTTCCTCTAATGGCAGATTTTTTCTCTCAGCCGGTGTCGTTTAGGGACTAGTTTGTAAATGCGAGCATTTATTGTATGCAATATTTGACTCATTTGTTTAGTCTCTAAAGCTAATGCAGCAAATCTGGCTTTCTGTAATTTAAACTATTTTTTTAGTAATAACATTTTATTGTGTCTTAAAAGCAGGTTCAAAGTTTTGTTTCAGAATCTCTGTGGATACTGTTGTTGACTTAACAGGTACATTAGGATTTGATTTAAATCTTTGGAATGTGATGATTGTGAATAGGGTGGTGAACTGTACAGTATATACACTCATAGATTCTCAAGGGACTTGAAATGTGCTACAAAGTCTTGTTATGTGTCTCCCCCTAGTGGCCATGACCGTATTAATGTAAGCCTCTGTACTTAACTTTAATACTTCCAGCCCGCTACTCATTAAGGGTTAATGAAATAAATCAGATATGTTAAATGATTAAGACATCTAAAACACACAGAGCTGGGATCAGGAATGAGATTCATTAATTAGTATGAATGCCTGTAGGAAATATGATATTACTGTTTACATACATACGTAAATTTACTATGGAGCCCCACACATGACATACAAGAGAATATTGATTCTTTTTTTTTACTTTTTGTCTGGTCTAGGGGTCTCTCTGCAATGGGCCCGGTACCCTTAACGCTCCTGATTTGCATCTCAGCACTGGCTGTGCTGGTGTCTGCAGCAGTGGACGATCCCACAGGTGACGATGATTACACTTGGCCGCAGAGGAAAGTACCACTGGTACAAGAAAAGCAAACGGTGCACCTGGGAAGCTCTGAGTTTATGGCCAGGCCGAAGACTGAGCTCCATGGAATATGTGGCATTGAGTGCCAGCGGGGTCTCCCGGAGCCCAGCCTGGGCGATCTGGAGCAGCTGCTGTCCTACGAGACCATGTACGAAAATGGAACCCGTACGCTCACCACCGTCACAATACAGGAGCTAAATGTGAGCAACGACTGGACAGGAGGTTCTGGGTTACGTACTCGGCGCAGACGAGAAGTCTACGGCACAGACACACGGTTTACCATCGCCGACAAGCAGTACTCTTTGAAGTATCCTTTCTCCACGTCTGTGAAGATCTCCACGGGGTGTTCTGGAGTGCTGGTGTCCCCCAAACACGTTCTGACTGCGGCTCATTGCATCCACAATGGTACAGACTACCTGGATGGAGTACAGAAACTCAGCGTTGGTGTCCTGAAAGAACGTTCCCGTCGGAATGGAAAGGGACGGAAAGGGAAGGGACGGAAAGGGAAAGGCCAGAGGAAGCGTAACGAAGAGGAGGATGAGGAAATCAATGAAAATATAGAGCTTGGAGAGAGGCAGGAGCGTAAGGGAAAAGGCAAAGGCAGGAGAAACCGTAGTCGCCGCAGCGCCACCTCCGAGCAGCCTTCGTTCCGATGGACCCGGGTGAAACAGATGCAGGTGCCAAAAGGCTGGTTTAAAGGGATCTCAGAGAACATTGTGGCCGATTATGACTACGCCATACTAGAGCTTAAACGGGCACAGAAGACCAAGTATATGGATCTAGGTATTATCCCCTCCATCAAGAAGCTGCCTGCAGGACGTATTCATTTCTCAGGATTCGACGATGACCGACCAGACAACCTTGTGTATCGCTTCTGCTCTGTTTCCGAGGAGTCCAACGACCTGCTGTACCAGTATTGTGACGCCAAGCCTGGCTCCAGTGGCTCAGGTGTCTACATTCGGCTCAAAGAGCCTGGGAAGAAGAAATGGAAGCGGAAGATAATTGGAGTGTTCTCGGGTCACCAGTGGGTGGATGTTAATGGGATGCAGCAGGATTACAATGTGGCCGTGCGAATCACGCCTCCCAAGTATGCACAAATCTGCCTCTGGGTCCATGGGGACTCCAGCCAATGTCGGGGCACCTGAGAGACTCTTTCAGCGGCCCATCTGACTGCCTCTGTCCTGGCTCTCAGCAACCCTTGTGCCTCCCATTTGTGCACCACACAAACTGCTGCATTCATCAACACTAAAGACTATAACACACCTACGATTGAACTTTTCCAAGCTATTTTGATACCTTAATTTATTTTATTAGACAACTTTTGTTTCGAATCAGTTAGAGGGAATGTATTTCTAGATTCAGATGTCCTAACGAGAACTAATTCTGTCCTTAAATTGTCGTTTTGAATTAGAAAATGTACTTCAGTCAGTGTTGTTTGATATGGGAGGCATTTGTTTTGTCTGGTAATCTGTCTGGATACCTTGAAGTAGAAAGCTAGATGACTAGTTGACACAAGAAAAAAAAAACACTTTTTTTTTTCTGAGAGAAAAAGCTTAAGTTTATTTGTGGATTTTACTTCCCCTTTTCTTTTTGAAGAACATGTTTGAGTATCAGTGTGCTGGTGTTCTTTGAAACTCTTTGTTCTTTTTAGCATTATTAAATGTTATGATTGTGTGCCTTTGATCACATAAACTGTAACCTGTCTTCATGGGCTTCCATTTACAATAGTTCTGCTTTTTGTATCACAGTGCAGGCAGTTTTTTGGAGGTTTACCCTTCAGATTCAGATGCCCTTGTTGACTTTTGGTGCTATTTTCATTTTAAAATACAAAACATCAGAGGACTTGTCGGAGTAACAGTCTACTGTAGAACTGTAAGTATATATTTAATTTAAAGCTCATATTATGAGTTTCATATGATAATTTTGTTCTTTAACAAATACGCAGGGTTATTTAAATTTAGATATGGTTAATGATACATATCACTGTAATTATGATAAAGAATTATAGTGTGATAGGAAATAAAAGCTGAACATTTTAATATAAAATTGATATTTTGAAAAATGAAACCGATTGCATACATTAACAATTTGTACAACTTTTTCTAAATATCTGTTATCAAGGAACAAATAAACTGAGATTTATACGTATTGGTCTATGAGGACTAAATAGTGTGTTCGCTTTTTCAATAAACTTCTAAGTGTCTTCTTGTTTAAGTTTGCTTCATTTTTAATTTCCTCTCTTCATTCTTTATTTCTCCAGTACTTGAAAACAGACACAGGGGGACGCAGGTGGGCAATTCTTCCCATCAGTGTTTATTGCATCTCAGAGGGCTTACATGCACTATGTAGGGGTGTCAAATATGAATCAATAAATGAAAATAGTTTTTTTTTTTTTCAAGAGAATTGCAAAAGAGAGATCCAAAGATCTGCCTTTGTCATTTCCACGAGAGATCTAACAGGGAAAGTGAGTTACAGAGGCTTGGCTTTACAGGGCTATCAATCAGACCTTTCTGTAACACTGTTTAACAGTGACCTCCTGAAACCTTGTACGGATCTAAGAGTGTATCTCTGCTAATGAACTAGGGTATTTTCATCTAATAAATCTCCTCCACGATCTTATTTTTGCTGTGCAAACTACAATACCACCACTCACCAACAAAGGGAGCATGAATCAACCGTTACGTGTAACAAACAAGGGTCGAGTTTATAATGTAATGAGCGGGAAAGACTGAGAACCAAACATGTGGATGGGGTTTTCTACAATTATACAAAATAACACTACATGTACCAGCTTCAATTTGGATTTCATACAAGCACAAGTAACTATGAGACTCAAACACAGCATTCCACTGACTACAACCATGAAATTTGGGAGGGGGGGGGCATAACCAGTTTAACAAGTCACTGTACATTTGTTATGTCAAGATACTGCAAAAAGGCCTTTCTTATAGATCATCTGAGATTTGTAGCACAGAGATTTGGTGAATTAAAGTCAAATTTACTTCTTGGGGAAAGTATGTAAACTGTGAACTGACAATTAAATTAAATCAAAGTTTCAACTAAAAAAATCTAAAAATATATGTATATATCAGAAAAATAAATACAAGTTAAAATACAAAAATGACATGTAAACACCAAGAGGGTTATCTAGGATAGAGGTGCCTAGATATGTTATTAATTTATACGTAATTCATATATATATATTTAGAATTCATATATTTATTATTTGTAAACAAACAAATATCAATCAATGATGGGAGATGACAACAGCATGTCTTATAATCCGAATACCAGGTTCACATCAATAAGTTGCACACAGATAAAAATTTGAGCAGAGGAGAGACCTTTTTAAGTCAATGAGGATAATATACACACAGTACCTTCTGCGAATCATGATACATTGCACTGCTCCAAAAGTAACATACAACAGAAAGTGCTTCAACAACCTGTTTAGGACCTCTTTCCCCAAAAGGGAAGTCCTAGAGGAATGAGAAGTTGAGGGGATCCACATACACACGTCATTCGTTTCAGATTTAAACACTGGAAAAGACATACATACGCATCTTTTTTTAAATCCTTCATTTTCATTTGTGTGTTTTTCTTAATAATTTTATTCAGTTTCGTTTAAAACAAAGGATAACATCGAAATAAGCACATCTTCATTTTTCGGCTTGTTTTCTCTATGATTCACTTCACAGTTTGTGCTACAACATGACACAGGAAGGACGGGGCGTAGTGGGCGGGGTTTGGGTTGGGGCGGGGTCAGTGGATATCTAGCTGCAGGCTCCTCGGGCGTCTGGTGGTGTAAACAGACAGCAGACTTCTCTCACTGGAGCTCAGTCTTTGAGAAAACAAATACTGCAAACAGAGAACCGAGAAAATGTCACAGCGCTTTGTGATTTAGTGCCTCATTCGAGTAGCCACTTGAAAGATAACGATACCTGGGAAATTATAAGAAGTCCTTGATATTCAGATCTGCAAGAGGGTCCTTGGTGGAGGGCTTTTTGGGGCTCTGAGCAGCTGGCCCTGGAGACAACTGAGGAAGTAAAGAGTACATCAGGAAATTATG
>JAUMHP010000070.1:13458967-13491448 GCA_032361065.1 Enteromius trimaculatus
TACACGATAAATACTAAGAGTTACATTGACACACAAAATAAAAAATAAATCAATGGTACTTGTACTGAAATGAGTGTACATTACAAAATGGGAGGTGAACTAATGAGTCAGCACATTAAAGAGATTGCTGGTGCACTGAATGCTGAATGGCGTATGCAAAATAATGCTGAAAGGTTTTACAGTCTAAATAAACTGAATAATTATTCCGATTACATGGATGGAACCCAAAGACAAAAAAGCTTTCAACCATGTGAATTTGTCCTGATCCATTGCTTTAATTGCTTATCCCTGGTTTAATTGATGTGTTCTGATTACCCACCCTCCTCTGAGACAGATGTGGGTGTGTCACAGTGCTTACGAGCTTGGGACATCTGCCACAAACGGATATCCTTTGTGATGCTGATCAGGACTGTTTGAAAGCCATTGATTTAACACAATGAGTCATATTTTAAAGAGAAAGTGCTCAAATTTCAACATGAGCCCATTTCAAAACCTTCGTATTACGTTTACTTTAAATATAAAGTGCACTTTAATACACAACTCTCTTCGAAAGACTGAATTTTACACTTTAGTCAAATTTCAAAGAGGTCAAGCGACTGTATCAAATGCTCCACTTAATGTTCTTGGTGACATTTTCACCTTTGACCTGAATGGGAAATGTTTAATTCAGCGGGGGTGAATCTGAAAGACAATGAAAGCGCACTGGGGCCGCCGAAACCATTCCAGGCCACCTGCTGCTGGGGTTTGATTACTTTAGCTGCACTTCCTATCATGCTACACTTACAGTAAAATTGGGAGACAAAATGTTCTAGAGGATTTTGCTAGAATATCTTGGCATTCAAAGTACACATTGCTTGCTATATTGTCCATGATAGATAGATATATAGATAGATGTAATATGTATATCTCACTTACGGGATAGATAGAAAGTCAGAATGAAAGAAAGTCAGATCGATAGACGTTATTTGCAATGTAATGAATGCATATGAAAATGCACTCCCAGCAAATAAATGACTTGCCAAACAAATTACTTGGAAGAGTGAGACAAATAGTCTGTTTTCTTTCCAGGCCATGCAATGGACGGAAGCCATGTTCTCTGTTCATTCTGGTGTCTCTCTGCTTAGTGACAGACACATTGTGAAATGAGGGCCCATTAGTCACAGAGAAATTCCTTACCCCCATTCCACAATACAGACACCAAAACAGCACCAATGGCCTTTCAAACCAATTCAGTGGTATCGGATGACCTTTGAAGAGGCGTTGCATGAACATGATGGGCAGATGAACCAATAACTTGTGCATAGGTGACCAGATGCGCAGTGTAGGTATATTTGATAGGCATCAACAAGGCAAAGGAAGGTGTAATCTGAACCTGAATCCACTTACATTCGAGATGTTTCTTTTTAGGTCCCATCACCTCATGCGTGGTCGCTTTACACACCGCACGAGCCACTTCGGATCCCGTGAGGCTGTACTGCGCCGCGGCGATGCGGTCCGTCAAAGTCTGACCCGACATCTTCCTTATCTAGATTCAAACGCCCTTATTCCCGTGTAAAGAGACGCGTCGAGCTGTTCCAAAGCGTCCACAAGGATGAGGCCCTTTAAAATGGATTCTCGAGCACAATTTGCGATATTAATATGATGTAATTGTTATCAAGACCAAGCTGAGATGAAGACTTTATCATGGATAATGAGCAACGGACATATTTAAGGCAATGCTAAAACATACAGAGTTTACTATAATATCATATAAATTTCAGGTCAACGCCTGCGCCGTGTATTCGCCTCGTGGGGATGCGGGAGCATACAAGAGATGCGTAACGAGTATTTCAACCGCGAATAGTAATTTATAAAGAGTAAACGGTGAGGGTTAATGTTATAAAAGACAATTTTTTATAAAGTCCCAAAAGATAATCCTTGTTATTTGTTATTTGAGCGTTGTTTTGGAAGAGAATGTTACGATGATGCTCGGCTCGACCAGTCGTCCTTCTCTCCTCCTCCAGATCAAGGATTAATCTTCCTGACAAACCCCGCTGGATGTGCAGTCACCCAAACCTTCAAACGGCTTGAGTTGTTCTCCTCATCTCTAAAAAACGCTCGCCTTCCTTTTCCTTCACCCCGTGGCTATGTCCAGTTTCGGACAAATGTTGAGCAAGGAGGATGAAACACAGCGATAACGGGAAGCCGCGGTCCCTACTGGACTTAATATTTATTTATTTGTGCTATCACCCCGCCCCCACGGATGAGTCAGGTCACACGTCATTAAAAACCCAGATTGCGTTTTACTATCTGCGCCCAATATAAATGTGCTTTTATTGATATATAGTGAGAATTAAATTTGAGCCTTTTGATCTTTTTTCAGTCACTTCACCGAAAGACCTATTCTGAAGTTACTGTAAGGGATTATGATTTCCCTTATCGAGTTTGTCATCTGCTTGGTGTGACTTTTATTAGGCTATATAAAACAACTACAATGTTACTAATAAGTTAAATAAATTGCTATCTTGAGACATGGGACAAAACAGGCCCAGCAAGTATAACTGCTATTAGATGTTAAAAACAAAAATATTTTCATGTTATGAGGGATTAATAATACTGTAGAATATATTTAGCACAATTATCCCTTTCAAATTTAATTTTCTCACTATTATACCAAATCTATAACTTATTGATCTCTCAAAACATCTAAACCAGTGTCCAAAGAGAAGGGTTCAATCATTCATATGCTTTAAAACTAATAAATAAAAAAAATTAATGATGAAAAAAAACTTGTTTTATGAAAGCAACACTTAATATCTCAAATAAAAGCAAGGTTGTTTTCAGTGACGCATGCATGTTTCATAAGGTTTGATAAGTTGTCCCCACTTTTTGATTATTTAAAACAATACGATTATTTTATTCTGCTGAAGCAGGTTCCAATGATATATAAAAAGACTTAAATGTGACTTAAATAAAAGCTTTATAAACAAAAACACACTCACTGTTTGTTGTGTTCGCTTTAATACAGTAATTAAACGTCAGATTAATATTTTGATATTTTTTCATTGTGAGTATAAGGTTTTATTTATTTATTTATTTCACCATTTTGTCTTAATTCTCAAGAACGACTATTTTTTATTTTTATTTTTTATCATTTAAAAAATAAATTGTCCATAACGCATGTTATTTTAATGGTGCACGCTTTACGCATTCATAATCTATCAGCAAATTTTCTTTATGTTTTGTTCAGTTCACACACAAACACAACGGTTCACTTTGATCGTTCACAAACAAAATGTTAATGACTCTAACATGATTCGATTCGCTGAATTAATTCGAGTCTAATCACTGAATCACCGAACTAATTCAAATCCTTAAAGTCAATTAACTTATTCTAGGTGAGTAGTTCACAAACTGACCTGGCACATTACAATTAGCGTTTAGCTTAACGTAAGCATTTTGTAAACTAAAGGCTTATTTTATTATTATGTTTGTTCAATTAGATCACAGTTTAAAGAAAAAGAAACAGCTGTGGCGCAAGTAAAACATTTGTTTTATTTCCTCTCCCACTTACTCTGATATGCAACCATATATATTTTCATTATGGCTTTGATCATTTCAAAGCAACATGACTACCTTAACTGCCCATGTATATGTATATTCTTTTTTAGACAAAAGGTTTTTGCTCACACCATTGAAAACTAATCCAAAAGGAAACAAACGTTAGTGCAAGTTTGATTAGTCATGGACATGAGGTCTGCTACAAGCCTTTCTGTGGATGAGGGAGTTCAAAACTGTTTTAAATTCACATGATATGTCATCTTTATTAGGCAAGTCACCACAATATGGAATGGCACAGTATCATCACACTATCCTATGGGCTCAAACAAATGGAAATAAATAAATCACAATGGGCTATATATACAAGTAAAAGACTTTAAATTAAATAATAGAATTTTGGGGGGAAAATACATTAATTAGAAAAGCAAAAAATGTACAAACTTCTTTTTTTTTGTTGTTGTTGGTTTGTTCTCTTCCATTTTTAAAATGTGAGGTGTTAGTGTTTTTGCCATAGCTAAATAGTTTTTACTTTTTTGTTCATGTCAGGTCACGTTTTGATGAGTCCCTCAAGAAAGTCCTTCTCAACCATTTCCTCAATGTTCTGTCTGGCCCTGCTCCAGAAGACTTTCTGGCTCTCCAGCTTGCCATCCTTGCCAGGGAATGGGCCGTCTCTGGGAGTGGGGCTGTGATATGGTCCTGAACGGCTGTTACCTTTACTGCTGAAGACCTGACTGAGAAGGTTGAAGAAGGGAAGAAGCTGCTCCATGCTGCGGATCACGTAAAGGGTGAGCAGAAGCTGTCCGGGCTCCCAGGACAGAGTGCGTGTTGAGCAGTCTTCCTCTGGATTTTTCTAGAGTTAATGGCGGCATTACCATGAGAGTTAATGGCTTAAAAGCATTAGCAAATATACTGAATAATTTATAGACCTTATGCTAATGATGTGGAATTAATCTTTATTAAAATAATGAGGCTCCAATAGGCCAGAATTTAAAAGATCATGTAAGTGTATATTGTGGCAAATTTTATATTGTAGTATTACCTTGGCCCTTTTTCTTAGCAGCTTGGCCAGTCTGACAACATAGGGCTTGAACTCTCTCTGATGGGTCCCCTGTCTGCGGACCTCCAGACCAGAGTCATCCGAGGCTTCAGGGACGAAAGCCCAGCGATACCTGTAGTAGAGAAAATTGTTGTCTTTCACATTAATTATGCTTGATATTTGTAAGAATTTATCCATGAAGAAAAACAGAGAATGCTGGAACAGTCTAAACTGAGGCTTTTAAAAAATCTTGACTATCTGCTTGAACTGACTAAACATCACTCGTCGTGAGGTTAGTGTAAACAAAAGAAACAGCTATTCCATTACCTTTTAACAAGAAACATTGCTGCCTTGTACTAAAATACATTTTAAACATTCAGTGTGTAGAAATGTGTAAGGGCACCCACATCTGGAACTGAGGCAGACTCTCAGAGGGCAAAGCGAGGGCCAGATCCAGCAGCTTGCAGGCAGACAGGTAGAGGTTAAGCCAGCGCTGGCTGTTGTAGGAGGTAGAGAAGCCATTGCCCCCTGAGTATGTAGTCTCAAGCCCTGCAACTGAGGGACCTGAGGTCCTGGAGAGAAGCCAAAACCACATAAGAATTCAATAAACAATATCACCCATAATGTTTTAGGCCCCATTCGTTTTAAACAGCATTTTAGAAAGAAAACAATCCTTATTCACACTGCGGTTTCTGTTACCTTTCCGAAACAATCTGCGTTTACACTACACAACCTAAAACGCATGTCACATGACCATTCATGCAGGTGTGTAGATATATAGATTCCCTATATATAGATTCCCTATTATTTAAATGGTGGATGTGTCTATGTGCTTGAAGCGGTCGAATGGGGAATCTACCAACACATATCTACATGTACAACAATCATAGATGCATAGATGCCTCATTAGCAACTGTTTCTATGGGCCGCTATACATGAGCTGTCCACCATATTGTTGCGGGCTTGATGCCACAATCCGGCTCAATGGCTCTGTGTGAACCTGCAGTATGGTGAATGACCTCAAGTTCACCGTTCCAAGATGGCAGCCGCATCTACGTGCCTGGAGCGGTCCCATGGGACATCTATGTCTATGACAACAACGGGCATGATGTTATCGTTTATATGATCGTCAATGATATGCCAAGCGAATGTGGGCCACATTGTTATCAAAAGTCTCTGTTGACGCTGAAATGCAACCTTGAAGTTTTCAAACTAAAATGGGGTCTGCAGTGTTTTCAAAAGTCTGCGTTTTTGACCATGGAGTGCCGGAGTAGTGTAAAAGGCGTATCCGTAGCAGAGGTTATTCCATCCGTTTTAAAATGAAAATGCACTAGTGTAAACAGGGCCTTAAACTGAACAAGATTCTAAATCTCAAAAAAATTAAAAGATAAAAAACACAAATATATTAAGGATTGCTACAGATTTAAGTAATGAGTACCTGGTGATGTCCTCATCTGCAGTGAGTTCTTGTTCCATAAGTAAGAAAACCTGAACCTGAAGGAAGAAACAAACGATTGTAAAAATGTCCACTAATTACTCTCTTTAGATTGGCCCCTAGGAGCTTCTGTTATTTCAGCATCAGAGTTTACAGCTCGCTTATGATTATACGTAATATGTAAATGTGCAAGGTGTGTCACATCCTCACCAGCTCAGTGATCATAGTGGGCCAGAGTGAGGTTAGGTGCTGGGGGGACATGCGCAGTAGCAGCACTCTGAAGAAGAGGAAGACCTGAGCATGGAGGATGGGCACTTGAGGGAGTCGTAAGCTCTCCACAAGACGCTCTGAAATCACATCAACATGTTATTTACAGCTTACTTGTTTGCTTGTCACTTGTTTGCTAATGCAACTGTAGGGTCTTCACACATCAAAACTTGGGGACAGATAGAAATGAAAAAAATCCATTTTGAACAGGGGTGTCCAATCCTGCTCCTCCACTGCTTTTAGGTCCAATCCAAAATAAACACACCTAAACCAAGGTCTTCACGATTGTCCAAAACTGCTGCCTATACATCAATGGTGCATTAATTATATGAGCAGCCAATTGTGGTAGTGTCCAAAACCATAGTGGACATTAACAAATGCACTTTTTCAATCCCATAATGCACTGCAACATTTAGTGTATAACCAATGTGCACTCATCCTCCACTTGAGAATACCTATACACTATGAGTGTCATGCTAAATGAATTCCCGTATCTCATCAGAGGATGCCGCAGCAATTCTAGAGAACAAAGTGCTCAAAATGTCTAGGGACACAGCCCTGGAGTTTTACAAGCAAGTCTGTATGACATCGGCCCTTGATTTTGATAGTGTGGAAAGAGCCAAGCGTTGAAGTCAAGCGAAAAAGCAGCAAATTTATTTTTCCTGAAAGCACATCTCTCACCATCCTCTTTGAAATCTATGAATGTGTGTACCTTGGATGTCTGGCAAGTACTTCTGGTACTGGTCCACCTCGCTGCTGTAGATGGTGAAGGCTAGTCGCTTGAGAAGCATGGCTCTCTGCTCAAGCTCTGCATCTCGATTGGTGAAAAGACTCAGAGAGCTGCTCTGAGCCACGGCAACTCGGGCTGCACATATACAGAATGTTAGCAAGTTCTACAACACTCCAAAAAACATCAATTCGATGATGGCGATAAAGCAACGAGATGGACGCAGCTGGATAGCCCAGTTAGTAGAAAGGGAGGACTCACTCATCAGGTCTCTGAAAGTGGTTTTATCATGAGTCATCAGGTGGTCTATGATTGCTCTCCAGCTGAAAGAGAGAGATGTGGTCAACTACAGGTCACAATGCCCTGTGAGTGGCAGTAAAACCACAGCGACAAGAAAGGACATGTTGTGCTGTACAGTACTCACTGGCTGACACAAGATGAGTCCATCTGGAAAAACGTATGATCCATAAACAGGTCGAAGGCTTCTTTCTTCCAGGCTCTCCGGGTGTACTGATAACCACTGAGGCTGCTCAGCAGCTGGATACATGCACGATAACTGGGGGCATTGTGAGCACTGGCGGAAAAGAGGACAAAACACCAAGGTCATGATCCCTATAATATATATGAATTACAAAATCCAAGATAATAAAATAGCTTCAGCAACTTTATGCCCAATTTTTTTTTGCCCATTTCCCCATCAAGTTTCAGATTTTGAAGACTAACTACCTATGGTTGCGCAGATAGGGCACAACATAATGCATGAGGTTGACCAGCAGAGGAATCACTCGCTCCTTCTCATCACTGTAGAAGACCATATCTAATAGATGAGCCAAGACCTGCAAAAACAACCCATGCATACATGAGCACATTAATGCAATCCACAGAAAACCAAATTAACACAACAAAGCGAGAATACAAGACAAGCAGGAAAGGACAGGAAATGGGAAAAAGCACATCCTTTGGTGACCTGTAAATGTTCCTGGTGTGCTTGATACTAATGTAACATTTCAGTTTCTCTATAAATGTTATCTGGTAGATTTGGCTTTTCTTTATATTTAAAGAAGGAAATGTGCATGATTTAACATTCTGTGTTTACCTCAGCCAACAATGTGAGGGCATGGACACTGTACACTGATGGAGTGAAGCTGGAGGCCTCCATCACTGTGAGCATTAGATCTGAAATCCATATAGTGTCAGTGAGAGACTCGCCATATACCCATGCCATAGTGAATGCTAACATAAGTCAAAGTACATGGGATATGCCTTACATAAACACTAATACAAAGTCACTGACCTTCTACATCAGCCTCCAGACTGGACCCTTCCACCATGATCTGAGGGGAGGGTTTGACCTCTAGGTTTCGCCTCAACCATGTGGTCTGTTCCAAGGATGAGCCAGCAATCGTGCCAATGGCCTCTACGATCTTATGGGTCACATCCTGGGGAATCACAGTTTTTATCATTTCATTTGAGCAATTGTGGTAAGACACAGCATGCACTGTGTAAAAATCAAAAAGCATTGTACTTTTAAAGCAAGGAAGATTAAAGAGTGAGTAAAAGTTCACCTGTAGCTCACGCTGGTCCTTCTTGCTCTCCAGAGTGGGATTCTTTAGAATAAACTCATTCAATACACTAAAAAAAACATCACAATTAATTTTCAATAAAAAGTCCTACCAAAAAAAAAAAAAAAAAAAAAAAAAAAAATCACATATTGGATATAAACAAACTCTTCATCCTTTAATAAATACACATCTAAGAGTGACCAAATGTATATTCTTCATACATAGTTTGATCAGGACTGTTTTTAAAATGAAACCAGTAAGTAAACTGTATTTACAAAAGGGTTTTGTATATTTTCTTATTATTTTTTTTTTAATTTGCCATAAAAATACATAAAAATAGTACACGAATATACTTTTAAAACTAAAGTATGACTGTGCTAGTGAGAAAGCATTTACCCTAATATAAGAAACTGTCCTGGTGCAGGCAGACTAAGCTGGACAGAGTCCTTTAGCAATGCCAAGAGTGATGGCCAGCTATCAACCAGACTAGACACTGGAATCCTAAAGAAGATGAGACAAGGATAGTGAGACAGAGTAATTTAAAGAATACATTTGCCATATTTATCTTAGCATAATTCACTTGCCTCTGCACATAGGCATAGAAAAACTGGAGCATGCAGACTTCCAGGGAAAGATGCTTCTGTAAAAAAGAGAAAATAAAGAAGAAAAGAGAGAAAGACAAAGGTGAGTGATTGGACAAAGTGACTGGAGAGGAATTACGACAGTAGCCAGGATGTTTTTATAATACCTTCTCTTTGGCGATGGCTGGGGGCTGCTTTAGGACTTCCTTCACTGTCTGTATTACTGTCTCAGTTCGCATGGCACTTACCGAGCGAACAAGTTCCACAAGGAGAAGCTGTTCCTCACTAGCTATGGGAATGACCTAAAACAGGCACGCAGATGAAATATGTTTGTTTTGTCATGTCAGGGTACAAAACTAATCATGACTTCTAGTGTAGCTCATACCTTGTTCCTGGATGAAGTTTTAGCCTGCTTCCTTTCATTCCACACGTAGGCAATAGCAGCCATGAAGTGAGCCCCATGATTCATTGAGATTGGACCCAGCAGATCTAGAATCTGCTGCCTGAGATTCTGAGAACCCCCCATGAAAACAATTTCAGTTAGGAAAACACACAGACTACAAGCATTAAAACACAATCACCACATGTCTCGGGACACAAGTCCAGTCTCCTCTGGGTACCTTTGTGGATCCTAGGTTGATATTGGAAGTGGAGCAGGCAGAAGCTGCAGCTGGCCTGTCAGAACTGTCAGCCAGATAGAGAACACCCCACAGCAGGGTTACGGAGGACATAATGGTGTGCAAGATGGAGAGAATCCCTGCACGGGCCTCCGCAAGGTGCTTTTGATCTACATTTGCCTGTAGCTGAAAAATACATGCACATAAAGATAAAAAACTCAAAGCCAACACCCAAGCAATAATTACTACAAAAAGACTATGCACTCATTATTAAATATTTACATTATATTAATTTTTACCATTCTTTTAATTACTTTTATCCCCTACATTCAGCATTTAAACATTTAGGAGCCATGAAACACAAACATGGCTAGCTAGCTCCCTCACCTGGTGATATTGTGATGTCGGGTCCAGCAGACAATAATGGATTATGGCTGTCATTCCTTCTAGTACAGTTAGAATCAGGTCAGGAGGGATACACAGTGCCATCCACTGGGGCCTAAAAACACACACAACGTACACACAAACACACATTGAATTTCTCTTCATAAACAAAGTATTACTTCCAAAGTGCATAGTATTTAATTTACACTCCCTAAAGTGCCTTTATAAGCCCGCTATGACATTTTTAGGGCAACAACTGAGGAACTGAAGGTAAACAGTGCCCTCTTGTGGATGTAAATAAACTTTTACACGATTTTAAGCCAAAATAACCAGTAAGTTTGTGATTATACTTTTTTTTTTTAAACAGTTTAAAGATTAAAATAATAACATGCTTTGCTATATGAATCTGTTTCCCTGCTAACTGAAGTGGATGAGTACCTGGTGTCCGTGAGGCCTGTCTCATAGCGATATTGGTGGATAAGGTTGTCAAGGTTTTTGCACAGCTGAAGCGTAACAGATGCAACTACTCGCCGAAGGACTTTTCCCATGTATGGCAGAGTGGCTGTAATAAGGCCAATCCATTGTGGATGCATCTTGCAAGCATGATGCTGATGAAGGGCTCGGATCACAGCACACAGAAACATGCCCTGAGCTGTGATGGGTTGCCCATGCAGGTATTGCAAGGAAGTCATAGGTTGTTGCGGGTTGACATGCTCTACCTCGCCTCCAATCAGCTCAAATCCAGCCCCGGGGCCATTTGTTCCTCCACTAGACCCAGTGGAGCCTGGACCTCCCTCGCCACCCTCTTCCACTGGGATCATCACACGGTGCTCCAACACCACCAGACTCTGCAGCAGACGCAGGAGTTGTGACTGTATGGAGCTGCAGTTGTCCAGCTGGTCTTCTGACAGATTGATAACGCTGTCTTCTGAAAGGCCCTCCTCAACCACAGCCACATTAGTGCCGCGGACACTGTGCTCATGCCATTTCTGCACACTAAAGATGGTAGAAAGCAAACAGTGTAGCACTACTTTCTGCACTTTGCATTTGGACAGAACGTCACAAATAAAGCTTGCAAAGCCCTTGGCTGAGCCCCCAGTGACTTTGACGAGCTCACTGAAAAGCAAAGTCAGCACCTCCACGCTGGTCAGTTGCATGGCATGGTTGCCTGCCAGGTCCTGTGATGTGGCGGCTACATGGGCCGAGTAATAGCTGCGCAGAAAATAGAGGCAAAGGGAGATGATGATCTCCAGGAACATGGCACTTCGGAAGGAGTGGGAGTGCGAGTCCTGCGGGATGGGGCAGTAGAAGTCTTTGCCCATGACAGAGACGCGATGGCGTGCTAGCAAGTTCTGCAGAAGAGAGAGCTGCGGCGTGTATGTGTTGTTTATGCTGGTGGTGGAGATGGCACTCACAAAGCCTGCTGGAGAGGCACGAAGCATGGCTGCAATGGCAGAGAGCGCATGCAGAGTCCGAGAAGAGTCATAAAGCTGAAGGTACAGCAGCACATGCTGATATAGGGGATGGATGTTAAAACGAGAAGGTGACCCAGAAGTGCGAGATCCTCCTGTCCCACCAGCAACCCCACCACTGGGTGAGCCTATGTCACTCTCAATCTCTGACACCTCCCCTTCCCCACAGCTGTACCAGTTTTCCAGGTCTAGACTGTCACCGAAGAAGATGCTAGGTGGCCGGCTCTTCTCGGCCTGGTTGGCCTTGCATCTCTCATCGTCTTTCCTCTTGACCTTTTTGATTTTGGGCTTGGCTCCTGGGGATTTGTCAACGAGACGCTCCATAATCTTGCCTTTTAGGCTGAGCTGGATGCTGCTGTGGCTGCGCTTGCGGTGGGGGTCATCAACCTGGAGACTCTGCTCAGCAGCAGCACCGCCGCCACCATCAGGCAGCATAATGATCGAAGGAGAAGAGCTATGGCGAGCAATGCCATCCCGATGTTCTTCTTCCCCGGACGCATCAATTGAAGCCACAGCCAGGAACTCCAAGGTTCCCCCTGCAACCAGTTCTGGAAGCGTTCTAGGTTGGGTGTTGGAGAAGGGGGCAAGGGTGATGCACGGGCTATTGGACATATCGGTGGACGAGTTGGAACTGTCAGAGTCTGTCTGAGGCCAGCCATCAGGAGATGGTGTCTCGGAGGTCTCTTTCTCCACCATTTGCACCACCCTGTCCACTATCTCAAAAAGCACAGCAGACACTGCTTTGTGCAAGGATTCTTCCTCTAATGAAACAGATTGACAAAGTACGGGATCAGATATATTAACAGTGCTACCACCTCCTTCCACTTCATCAAAGCTGCCATTGTCTATGGTGGATGACTGAGAGCCACTCGAATCGGAGCTCTGGGGGTCCCCCTGCTGATCAGAAGGTTGATATTCACCACAGAGCTGCAGGTTCTCACTGCTCAGGCTCAAGAGAGAAATACTGTCACTCAAAGGGTTAACTGTGAGACTAAAGGGTTCCATATCATCCAATGGAAGGCATCTGCTACACGCTTGGACACCCCTGTGGCCATCCCCTGATATCTGGTTATAATCTGTGGAGGAGATAAATGCATGTTTGTTAGCATTAACATAGATGCTAAATCTATTTAAATTGTTAGAAGAACCCTCTTACTTTCGGTACAGCCCATATCCCTCATATAGATCGGTTCAGAGGACTCTTGTTCCGGTGGGCTGGGAAAGACCTGGGCCCAGTGACGCTGTGCTTGAACCCGTTGTATGGATACACGGTGGGATTTAGGGTGCAGCAGCAAAAGTAGTAGCGGTTCAAGCACGCGGGCTATGTCATGTCTCTGTAAAACCTGGTTTAGCCAGGCCCTTCCAACGGCACTTGCAGATCCATCCCAATAACTAAGGCTGTCTAGCATGATAAACAGAGACCTACAGGAGGAAGAGAACGATGAGGTGACTATTAAATTGTTTTTGTACATTTATACTTCATCAACCATAGAGGTGCTGTTACCTGTCAAAGGTCCGATTGAAAGGGGAGGACTTGGTGATATTCAAGTCTCTGGTTAGGTGCCAAAGAACTGAAAATTTTACATGAGCCTCCAGACGTATTCTCTAAAATAAAATTTGGTCATAGATGAGAAAACAAATCTGTGCATGCAACTCTATGCCAGTTATTTTTGGGGTGTCTGTGGCATGCATGTATGACTGACCCGGTCACGGTGCATGAGCTGCTGGCTAATGACATCTTCACAAATGCTGGGTGAGGGAGCCAAATTGTGAAGCTGGTAAAAGAGCTCCACACTGCGCTTGTGGTGCTGGGGGGTCACCTCTCCCAGCTGATCCCATAAGATAAGGGCTACACTCTACAGGAAAGAATTGAGAAGGAGATCAATATAGAAGGAGAGACTACAAAAGAATGCAAATGAGTAAGGAAATAATGCACACCTTGAAGAAACTGGTTTTCTCTGCAATGTACTTTAAGATACCCGGTGTGAGTGGCGGTCGAATCACCACTGCAACACGCCCCTGGCTCGGACTCATTGGCTGACCCGAGTCTGGACTTGCCACACGCTCAGCTGTCACCATAGCTACAGACTGTGTGAGTCCGACAAGGTCCATTACAAGTGAGATAGCCACCGCTTGAATACTGAAATCAACAGCTGAACAGCACGCGTCCATCAGGGTTTGAAGCCACAACGCTGGCTGAACACTGTCACCTGTCGGGCAAGCATTGGAACAATACAAATATGCTACAAATAAGGATTTTGAGTGTAAAACAAAGCCTGTTTTTATATCAATTGTACTCATTAACTGCTCCAGAATCCATTTGCATTAATCCAAGTGAAAAGGCACAGTGCAATTATGCAAGGAATAAGTGATAACCAACACTTTTTTTTATCTTTCTGGATGGCAGTCAAGCAAAACGAATAACCTAGTCACACCTCGGCAAAATGTAAAAGTTAAGAAATGGCAAGAGAAAGTCATTTTTACCTGCCTGCTCCTCTCTAGTGGGAGATGACTTTAGGTTGCCCTCAGCAATGTAGACTGGAAAACTAGAACACTCCAGGAAGAGCTGGCAGGCAGCAGTGAATGCATCCAGACATTCCATCTGCTCAGAAGTCATCTGCTCCTCAAACCCACTTGTGCGTCTTTTCTCAGCCACCACAGTTAGAGTGTCCATTTCTGCACTGCAGCTCTTCCCTGCCGCTGTCTGAACACCTGGGCTAATGTAAAGCCTCACCAGGCAAGAAAGAAACTGTTGGAAATGCTCAAGGCAGCACTGCATCACTGGCTTGTCCTGGGGCTTGATGTGGGCTGCACTACTTAGCCCGGATTTGGGTTTAGGTTTGGGTTGAATAGGTACATCTTCAGGGCTGGATGCACCATCTTCGGGATGCTGCATGTTATCAGGTTGCTCCCCACGTTCTGCTTGGTACTGTATGAAGTCAGTGAATCCACTTTCTGACAACCGGCTGCTAGAAGCATTCTCACCATCCTCAAATACATCAGTGCTTCCAGAGACTTCAAGGGTGACCGGTAGGGTCTGACATAGACAGGGAATGATAAAGTTTAGAGTCATTGGTTACATCTTAGACAGGTTCTTATCTATCACACATTCATTTTTTTTTATATTTTATTATTATATA
The DNA here is from genome assembly GCA_032361065.1 of Enteromius trimaculatus. Classification (NCBI taxonomy): domain Eukaryota; kingdom Metazoa; phylum Chordata; class Actinopteri; order Cypriniformes; family Cyprinidae; genus Enteromius; species Enteromius trimaculatus. The sequence continues at coordinate 13,473,729 of JAUMHP010000070.1, forward strand.
CTCACAGGGACATAATTTACTAATGAAAGGATTTCTATGCTTGTCAAATCAGAGGCCATTTTTCCCCAGAACACATCTCTCGCACTTCTCTACACTTTTCCAACACTCTGTAGGCTATGAAACACTCAGACATCCACAACTAAGTGGTTCCAATCACAGAACCGTGTAGCAGCACAGAGCTAGACTCAGGTGGCAAACAGTGAGCTGCATAAGCCCCAGAGGAGGAAAAGGCGAGAGCTTGAGAGGTTGGAGGCCATTTTCACCTGAGTGGAAATGACAGACTCTTGGGCCTCAGAGGCTAGACTTGGCTCCCACTAGACTGAGGAACTCAGCTGTGCATCTCATCGCTATTACCTCGCTTTCTCTGCCTGCATGCTGGCACTATCCAGGGAGTCTGGCATTAATTTCGATAAAGCTTCACTTAAGATAGAGACACATAGTCCTAGTAAGGTAGCAAACAGGTCATGGCATACACACACCTTAACAAACTTATGTCATGAGGGAGGACCATCCTGTCTATTGGCACCATAGCAGGGAGTCAGTGGAAGACACACCATCAGGCAAAAGGAAGGTTGTTTCCAGGCCAGTGCTTGTATAGCAAACAGGCCATATTGGCTTGTCTTTAACAGACTAATGCTGTAGAGACCATTTTCAAAGACTTTTAGAGATAAGATACAATTAGAGATATTCTAAGTAGACAGAGTACTGTTGATATTGGCAGTTAGATAAAGTACTAGAGTGATGTACAAAGTCAGAGTAGAAAACAGGACATTTCAGCTCTGAACTCTGAACAATTAAGCACTGTTTAATCTACACTACATATTCCCTGTGAGGAAAGCCTGAACAAATTGAACATGAACCACAGGGCAGAGATGAGTCAAAGATTTATGTTTTAGCCGAGCATCACACTCGCGCCAATGTATTTCCCTAGTTGGGTTTGAATAAATAAAATTCAAATGGTATTGTATTATTTTCTTTTGATTCATTTCTTTAGTTATGAAGGGAAGTGTAAATAGCTGACACTTACATTTTAAAAATACTAATAAATAACTATTACTAATTAAGAGGTTCAATAAAACCTCTAAATTCTCACAATAAAATGTTATATATATGACAGAAAAAGAGAGGACCATCTTCCCGTTAGCTGCAGGCTTTGGTTACAGTATAGTAAATTTTAAAATAACTTGTTTTTCATTAATTTTTTTTTTTTTTTTAAGTTTAGTTTATTGCTTATTTTTTAGGCATGGAAATCACAATTTTCCCATTTTTCCATAAAATTCCCATATATATTTCCATGACTGTAGGAACCCTGGATACAGATTTATGAAAATTATTTTCAAGATAGCACATATTAAAAAATTGATGATGATGATGAAATATTTTAGCTAGGAACTAGAAAATAATTCAATTCCATTTAAGGTTTTAAGCCATTTAAAGATTTGTCCCCAGTTTTTCCATGACTGTGTACATTTTTCACAAGTATGCTTTTATAATGTACTGATACTGTTAATATGTAATTTATACAGAAAGCTAGTCATAAATGGGAAGTAGCTAGGTGTATGTATTCACTGAACATGCTCTCACCCTTTTCTCATCTTTGTCTCTAGCTAAAGGGGTAGTGGATGGACCAGAGGGCAGTGCGAGGGGTGACACTAAAGGGGGCTGGACTTTGCTGAGGATCTTCGAGCAGAGGCGCAGACAGTGGGTGAGCTCTTTCAGGCCCAGGGCCTGCAAGTGTGTGGTAAGAGCAGAAACCATCCGAAGCAGCAACTGAGGTAGGTGTTCTGTCTGGATCTCAATGTATGTCTCCTGGACAAACCAAAAAAGACAGGAGTGAGGTTCAGTTCTTAGTTAATATTAAGCTAGCTGGATGTCCATTCCTGCATTACAGACAGTACTATATATTACAAGTGACGGTTAACAAAACTGCAACAGCAAATAAGAACAATTTAGGCTTAATGTGTTGAGTAAAAAGGAGTAACAAGCTTTTTAATTGGTGAGCCCATGCAAGTTTATGGTTCTACCTTCCGCAACATCCGTAGATAAACATGAGCGATTCATATATCATAACATTTTAAATATAATTTAATATAACAAGACAGAGACATCTTAAATTTTGTATCATTCCGCTTATCTGTTTGTATGGCATATCAGGTCAGAGTATGTGAGCAATGTGAAGCTGAAGTGGTGTGTTTTTGTCAAGAGTGAGATGCAGGTTTTTTTTTTTCTTTAAGCAGGGAGAAGGAAATGGAAAACCTGAAATTATTAATATGGATGTTTCTGGGAAGGTAGACAAATAATTAGAGTGAAGTGAAGGTGAGGTAAAGAGGCAAGTAAGAGCAGTACCGTACCTGACAGATAACCCTCATGCTTCTAGTAGGCTTCGAGGGAAGAAAAAGAGAGCAGAGATTTTCAGACAGACAGAAGCAAGCAGAGCAGAGGCCAGAAAACACACTTCAGAAACCCTGATTGGCTCATTCGCAACCAGTGTTAGAGAAACTAAGACCAAGATGATCTTAAAACTTTCACACACATAAAACTTTATACACATGTAGGAAATATCTAAGCTATGAGTCTAGGACAATCCGAGTGTGACTAAAATGTAGTTTAGTTGCTTATAACTAACATAAAGAAACATGAATGGAGATTAGACCATGTAAATCTAATTAGCTATCAAATAGTCACTTTTTTTTTTAAAGTAGAAAATGCATAATGGGAATAATAAGCAGTAATCTAAACATTTGAATTACTAAATTATTATTTCTAGTTTAAAGTTTACCAACCAAAGATACAATGTCCAACAAGAAGTCCACCAGCTCACAGAACTCAACCAATGAGCGTGCTGACGTCTCAGAGCTCAAAGTTTTTCCAGGGTTATGACTGCTCTGAGTCCACCTACAAAAAAAAAAAAGAGAAAGAGTTTAAATAAGAATGGAACAAAAATACACTATATGTTTCTCCCAATATCCCACACACACCTGCAGCACTCCTCAAACCAGCGTGCAATATAGTCCCACATGTAGTAGGGCTCGAAGGAGTTAAACAAAAGGTTGGCTGTTTTAATGAGCTCTGCCGTTTTCTTGTTCTCTCTGAGTTTGCTGAAAAACACCACCACAAAAGATACATTTTACACTGAAAATATTGTAATACAATACATAACTGTAAAAATTATTAGTGCGGACCTGCTAAGCTGAGTTTGGTCTTTGCTGAAAGGGTTTTGGTTCTGAAGGTCCAACTCAGCCCGGCACTGAGTGTGAAGGGTGCGAAACACTTCAATCAGAACATCTTCTAGGATTGCTGGGCCTAAATGAAGCAGGCAAAAAGGCATCAAGGTGATTGCAAGCGGTTTCTGGGAGTCTAAGCATTTGTCTACAATAGACATCATGTAGTAACGGCTGTACCCAGCTCGGGCTTGTCAAGAAGGCTGATGAGAATGCGAAACGGTTTTAAGTCATGCATCAGGACGCTCTCCTCCTCCCCTCCTCTAGCCTTCCCCTGCAAGATCCCCACCATGGCCTACAAACACACAGACAGACAAATTTAGGACTGCACAGGCAATAAAATCTTGGCCAGTAAGAATAATAATAAACAATAAAGTATGGTCTGGCAAACAAATCTTTGCTAAAGATTAATTTGGACAATGTTAATAAGTAAATTATTAGAGTTCTTAAAGTTGAAAGAAAAGACAAGCGAATGCTGAACATAAACAAAACTGATCACATAGATTATGTTCTGGGATACTCTTCAAAATAACAGAAGACAAGACAGTAACCGGGGGGGAGAAGCATTAATGTTATCATTGTTTTCTTTGTGCACAAAACCTATTCACAAAGCTGTGTAAAAATACAGCTGAACTATTTTACAGATGCCCCTGCCATGTTTCTGGACCTGAGAACATTGCTGTTGCATTGTTGTCTACGGAGTCTCAGAGAGCTCTCAGAGTGTATCGAAAATACCTAAATCTGTGCTACGAAGATTAAAGGTCTTAATGGTTTGGAACATCATGAGGGTAAGTAATTAATGACAGAATTTTCCTTTTGGGGGTGAACTAACTCTTTAAAATAAATTTTATACCAAATACCAGTGTTCTAATATTTTGTGCAACCACTGTAAAATAAGATCTTTAACATGCATTTAAAAAAAGACTTCAAGTGAGCATTAGATGACAGCAAACGTAATCTAAATGTAACAAAAGTACCAAAGATAGATTCCTCTGCAGTGCCCTTGAGAAAAAAAGTTATACTGTGAATGCCTGTGCAAGTGTGTGCGTTTCAGCTCTTTAGGGATTTCACACTTGGTCTAACGCATGCCTGCACAGACAGAGGAACAGACGGTCCCTGCAATAACCTACTTCCCAAACAAGCGAGATCCAACAAGTGGTCCAAACCAGATGGCAAGCAATCAAACAATTCCCCCTCCAATAAAACAAGAGAGGAAAATGCCAAAAACAAAACTCCCCCTGCTGAAGCCCAAAACTCAACCCCAGGGGTAGTAGCACGGTTTAAAAGCATGGCACTGAACAGCTCTGTCTGTGCCTGCACTGAGACCAGTGTCTCGCTGCAAGCTAAACCATGCATGCAGACCACATGGAGAGAAGCGAAGACTCACAGAGTGGCTTACTGACAAAATGTGTGCATGCACCTGTGTGCCACTGCAGACATAACAAAAACGGTTTGATCTTGCAACAAAAGGAAACAAACAAGAAAGAGAACTTTTGAAGTTTCTGATTTCTCTGTGTTTGGAAATATTTGTTTAGAGCACTGTGAGCACCAGGGACTTCTGATGTCCCATTGATGCTCAGAGGCCAAAACAACTAAATGAACCACATGAATCCTTCTTAATTTAAGACATGAAATTTGGCACCCAAAACGCTACATTAAAAACAAGTGACACTTTGAACTTTTTTTCACCTTACCTGAACAAGCATGTCCTTGGAGAAAGTGTTAAAGTAGTGCGTGACGTGCTCTTCTGGATTACTGAGTCGGGTGCTGCGAGGGCCTGCTTTCACACCATTGTTATCGAAGCCTGCAAACACCCCCAAGCACACAATTTTGCACATTGACATGAGTACAAAGATCATTTTTGCTTGCTTACAGAGATACAAGGAAATAAATGAGGACGGGTTAATGAAAATATGATAACAGGCTTATTTGCAGACATATAAACTTACCGCAGTGTTCATCCACAGCATATTGACAGCAAGTAAGAGACAAAATAAGGTCAACCAAAAAAAAAAAGAACTACTTAGCAGCTCAACTGTTTTAACATCAATAATAATAAGAAATGTCACTTGAGCACGAAATCAGCATATTAGAATGATTTCTAAAATATCAGATGGCATTGAAGAATGGAATAATTACTGCTTAAAATTTATTCTCATCACAGGAATAAATACTATTTTAAAATATATTACAATATTATATAAAACTAACTTTTTTTGGTAGTGTTACTGTTTTATATGCAAACACAAGCAAAACACGACTAAATAATGCCATATCATTTAACACAAGGGAGAAAATGAAAAGGAGGGATGGCATACAGTTTGTGTGAAGTGTCAATATCTCACCCAGCAGCCAAGCATAGAGTCTACGGTTCAGAGACATGTCTCTTCTTAGAACAACATGAAGAGCTGCAGACAGAATTCTGATCATGTCTGGACGTGTTGCCTGAAATGAATCACACAGTTACAGTATAATGTTAGTGTTTCATTTCTGTGTCAATGCGAACATTTCTATTTTGTGACTAGTGAATAACTCCTAATTCAAATCTACAAATATCCATTTTGTAGGTCGTAAAATGCAACCTGAAAAAGCAACGTAACACAGAGAGAACTTTAGGAAATGTTTAGCATCGGACAAATGAAGGTGAAAGATTACATAAATCGGTATCGTTACCTGACTCATGTGGAAGGGAAAGCAGAACAGGATGAGATCCAGTGTGCTCCTCTGCACTAGAACACTAGAATCCTGTACAGATGTGCTGACTGCTTCCACCTGATGAAAACAATGTAATAAACACGAAAAAACTCAGTGGCAGCCAAATGAACAATTTCTAACGTTTGAATCATTCATTATTAATGCCTGTTTTGATTGCAATCAGTGTACCATCAGTTCGATGTCACTGCCAATGATGTACAGCTGGTCCTCCATGGATAGTTTTCTGTTAAGATGAAGTAAGACAAAGGACACTCCGGGTAAGCGCACAGCAGGGCTGGTGAGGATGCTGCCCCACAGGGCACTGTAGAAGGCCGGCTGCTCCACAGCTGCTGCCACCTTTTCTAGCAGGGTATTGGTCCTTTGGAAAACAGATGAAATATGATTAAGATTAGAGATCCGCAATTTATCAACAAACATAAGTTGTCCGTTGACATTAGAAATGTTTTTTGTTTATCTGAATTAGTCAATACTGGATGTATTTTGGCCAGAATTAGATATTCTAATGCAAACGCTCATTTACTTAAAATACCTTCAAAGTTCGGAAATGTAACATTTATTTATTTATTTATTTATTTATTTATAAATATACTATTAATTTTAGAAATGTTTAGAATATACAATATTATTCAAAGGTTTGGGGTCAGTATGAATTTGTTTTTGAGTGAATTTGTTTTATTCAGCAGTTATGCATTAAATATACAGCATGTGACGATAAACACTGAAAAGTTATTTTGAACTTCTACCCATGAAAGAATCCTGAAAATAAGTGTGTCATGGTTTCCACAAAAATATTACACAGCACATCTATCTTTAACATGGATAATAAAAAAAGCTTTGCTGTAACTAGAATAAAGTACATTACAAAATAAGTTAAAACAGAAAACATCTGTTTAAAGAACAGTAATATTTTACAATATTACTGTTTATACTTTAGTTTTGCTCGTGTATAGCCTTGAACAGAACAGAATAATACAGGATAATACATTTTAAAGTACTACATTCTAGCTTAAAAATCTTTTCTTTTACCTGTCATAATACTCTGAGCCCTCCTCCAGACCAGGCAGCACACCGGTCAGAAGTCCCTGCAGGCCTGGTTTAAGAGTCTTTCCCAAGGGCAGGTAGTAGGTCTCATATAACCCAAGTAATACTGGCTTCACAGACATAGCAGCATTGGATAGTAAAGGGAAGAGGCCAGAACTGAGGAGGAGGGTGAAAAGGAATATATTAGGCACTAAAGGTCACTCTAGCAGAAAAATCAATCTTGGAATATCACTACCTATAAAGGAAAAGATCCTTTGCCAGGCGCTTTGGTCCAATGATCTTGAAGATGATTTCGTAGGTCTCCAGTGCCTTGCGGTGAACCCCGCTGGGAAGCGCCGGGTGGAGGCATTGAGCCAGACGCTTTCCAATAGTCAGCTTCTTAGGCACAACTTGATACTTACCATTGTTTTGCAAGACCTTTCCACAAAATACAGAAAAATGAGATCAGTAAAACAAGTGCTCAATTTTTGGGGAAGTTTCTATATGTGATCAAACAGGTGTAGAAAAAGACCTTGTTGAGCTTCCCCAGCGCTGAGATCAGATCGGCCCATTCGCTGGAGTACTCAAAGTTTTTAAGGGCCTTATCTACCGCTGCCACGTAGTTTCTGTATTTCGAGTCACCGAGGAGTTCCAACTCCTCTGCGTTCATCGTCCTGCACAGTGGGACTAAAAGCCAATTCCAAGGTCACGTACAAACATCACACCTTCAGTGTAAAGGAACAGAGAAAAAAAAAAGCACAAAGGTTAAAATCAATCAAAAGGAGTGTACTCGAGTATGCAGATCACATGCTTGATGATATAAAACAAGGTGTGAGCGCCAAGATTCCAGCATACTTAAGATTAAAAGACACTGTCATCATTTACTTGTGTTGTTTCAAACCTGTAATGCAGCTATTTTGAATAATGATTATCAATGACTTCAGTAGTAATTTATCAATACTATGGAAGTAAGTGGTTACCATCTTCCTTTATCTTTCTTTTTTGCGCAGCAGAAGAAATTCATAAAGGTTTGGAACAACTTGAGTCAGAATTTCCCTTCTATCCTTTTAAGCTTCACTGTGTGGAATATTTTTACACTCAACCAAATGCAGCGGCCCTTTAGTAGAGCTCACTGTCAGTGGTGGAGACGCCGTGAGAGGTTGTTGAATTATTAACAGGTGTGACACAGTGGCAGGTGAGCCACTTAATGCTATAAAAGGGCAAATAATAATAATAAAAAAAAAAATCAGAACTTCCATATTTTACCGTACTGTAATATGCGGTTATTTCTTCCTGTGTTATTCCTTTCAAAAAACTATAGTGTAAATGAAAACAATGCATTAAATCGACAGTTCATCTCAAAACCATCACTTCCTCGCCCCATATTGTTCCAAACAATCGGAATAGCAATCTCAGTGACAGTCATCATTCACTTTCATTTTCTACATAATAAATTAAATTTATTTTGCGATTCTCCTTTTGTGTTCCACTGAGGAAAACTCATACAGGTTTACAAAACGTGAGGGTGACAGAATTTGTATTTGAGGAGAACTGTCCCTTTAAGATGCACCATAACAGCCCACAGGTTTTACTATATAGTCAAAACCAAAACAAGATCGCACACATATCAATCCCAAACCTTTTGAAAACGTCCACATTTTTTCAACTGAATTAAACTAAATTCAGAAATCCAACAAATTGCACACGTACTCGATGCATTTGGCAGGCTGCTTGTCAATTCCTATGATCAGCTGATAAGGAACAAGGGACCATTATGTGATGAGAAGGCCCCTATGAGGTCCCACTAAACAATTTTCCAGTGTGACAATGACAAATGACTGATTCGTGGTAAACATATCTTCAAATCTTTCCACTCGGTACGATATCACCCACACACGGACAGAATAACCAACCAAACATGATCAAATGTCATGAACACACGCTAACTGCTAAGCTACTATAGGCTCGCTGTAGAGTAACGTTAGCGGATCCACTTCAGTGAGGTTGCTGCTTACCGTTCAGTCGGACGGCGATTTTTTTAGAAGGTCTCAGCTGTGAGGGGATGGCTGTTTTTGTTAGTCGTGTGGGCAGATGAATGGATAGATGCGTGTGTGGTTGAATGGATAGGTTGTGAACGATGTACGCTCAGATGCGACGTCGGAGGTGGGTATTACTGACAGCAAGAAACGCTTTCCCGGCTTTCTGGCGAGATCACATATCTGCTTTTAGTAAAGCCATTTGTTATACAGCAGCGTTAATGTTGACATCAGTCCAGGTAGCGTTGACATTCTGCGGATGAAACCATTTTTGATTAAAGTCTTTGACAGGTGAAGCGCTTCGTTCTACGCAAGCGCCAGGAGTTCCTGGTTAAACAAAAAAAAAACGTCACTCTTTCACAATAAAAGTCCCCGTCTTGCGCTGGAGTCGCTTTGTGCGCAAACCCCGGAAATATTCTTTTTTTACTGTCGATTTTCAATTTTAGTGAAATAAGACCTGTAGTAAAGATCACTCGAAGAATTTCGCTTTTTGTTCTACAATATAACTGTTAAACTATAAACATTCATACAGCCATTTTAATATACAGTTTTAATTAATTGTGGACAACATACTGAAGAGTTTGTAATGCCTACTACTAACGTTACTATTAACACAAAAAAAATTTGAATTCATTGTAAAATATTAAAAAGGTATATTGTTATGTCTGCGTCACCTAAACCAGTAATGTAGCAATACTGCCAGCAGATGGTGCTGCTGAACAAAACGGACACCACTGCATTCGACGTTGCGCACTTTCATTCCGACATTGAGCGAAGAATTCAAATACGTTATTTACCCGACATTTGCTTAAATAGCCACATGAGTATTTATACTTTTGTATTCTTTACAGCAGTTATAATTTTATTTACACCTTTTGTTCTGTTCCTGTCAGGGTAAATCAAATACTGCAGGCTAACCACCGACAGTAAACAACTGAAAATATAATCACTGGTATTTGTTATTTAAAATAGTTAAGTTGACATTGCGAACTAGTGTAAGACGTTCATGATACAAACGAGTTTCCCTGTAGCCTGAATTTTGTTTGTAATAAACTTGGCTTCAAACGAGCAAGGTTTTTCAATCATGCCATCTTAAGCGAAGATCTCGGCCAAACAACCATTCATTTCCTGCTTTTATATGGTGCAGTTTTTCCATCTCTTTATTTTGGTTTAACTTTTTCCATAAGTCCTCTGCCTTTATTATTGTTATTTTGTAATAATGAAATGTGTTTAAAAAGCATATTAAAATCTTTCCAAAGAACAACCATGTTCTACAATTCTTAAAAACTGTTGCGTTAATGGCATGTCACGGTAAACCAGTTATAAAACATATCCAGTGGGTGTTCTCGTCCAAATAGATAATCAGTTTCATGGGCCACACAGTAAATGGTTTCAAAACTCTGGGCCGAAGTCCAATGCACAGTGTCAAGTTGTTCTACGTGCCCGGCTGCTCGAACTGGCAGTAGTAGCATTTAAGATTATTGGCAAAAACAAATATTTGTACGTCTTTACTCTTCAGCTATTGCTCATGCATTTGTAACCCTTTAAAATAGCAATAAAGACTAACATCCATCAATTTCCAAATGTTAAACTCTTACAGATTAAAAACAGCACACACAAAGACAGTAATAGGGGGAAGGGAAGGAATTTTATTCTTTTTTTTAGACAACCAAATTTAACAGTCTTTGAGTACAATTTAAGTTCAATTCTATCCAAAAGGGCTTTCAGTTTCCATTTTAAGTGACATTTTAAAGGTGGGGATAAATTCATAGCCAATTGTTCAAGATAACCAAATTTAGGAAAAGGACTTTTACACATTCCATTAAAATAATTGACTTATTACTTTAAAAAAGGTTAAAAAAAAAAATGTTTTTTTATCTGGCATTCTGGTAAAATACAGCATTGCTGGCTTCAAACATTGGTCTGCAGAGGAAAGACCAATGATTTGGGGCAAATGCAACACTGCTTTATGGACTCTGGAAAAGGGGGAAAAATAATGAGGGTTTTATCAATGCAAAAAATAAATAAAAATTGCATAGGCAACTCAAAATCAAAATGTATAAAAGTCCCTTTCAATTTCAAAATGTTTTTTTTCTTTCTTTTTTTTTACTTGCACTTAAAGCTCGCTCTGCCCCTACATGGTGCATTATACAAAATAAAAATATTATGTGCAAGATCACTGGCAACAAATCACACAGTGCAGGGGTTTTGAAGCACTATATGCAAAGTTTTCTCTTTTTTTTTAAACAAAATATTCTTCAGCATTTTTAAAACAAGCCACGTCCTCAGCGTGACTTTTACATTCAGTGTTATTACTAAAAATACTTTATCTGCAGGTTTCAAACAATCCTGCACAAATGTACAATATGCTACAACATTTTATACATTTCATTATTTACATGGCTCCATTACACATATCAAAACTCATCAGCTTTGTTTTGTCATCTTTAAGATAGCTATTAACATCACGTTCTGCAAAGAGAGGTAGTTTCCACCACACTCATTACTAAGTGGGAAGGGGTGCTTCATCACATATCCTCGGTTGAAAGAGCAACATTGTCTGAAACGTTTGAACAAAAATGAACAGCAGTGCAAGAATAACAACAAGTGAGAAAGGGCAGTATGTGTGTATAATGTCGGCTCCCTGCATTCTTATAAAACAAACAATGTAAACATGTCCGCGCTGGACTTGCGCCCTATATATCTCAGTTCCCCCGTGCCATAATACACACATTTAATAACATAATGCTTGTATCGAAACAACCACAGAGCAAACAAGGCTATGAGACAAGACCACAGAAAACATTCCTCCTATGTTCTCACATCATAACCCTCCTCTGCATATTTGCTCTGTGCTCATTTCAAAAGTACAGCAGAGTAAAAACGGAGAAAAAAAAATTATAAAAAGAAATGAATTCCAAAAATGATTTGTCAACCAAAACCTTGATATACGCCGATATAATGCCTTACCCGATGATTTATGGCACTTGTAACCAGATCTGGTCAAACAAGGGGAGGTTCCAACAGAAAATTGCTGATTTCTTAGCTTTGGTAAACATTAAAAATTACACTTTTACACATTTTCTAAGCTATAACACAAGGGATGCAAAAAGAAAGTTTAACGCTGCAATAGAGCTTGTGAACCTTAGAGAATTTCAACACCTATAGTGCAATGCGCACAGCGCTTTTAAAATAAGAAAAAAAAAGTACAGGTGTTGAAAGCACAAGGTCCGCTGTGCCACCTCATTAGGTTTGAGGTTAGTCAAATGACCTGTGTTCACTTAAGCTTGTTCCCCTTCGTATTCTGTTCGCTTAGATCTCCCTGCAGAACGAAGTCGAGTGGCTTTTACTTCCCAAAAAGCAAATAAAAATAGATACCTGGAAATGCAGTATGCACTATAACGCTACACATGCTGCTGTGCTTAGCACCAAGAGGTATCTGACGCTGCCTGCATGATTAAAACTCAAGCAGAGTATGCGTCAAACCTCAGCAAGCCAAAAACAACGCAAAGGAAATGGTGTGGATTTTGTCTACTCCTAGGCCTAGTTGAGAAGAAAAAACACACTGACTGTCACAAACAGCCATCAAAAACAGAACAAAACAAAACAGGTGCATAACAGAGCAATGAGTTATTAAGGAGGACATCCAGTTCATCATTTGTCATGGCATAAGGCTCCACTAAAACTTCTCGACCGCCCCCTTAAGGCTTCAGCAACGAAATAACCATCAGAGCGGTTTGCTTATTTTTTTTAAAAAAAGTTTGGTGGTGAACATTAGAAGAAACATCTGCCTGCCAAATGATCACCACCTTATTAAGATGCAAATCTAAAAATAGCTGTAAAATATATTACGCAGCTGGAGCGTTCAAGAGGAGGGCGAGATGCAGAAGCGGAGCCTTCGTTCATATATTGGCTTAAGAGAGCAGCAGTGAGTGACCCTCTAGGCCTGAACCTTCAGGAGGCTCTTTAACTGAAAGGTCATCATCTCACGATGATCGCATACGCCCATGGGAAGAGACACCCAGTGGCTCGGGGGCTTGGGTAGCACACTTGGGGATGGGGGCTCACTAAACTTGGCTCCAGCATAGTTCTGACCACACTGAGCTGACAAAAGTTTGTTCAGATGGGACACCGTACCCTCCCAATTCTGATCGTAAGGTGTGGCAAAACGTACTGAGGCATTTTTCTTGTCTACAGACACGGCCTGCCACGCCTCAGGAGACCACGAATAGCTGGTGCCCTTCTCACCCCTGCGATGGCTGTGGTGATGGGGCACCCCTAAGGCTCCTGAGGCGGCGGAATGCACCACTCCATTCTGGTCTCGACTTCTCTGCTTGCCCCTGCTGATTGGGTGGCTCTTCTTGGGTGCCGGGCGATCTGGAATGTTGTATCTCTCACCACCTCCCATACTGCTTTGATTGGATGTCACCTATCGGAAGACAAAAAAAAAATGTGTTTAATGAAAGAGAAATAAATACATATTTGAACTGCAACGGTTAAATGGAGCAAACTAGTTTAAAACAGGCTTACAATAATAATTAAGCTTCCCGTGTTGCAGGCTAACAATAACAAAGGGCTACGTGCAGCCCGAGACAGCCAGCCAGTCCCGCCCATCCCCCACTCGCTTCCTCTGCTTACCTCTCTGTTGTAGAAAAGTTGAGTGCGTGGTTCTCTTCACTTTTTAATTTCTCTTCACCAATCGGGCTCCAGGTCCTCGAAGTAGTTGATCTACTTCTCGCTGCACATCTATGTCCAGCAAGATCTGAAGTTTTCATGTGCCAATGAGCGTTGTTTTGTCGTGTAACCGAGCTGAACATGAATTCACCTCGGCGCACGGTGCTCTAGAAGCCGTGACTCTAACAAAAGAAAACGAGATCATGGTTTAACTTTACATTCGTTTTATAAAACTTGTAGTAACATTTATTTTCTTCACGAATATTGCGTCACTAACTAAACTAGCGTTAACAAATAAGATTATTTTTAAAAAAATAAGTTAGGGTCAAACAATAAAATAAAGTTGCATGTAATTTGTAGTTTAAGCAATGATATATTTTTAAAACTCCGATACTGCGAAATATCTTGTGAACACGGTATTACATAAACAACACCTAACGTAATCTTCCTCCATTGTGCTCAATGTCTTCACGGTTGTTGTCCATCAAAAAAGTACATCTTTGGTTAGCTCGGAATTGCGGGTCATTTCTATAATGTTTTACTAATAAAGTTGGGTTTTAAATGATAAAACCATGGCTATTAGGTCGTGTTTACTGGCCCCGTACCAAAACAAAGACTCTCTTGCTCAACATGGCGTCAATTCCGTCGACGACTCCCTATGTCTTTAACGTTAACCCTGTAGAAAACAACTTACCGACTTCCTCAGGCTTCGATGGAATATGCCCTTCGTCTTCCCTTGGTCTGGTGTGTCAGCTGTAGCTGTTTATGGAGAAAATATTTCCCGATAAGCGAATCTTTGTTTAAATCCGAGTCTACAGCGGAATGGTTATCTCCTTCTCCGGTTTGTCTCCGTCTAACAACAAAATGGACCCTCAACAAAGCCTAAGTAGTTCGAGCGTGTGGTGCGCTGACCAATCAGGGAGCAGCACTGTCGACGTGTGACCAATAGGAGCCATGATCACGCCTGTTGCCATCCTTCCTGCGTCAATGAACGTTACGTGTTTGTGGGGAATTTTGGTTTTTCCGCGTTACTGTAAGAACTCGAAGGCATAAAAATATGATCACATGGTTTCTTCCGGTTGGGTTCAGCTCAAACACAAACACTTAAATATTAACCTACTAATGAATGTCCATGGCGCATCATCGAAGGGCACAGTACTGGTACAAGTCCACACGTCTTATGTAAAATTATGTTAACAATGGAACCGTTTTAGGGCTTTATATGTCCATTTTGCTCATAAAAGTGAGGAGAGTGTTTTAATGAAAGCAACTAGGACTCATTTAAACTACTTGAATCAACTTTTAGACACTCCATATGCTGTGGAAATAATTAAAAAACAGATCGAAGTTCACAGAGACACAAATAACAAAATTATGAGTATGTCAAGATGATGTATAGCCTAGTAATAAAACAGTGGACACTTCGCAGACATGATCACAATCAGAGCAAAGGTGTGAGTGGGACACAGGAAATAGGCCTAGTTTGTCTTGAAAACCAAAAAGAAACGTGACACATCCTTTAAGTAGTATCACACACCACCTGCTGGCATGTTACAACATGTAGATAATAACCTGTGAAGTGGTATCTACTGCCTATGACAATGGGAGGGGGAAAGTGAAAGCTACAGATAAAGGTGTTACATTTGGGGGGTGTAGTATCTTCATAAATCAATGAATGGGCTTGGAGCAGGCATATGGGCCATTTGGTGTTCTTGAAGCAAAATGTGTGCTTAGATCGTTTGTGGCACTGTAACCCTGAGAATGTTTTAAGTTGAACAGCTGTTAAAAGGCAGATAAACTGCTTATCGGACCAAATTTAAACCTTTTCTTCCTGTTAACCTGTTTCCAACCTTGTTTTATCTGAACCACTCTAAATTAATTAAACTAAATTAATTTAAACAACTTACACCAGAAAAGTATATATTTAATATATCTTAGAAATTTGTTGTTTAACAATATTTTAACATAAAACTTTAGTTGTGTATTATTGTTACACAAAAATAAGCTTTGGAGCATGAATTCATTGTTTTTTTGTGATGTCCCATAAAACAGTTACGACAAGTCACAATTGTGACAATGTTTAGATGAGCTTAAACTTTTCTAACTTCTAAAAAAATTACTATTTATGATTGCTTTCTCATTTTAAATGTCCCTCATCTGTAGATTGAATAGGCCTACTCCTGCTTATCCCTTAAGCAAACCTGTTGCATAATGTAGTGTTTGTTTAATCAAAATCCTTATTTGGGGGAGGAAGTGCACACCCTCTGCATGCAGCCTTTAGAGCTTTCCAGGGCGCTTGGCCTAAGATTGTATGCTATGTTTGGAAACTAGGTTAGGTGGGAGGCTCTTGTCGGTCATACACGATTTGAGAGGAGGTCAAATGACCAAATTTGACAATGTTCTACATCTACATGTACAAGTAAAACATGCTTTTATGACCTTGTTCCCCCCAAAAGACACGTTAAACAACTATATTATGCTATGTCAATATATTGATAGATATAAAAATGTAGTTTTGTAGTCTTTAATGTAGTTGATGCTGATTCGTTAATAAATCAGTTGTGGCAAAAATTCTTATTATTTTCCATGAATCTGCTATGTTAGCGATTAAAACGTTACTTAGCCTATTTATTTAACGTTAGCTTACCTGGTTGCATGGTGCACTGCTACTAAAACGCCAAAAGCAGTTTCCTATGCATTTTTTTTTTTTTTTTTTTTTTTTTTTTGTGGCGACTTGGCATAATGTTAACATTAACGGCTACAATTAGCCATCCATCTGTGTCACACACAGTCATGCACATACCGGTGAGAATTTAGTGACTTTTATCGAAATGGAGAGAAAAGGTGCACTGATTTCATTCAGTTGGAAAAGGTCGTTTCCTCAGCATCTTATTTTGTGCAGAGCGCGCGCGGTGGATAAGCTAAATGACTCGACAGAAAGCAATAATAAACATTGCATTAAATAGTTTTGAAGAAAAAAAAATGCCTTTTCATTAAACCAGAGAAAAACTTTGAAACTATCCATAACGACGCAATCTCCATGCTACAATAATGATAAAGCACAGTTTTTCCACAGTTTTGATCTTTGTAAGTACAATTTGACTGTATTATTTGTCTCCTTCAAAAATTGCTCGTGATGTTAAATGAAATTTTTTGATAGATAGGCTACAGTAGATAGATGCAAGCTTTCTATAGAATGTGTATACACATTATCAGACTTGAGCAAATTTCAAGTACTTCACAAGCGCCACCTGTTGCTTAAAAATAGAGAAAATGGGAAAATATAATTTTAAAGTTATTACAGACATATATTATTATTTCCGCAGGCCTGTATATTGTAGACATAAATATATTCGTTTTGCGGTATAAATATTGTTGGGTTACACTCGCCCAACAATAAAGTGTCAATATATTTCTTTATTTATTCATTATTAATGGATGTATGTTACTGAGAGCTCAAAATGCTAAAAACTCAAAAGCCTTGTTTTTACAGTTCCTCACTTGTCAAACCCTTTCAGAGAATAAGCAATTACAGGGATGAAAATGTATTAAAAATTGGGGACAGCTGCAGTGAGAGGTAACCGATATTTCCCTCCACCATCTGCTCTCCAGAACAAGAGTAAATTTGTGAAATAGGTCAGCAACAAGATGAGGAAGATGTGGTAAAGGGAATTGTTTCAGTATGTTGTTTTTATACACCATTGTTGTCTTGTGGTGAAGAGGCATTTACAGATTTTTTAAGAACACTGAGACATAAAGAGGTGGCACAGAGATAAACTTTAGAATGAATATCTTTTAAGGAAAGGATTAATAAAGTGATTGTGGCAGAGGAAAGAACATCATGAGGAAACTGTGGTAAAGAGAATTATTTCAGCATCTTATGGAGATGAGGTTCCTCTTTGAGTGTGAGTTTTCATCTCAGAGAAAAACAGCTTTGGTACTTTCCATTTGTTGCTTATCTTTTCCCAATAATGTGTTCTCATTACTTCAGTCTCTTTAATCACCTGCATCTCTGCTCATTGAAAAAGAATACAGCACAGTTTGTGCTATCACA
>JAUMHP010000070.1:13491548-13536120 GCA_032361065.1 Enteromius trimaculatus
TTTGGTTCTTTCTTTCACGGGGGGTGTGGTGTATGCTCTCGTGTTGAAATCAGAAGCTTGAGATTTGTGAAAGATACAGTAGTATCTGCCAACAGCAGACAGTTTTACCAACAGCAAAAAACGAAGGTAAGAAGCATTTGATTCATAAGTATACTAAAATCCTGTGTGAAAGAACTCTAATGGGCAAGTTTTTCTTGTTTATTTGTAAGACATATAGCTTGTTATTAACTGTCAAGTATTAACTTCTTATATTTTACTTGTGAGTATAAAAGAGTTTTAACCTCAGGATGCTTTACGAGGCTTACACTTTATTGCATACAGTATGTTTTCAAAATTTTGTACAGTGCTTTGTCTTATGTTCAGTTTAAATCATCTCGGATGTATTTACAAACACATTGTTCAGTGAGCCACCAAAGGAGAAAATGGTTAGGAAAAATACACGAGGAAGGAATATTTGGAGGAACCATGACTCTGAGGGGAAAGCCCTATTAGAGAAGTGGCTTTAACCCAAACATTTCCAGCATTTACTGAAAATGTGACAACAGTGAGACGCATAGAGATAGCATGGAGCTAATACGCCTTGGACAGGCAGGAGGATTAAAAGAATGATATTAGTGCTTCTTGTAAGGCAAGGACTGTGGAAGGAGGGAACAAATAACTTCTGTGTGAGCAGACTGTTAAATTCAACTACCAAACAGTTGTTACAAAATACTAGATAAAAGAGTGTGTCTGTTTCCTGGACTTTGCTTGTATCGCAATAAAAAAAAAACTACAATGCTTAACATTGCTTAATATTTTGTTGCGTTTTTATTTATTTATTTATTTGTCTAGAGGATGCTAGTCAAAATACAACTATTTGTCAATCCTTCTCTTGCAATAATGTTGTGTCGTATTTTGCCCAGCAGGGGGCATTATCTAACGTAATCTATTCAACAGCTTTAGGTCAGTGTCCAGTAGTTTATATTCCACCAATGACTAGAATAGACCAGTGAGACAAACTGATTATTTCATATTGAGGATAACATCACCTCTCTTCCAGATCTAAGCCATGCAGTCTAAATAATTCCGTTTTATTTATAGAATGCATTAGCCTAATAAAAGGTTGCTTGGAGACATGTTTGACTAAATGAGTTTTGTGAGTGTGGTTTATCTCTCTTAATCATGTCACATTCAGAACTTCAGAATTTCCCTTCATGTTTCTATGGCAGTAGTCACATGAGACACATTAATAATTGTGTCTGCTGTTTTTTTGTTTTTTTTTTAACCAATTGTCATTTATTTTTAACAGACCATTTCTGTGGGAAAATGGCGACAGAAATGGCACAAGATCAAGAAGCTATCACTGCGCTTTATTTAAATGAAAGTACACCAAACATTACAACCACAGGTACCACAGATATTATTTCTGTCTGCGTGACATGTCTTTTCAAGTTTTGCTGTAATGATTTCATTAGTTTTCACATTAGACATTGAAAAATAGATACAATAATAATAAAAAAGAATAATACTAACTTTTAAAGGTTTTGGTTCAGCGAGATTTATTTAAAAATAAATCTTTTTTTTACAAAAAATAAAATAATAAATTAATCTATTTAAAATAAAAGCTGTAAAAAAAACAGATGTATCATACTTGCCATAGTTTTAATTGATAATAATTAATTAATGATAAAACTTAATTAAAAAAATGTAGCTTTGCCATCACATAAATTAAATACATTTGAATCTATTAAAATAGAAATGATTCTAAATTGTAATAATATTTTACAATATTACTGCAATTTGTTGAAAAAATAAATGCAGCTTTTATGAGCTTTCAAAAACATTAAAAAAGTTCTAACTCCAAACTTTTGAACAGTATGTCATTAAAATATTACTCAAAAACATGATAGTTAGTGAGTTCAAACAATTAATCGTGATTAAACACATCCAAAATAAAATATTGTGTTTACAAAATAGATGAGTGAGCATTGTGTTTATTTATTATGTATAAATGCAAACACGTGCATATATTTACAATATACATGTTATATATACGAAATAAATATACACAGTACACATACATACTGTATATTATGCTGTGTAAACACAAACTTTCAATCACGATTAATTGACAGCACAAATATTTTACATTTTGATAAAATCATTAGAAATGATATTAACTGTTCATCCTAAAAAGTGACTACAGTGATTATAATTTGGATCCTGTACTGTTACAGATGCAAACTTGTGCAACAGCCTCCAGTGTTACATGGTCCTGACCCTACCAGAGAAAAAAGCCATTGGTACAATCTGCTTGCTAGCCGGCCCTGTGACGCTTTTGGAGAACATTTTGGTCCTTTTGATCATTGCAAGCTCTGCCACTCTGCGCAGACGGCCATCGTACCTGTTCATCAGCAGCTTGGCACTGGCAGACACCTTTGCCAGCTGTTTCTTCACCATCAGTTTTCTAGATTTCCATCTTTACAGTCAGAGCGATGGCCCTAGTATCTATCTGTTCAAGCTCGGTGGAGTCACAATGGCGTTCACGGGCTCTGTGGGAAGCCTGTTGCTGACAGCGCTGGACCGTTATCTCTGCATCTACCAGGCTTCCAATTACAAGGTGCTATTGACACGCACTAGAGCCAAGCTGGCTATTGTATTATTATGGTGTGTAACGATCATAATTTCATTTCTGCCTCTGATGGGTTGGAGGTGCACAACCAAATTTGATCCTCCGTGCTCCTATCTCTTCCCTTATGTGGATCATCGCTACCTGGCCTTCTGGACGGGCCTACAACTTGTGGTGCTCTTTCTTATCATAGTGGCTTATGTTCTTATCCTGTGGAAAGCAAATCGGCATGAAGCAGCTATGGGTGGACCTAAGTTGGGTAGGCAGAGCGTGAAAGGACAGGCTCGAATGCGAATAGACATTCAGCTCGCACGTACCTTCAGTCTGATCCTCCTAATCCTTGCTGTTTGTTGGCTGCCTGTCCTGTCCTTTATGATGGTGGATGTCACAGTGGCCCTTACGAACAAACAACAGCGAATGTTCGCTTTCTGTAGCACGCTCTGCCTGGTCAACTCGTGCGTAAACCCACTTCTATACGCCCTGCGTTGCAAAGAGCTGAGGGGAGAAGGGTGCGCATTGTTAGGATTGTTAGTATGTTGCAAAGCATGCAGGGAACGTACTTTGGGAAGCGCTCAGGGTCAAAGAAATGAAAGTGGTTCTGGTATTAGCAAAAAGAGCAAAGATCAGGCTGTTAGTGATAGTAACCCAGAGACTATTTCTGAAAGCGTAGACAAGAAAAACAATGTTTAAATGTAATATAAAGTCATATCTGATTATATTTTAGGTTAGCATTCATTGCATGAATATGCTACTATATCGTTTGTAGGTTTCTATATTGCAGAAAATGTTGTTTTGTGATAATAATAAAACAATTCGGGAAATATGCAAATAGGTTATCACATGAAGAAGGTGTGCATACTTACACAAACTTTAACACACATACACACTGTTACATCCGGTCCATGCTCTTCCACCTTCCACACATGTTGAATTTTTACTGCTTGAATTTTACATATTATAAATTGTATATTTTATATTTTTAGGAATAGAATTAGAAGACTTCATTTCATAAGAAAGATGTTAGCTATTATTTAACAGTCTAACATTATTATTTTAAAAGTGTCTAAACTGTTTTGCTTTTTTTTAGGCACATACGATAGGTCTTTTGTGAATAGGTGGCTATTGTGATCAGCTATTCATGTATAATGCTCTTTCTCTAAGCATCTTTTTACAGCAGTGAAATGAGACCTACAAACACACTCAAAACAGCTAACTCACCCACATTTTGACCCAAGCGTAAAAGACGCCAAATATATATATAGATTACACTGTGAAACAAAACACCCTAAGCTTTATTGATGACTACAAGAAAAAAATTTTGCTTCACCTTTTGGATAGATTGCACATTATGCCGTATGTTGTACTATAGTATGAAGAATAGCTATTATGATACACTAAGAATATTCTTATGTTGGAAAGAATGCTATCCAATTGTTGTTATATTAACTTCATATCTTTAACTATTAACTTATCTTGTATTAAGTCTTCTGCATTATTGTTTGTATTGTATGTTATACCAAGTACTATACCGTATGTCATAACTATAAAAATGTACTGCTACATTGTTTAAGAAATACATGCTTACACTTTATTTCATTGTCATTAATAAAAACACAATTTCTGGATTTGTACCTTAAAGTTTATTTAAACAGAATTGTTTGAGGAGCTCTGTTTTGTTTTATGTACATTTAGGGAAATTGTATTAATGTATATTTATTTATCAATTAGGTCTACATCATTAGCTGCTAATTTTTTTTTTTTTTACATTGCATGTTTTTTTAATTGGATTGGATCAGAATTGACCAACTTTGGTATACATGAGCATGTGATATTGAAGTGTGATGGCCTCACAGAACATGTAGGTGGTTTAAACGTGAAGAGAGAGTAAAGAAGTGATGCCTCGTGAGTTGAAAGACTGCTTTGAAAGCTAACACAAACAGACACCAACATGCAAATCCTTCAGAGAACTGGCCATTGGCCAAATAAACTATTGCACTCAATAAATGTTGATCATAGTCATATGACTGTAAGACACCAATCAGGATTAAGCTGTTGGAGGAGTGGGCATCTGAGACCAAAGCTTCTCAAATTAAAAGTTTTGTTTCTAAGAGTTCTGAAATACTGATCTACGAGGAGTTTAGGTAAATTGAAAGAGTTCAGTGTGCATGTAAAGCTTGTGTTTAAATTCGAAAAAAATGGAAAATGGAAAAACTTTACATTTATTACATATATAATGCATTCACATGCTGTATTTAGCTATTTAATATACAAACATAAGATGGAATAATGATCGTGTATGCAACTGAATGTTAATATACAGTAGGCTATGTTAATTTATAGCAAAAGTGTTTTATATTTAAATAGCCTGCACATAACCGTCAGTGCAAGAGGCCCGTTTAAACAGGAAAAGTGAAACAATGGCAAGCATAAACCTGTGTAAGTATAACTATCACTTTCATTATTAATAATCGTTGTGATTTGGACCAACTCTGGAAACTATGTTAAAAAAGGGCATCAGTATAGACTTGTAATCACAGGTTGGGACGATTATTCCTGTAATAGTTTTACTATCCAAATAAACATTTTTTTGAACATATGTCTTAAAATCTTTACACGTTCTGTGTGTTTTCGTTGCTTACTAACAAATTAAATAGGATTTAATATCGCTGGATGACAAAACGAAGCGGTTTATAACGTGATCCCCCCTTTCTGCGAATGGTACGGTCCTCGGCTGTGTCGTTTTAGCATTTTGCTACAATCTGGCACTTGGTGTTTTAACCGGTGTGCGATCAGAGGGGGAGCCACCGCGATCTTGCGAAGCTCAATTAAAAACCCCGAAAAAGTCGATTTGGAAGCAGAATTCGACGGGTTTTAGTATCGAAAAGGCGCTGTTTTACCGTTGGCTTTGTTTATTGCCTTATTAAATCAGCGATCATGGCTTGTGGCGCGACGTTGAAGCGATCTATGGAGTTTGAGGCCCTTCTCAGCCCGCAGTCCCCCAAGCGGAGGAGGTGCAATCCTCTACCAGGGACTCCGACTACTCCTTCCCCGCAGAGGTGCAGTCTTCGCCCGTCAACAGAGAGTCCGGCACACTCGATGTCGCCCCAGTCTATGGGTGGAGAACACAGGCTAACTCCAGGTGAGGACAAACGCTTGATTCTCGCCATTTAACGTCGGTTTGTTTGACATGGAGGAGGGGAAATGGGGGGTTGTTTAATCTCAGCTAACGTTAACCAGCTAACGTTAGTAGGTATTTGAATTTCGACAGTGTGTTAAATCCATTCTGTTATGCGTAAAGATTTGAATGTGTAAGGGTGTTTCTCGATGTATGGTAACGTTATAGTAGTGGGCTTGGGCTGTAGTTAATTATGCAGTTTGGATGAATAGCTGTTTTGGGCTCGGCTAGCTAACGTTAGGCTGAAAGCGGCCGCTAATACAGACTAGCTGACACAGAGCTGCATTTAACTCCCATGGCTTAGTGTGAACACACGCAGTCAGCGACCATTTCTACCAAAAACAATACACATGACAAAGATTTTCTACTAGCTTTGGCTTGGATGGTTAACGTGCGTTCAGCCAGTTAGTTTATCAGCAGGATTGAACCAGTACGTCCAAACAAAGAGGAAAGGTGGGTAACGTTATGTCCGCGAGGGTGCAATAGCATTATTTTATTTTGATTGAATAGTATTTTTTATTAAACGTAAGTGCTAATTTGGTGTGTAAAAGAAGCCAGTTCACTGTACGCAAACTAATAACCTAAAAATGTAATATTTCATGTTGATGATTTCTTTAACGTCGTATTTTTTCTTAACACAGACTGTAATACTTGTACTGCTTTATGGACCATTGGCGAACCCGCCCAAATCCTGCTGTTAGCGCTTGTAGAACAGTCACCGCTTTTATCACGTTTAAAAAGACGCCACAGTGAATAGATTGCTAAGGTATGGGTGAAATGAATAACACTGGTAAAGTTGGAGGCAAACACTTGTGCTTTGCTCTTGCACGCCACCATAATCGATCATTTCTGAAATGTAGGTTCGGCTCGCACATCAATAGGGATTATTCAGTTTCAGATATTTTAGATTCCTGTTCCATTAGCAATTGTATTAGTATGTTGTAGGAAATATTTGCTAATACTTTGAGCCGGACATGATATAAGGAATCACTTGTGATTCATTGAGTGTTTCAGATTTAAGTCCAGTTCACACCAAAACACATGTGGTGCAGTTTAAATGTTACCCTTGACAACAAAACCAGTCTTAAGTCGCTGTGGTGTGTTCCTAGTAATAGCCAAAAATACATTATATGGGTCAAAATGTTTGGTTTATCTTTTATGCTAGAAATCATTAGTATATAAGATCAAGTTTCATGAAGATATTTAGTAAATTTCCAACCGTAAATAAAGGAAAACTTAATTTTTAATTAGTAATATGCATTTCTAAGAACTTCATTTGGAAAACTTGATTTTCTCAGTATTAGAGTTTTTTTTTTAAAATACTTATGATTGGTTTTTGTGGTCCAGGGTTACAAATATGTTTTGACCGAAAACAAACATGGACATGTTTTTTTTTTTTTTTTATATATATTAACAAAGGAATAATTTTCAACGAAACGGGGGTTCCTACTTGTGCCGCTTGACCACCATACCGCCTGACAACTGCAAATTTAGTTGTGACCTAATTGTGACGTTGATAGGGTTTCCATGGAAGTATTTCATTCTGAGTCCAAGGATGTAAACAGCTCTAAGTAGAATGTCGATTGATAACTGCAGCAGAATCTGAACGTTCAAAATTAATGTTTGACTCTCTTCTCTGTGACAAGTGAATCAGAAACAAAGTTGTGCTGCTTTGTTCACCAGGCTAACCACTGTATTTACGTTTCTGTACGATTAAGCTTCTTTTCCGATTGGTTGTGACAGATCAAATGTGAAAATCAAATGTTGTATCCCAAGCATGATATTTTTATTGTATTTATTTTTTTTAAGATTATCAAAATTGTATTGTAGTAACCCGTGTGAATACATTTAGCATGCTTATGGGATGTCAGTATGCTAAGTTTGCTGGACAATCTCTTATTGGTATTCTGAGATGGCAAAATAATTGATTAGTGACATGAATAATCATTTGCATTGTCATAGATACATCATAGTGTTGTTTTGTAGGATTTCTATTCAGGTGCCATAAAACATTTTATGTTCCTTCAGACAGTGCAGTTGCTTTGGTTTCTTAGCAGGGATAGTATCTTGCATGACAATGGCTAGACAAACATTGTGAAACTTTTTAGAGCGCTTATTCTCTGTTCCAGGCCTGCCCAGCAGTGCCTGATTGAAATGGCAAGCAAAGTAAACGCCCTTAGAGCCCACTTTGGTGTTTGATAGTCTTGCCTTTGTGAAATCAAATGTCCCCTATTGTTTTCATCAAACAACCCTAATTAACGTCCTCATTTAGATTTATGTCTCTAGACGGGCAAGTTTGAATAGCATCCATTTATGCCCCCGATCAGCAGCTCGCAGATTCTCTCTGATGAACCAACGTCTTGATATTTCAAGCCATGCCTGAGGTTACTTCATCCTGTTTGTGCTGTTCTAACATCTAAGATTCAAACACGAAAGGCTTGTGCTTACAAAGAACTGCCGTGATCGTCTACAACACGCTGAATCTCAAACAAAGCGACTCAAGCTCCCTGCAGGAACACACCCTGGGCTTGAGCCCCCTTAGCTTGAGGGCTCTGCCTGCCAGCCCCCTCAGAGCCTCGGCTATGTAGTGAATAAGACACCTTAACTCTACACCCACTTGCACTCCCCTCCCCCCATTCCAGTTCATCCCACACCTCCATTGTGGTCATTATCCCTGTTCTGTGCTTTTGGGCCTTGAATCGCTCCCAATCCTCTCTCAGGAAGCCACTGTGATTGATTGCTTGGTTTGACCATATAAGGTTACAGTTGCTAAGTAACCTGTTCGACCTGGTCTCAGCATTTGGCAGCATTTGATATAGGCGGAGGGGCTCACCTGCCATTCAAGGGGGCTGGTGTTGCCCATTGACAGTCATGTCTGTGTTTCTCATTTTAGCATAATCTAACAACATGAATTAGTGAAGTGAAATTTCTTTCTCATTTTAATGACATCCAAAACCTGTCAGACTTTGGACTGCAGTAGGGTTGCAACTAATGATTTTTTGATAATTGATTGATTTAATCTCCTACTCTGTTTGTCTCCTACTTTGTCTGTTTGACACACATGCCCGTCTGGTGCTCATTTACTAAAGCGTGAACTTCCGAGCACGAATTAAGGTATTTTTACTGCGTTTTTTTAAAATTTTTTTATTATTATTATTCAGTACTGCATTTTGATGAAATGTTAATTTTGTGGTGAATGCATTCTATTTAGTCTGGCTTATGCTTTTGTTTGTTTTCGACTGAAACCATCAGCCTAAATTTAGCACCGTTGTTGTCAACAAGTAACACCTCTATTGTGAGGAAGAACCCTCATTATAAGATTATCTACACTTTTATTAGTGAATCTTTAGCTTCTGAAATACACTGGTGTAAAGTTGCACTTGGCCTCCACAACACCTCTGCATTGGGAGCGCAAAGCCTTCCTGTGTTTAAACAAATAAAAACCTATCGGATGAGAGCTACATTGTAAACACAGGAAGTCTCTTCTGCAGTGTGGTGCTTTGTTAGGTTGTAGCCACACTGCCTGCTTTGCTGGAATGCATTATCATCAAGCTAGAGAAGCTGGCACCCCTTGAGTTTCCCCTTTTTTCGTCCTCTACTTGAAGGCCGATGCAAATAGAAGGGGAAACTCTGAGCTCCCCACCCAAGATAAGTGATGCAAGTGTCCTCCGATAAATGCCCGCCCTTAAAGCATTTAATGACCTACATTCGGGAAGTTAAGAAACTCGCCCTCCAAATAACTCTCCTTTGTGATAAATTAAGACGACCAGAGAAGAAAATGTTAAAGAAGTCGTGCTGGTTTCTAACTCTCAGTTTTGAGTCAGTCACTGGTGTTGAAGGTTAAGACGGGAGACTAAACTCAACCCAGTTTTTTCTAAAAAGAGACTTGGGATGTTCCTGGTTGCATTGCTCCCCTCCGCATTGCAGTCCTGTCACCCAGATTCGGTTTCCAGAAATAAGTCTGACCCACCACAAAGCCGAACGAAACTAACCTTCATCCCCCCCATTGTCTATTTTTTTGACCCCGACAGAGCAAATCTTCCAGAACATCCGTCAGGAGTACAGCCGCTATCAGAGGCGACGGCAGTTGGAAGGTGCCTTCAACCAGACTGAGCCCTGCAGCTCCACTGATATCCAGAGCTCCAGTCCCGCCCTCACCTCCCCCAGCTCTCCCACAGGTCAGTTCTCTCAAAACGCAATGTCCAGTGGTTTCAGCCTTGTCCCTGAAGCCCTCCCACCCCCAGCACTGCACATTTGGAATTTCTTTGTCTGACACACCCATGAAACAAAGGAGCTGATGACTAGATCAGGTGTGTTTGATTAAAGAGGCAAAAAGTGCATTGTTAGGGGGCTCAAGGGACATTGCTATAAACTATATTTATCAGCCTTTTTGTCTAAACTGGAAAAAGCTTGCACTGAGATATCTTAAAATACATTATTGTCATTGTTTTGGTCTTAAAATGCTTACAGATAATGCATTTTTGTAAGACATGTTTCTAAAAATTCTTAATTGTCCTAAACAAGCGAAGGTCTAGTCCTGGCTTAATCTAATTCCTAACTGGGGAACCGGCCCTGAATGTTTTAAGTCATTCATTTCAAGTTCCGGTTCAATACTTGCACGTAAGCGGTTTGTGCCGCTATGTGTTGAGTGGATCTGTTCTGAAAAAGTAAAGGAATCCGTGCATTCCAAGTAGTTATGTAATGTTTCTGAATGTTTTAATTGGCTGCTTCAGATTAATTTGTTTAGGGTTGTAGCTGCACTCTGAAAATTGTGAAGCATGAATTGATCTTCAAACTGTTTCACCTTTAACAAAAAAAAAGGTTTCTCGTTAGTTGCAATCATTGAGGGTGCGAAACAGTTCATGATAATTTACAGTAAACAGAGTGCATGGTATAAAAACATGAGGGAACCTCTCAAAACATGCTGTTTAGTACTTACTACAGCTGTAAGCACTTTAATATCTAGCCTTTTTGTAGTTCTCTACTCATTGTTATTCAAATTGAAATTGTCAAGTGTAAAAAGTGCATAGAACTTGGCTTGAGTGCTTGCACTACCGTTGCTTTTATACAGCAAGGATGCATTGAATTTCACTTTTGATCAGTTGTAATTTTACAAAATATTTTGATTTCAAGTGCTGTTCTTTTTTAACTTTCATAAAACAGTGCATCACTACATATCAAAAAGTTATTTACAACTGTAGTAATTTTTCACAGTAGATTTGATATATACTGCCTTGGTGAGCATAAGAGACTTATTACAAAGACGTAAATCTGTTGAACAGTAGGGTAGATATTTTGATGAAGGATGGATATTAAGATTTGTGTGTATGTTTTTAGGTGCCTCATCATTGAAGAAGGATCAGCCACTGTTCACGCTGAGGCAGGTTGGCTATTTGTGCGAGCGCCTTATCAAAGATCATGAGGAAAAGATGCGCGAAGAGTACGAACAGATACTGAACACAAAGCTTGCAGGTACAACTTTGCAGATTTCACACAGTTGTGTATGAGTTTACATGCATTTCCGACTGTTTAGTCATACTCTTGGTTTTCTATCATTTTATGACTGAATTGTTTGACTAATGTGCTGTTTTTCTTTTTTTTTTTACCTCAAGAACAATATGAGTCCTTTGTGAAATTCACACAGGATCAGATTATGCGAAGATATGGCGCCAGGCCTGCAAGCTGTAAGTATATAAAATTCCTCTGTTAGCGATCTATTAACATTTTTATCATGTGATTTGTTTCAGTATAGCAATTCTGTTTCACTGATTTCAGTTGTAACATGTCTGCCCAAATTCTGATTGTCTTTTCTTTGTTTTCAGATGTGTCTTGAAGAACATTTATAGATGGTACTAGCCACACTTCAGCAGCTGGTTGCTGTAGAACCAGCCCCCTTCGTTTCACTTGAAATTTCCTCATACTTTTGATTCTCTTTTTTCCCCCCTTTAAAATGCTTGGGTGCCATGGTCTTTACACATTTAACTCATTTTTTGCTGAACTGTTACTGATGGCCCAACACCAAATGTGCATATCTAGATGCATTCTAAGGAAGTTTAAATCTCTAAGAAATTGTGGGAAAAGATGTCAAATTACCGCTGTAAAAAGCTTGGCTGATGCGATCATCTCTGTATAATGTAATGTGACTGACCTGCAGCAGATATACCAGACTCTTCCTCTATCCTTCAGTCTGTTTTTTTTTAACTCTCCAGTTTTTTTAGTTGTTTTTTTTTCTTTCTTTTTTTTTGGACAAATAAACAATCTGTGATAAGTCAGGATTTGTATTGATTCTGTTTCTTGCAAATATTTTCTGTAATAAATTGTATAGGTTTGTGTATGTTTGAATGTCAATTTAAATTTGGTTCAAAACAAAAATGGGTTATTTTGTCATGTTGTTCCAAAAAATTTTTTTTCTTTTTTCCCTGTTGAACACAAAGGAAATTTCAAAGAATATCTGGAATTTGGTATTTCCTGTGCATTTAATAATGGTACACGAAAGTTGTTAAAACAAAAACGCCTCTGTAAGTGTCTCAGTCATTATTTTTGACAGAAAATTAATTCTCTTGTGCATAAAAGAGATTAATAGTGAATAAATTTATAACTTTAAAGGTTTGGAAATTCAAAAAAAAACTTTTGTCTGAATTATCTAATAAACTCGAATATTAATTGTACTGGCAATGGCGACCTCTAATGGTTATAAAGAGTTCCAACACCCTTATTAAATGACTGTACCTTGACTTTTTAAATACTGTACTTAGTGTAACCTAGTTTTGTTTTATGGTTTGTTTTGGTTGGAATATATTGCTATTAACGTGAAATTTCGTTTGAAAGAAATGCTTACAATGGGTGAATACTAATTGCGTCACGTGACTTCAGGTGTGGCGGTTTGAGGAAGCTCAGGTAAAGACACTACCAAACTTTGGCGGGTCATAGGTTGCTTTTTTTTCGTTGAACACAAGTAAACATAAGACGATTCTGCAGACCCTCCAGTTTGAAACAACAGGAAGGAAGACTGGAGCCGGAAAAGCTGGATGAAGGCTGTAATCAACGTCCCGGGAGAGCGTCTTTACGTCCGAAGCGGTCACACAACGATCTTTTGCTTTTTTTCGACATATTTTTAAAAATACATAATTTTGTTGTGGTTAGTTTTTTTTTTTTTTTAAATCTACAACATTAATGAGCACTGGTTTGCGCGCGCTCTCAGAGAAATCTCCTGCAAGTTACTCGGTTGAGAGGTGGTGGATCAGAAGAAAGGGGTAAGTTGTCTGAAGTGTTGTTCCTGAACTATATTCAAAACAGTTTCGCACATAAGACATTAAATTTAGCTCCAATTTAAACATTTGTAGAAAGCACGTGCACGGTGGACTACAGCATTTGGAAAGCTTTGTTTATATCGGCTTACAAAAAAACAATGTATTCCATGAGGATTATTTTTCATTACATTTTCTAAATTGAAAAGCACACAGATTCTAGTAAGCTCGTAAAAAATTCCATACAGGATGATTTTAAGTTATGCAGGAAGGGCCAACAGCTCCGGAAGAGAGAGTCAAAAAGCTTTATTCTGCAAATAGCTAACGATTAAAAAAAAACCTTTAGGTTGATGAACCTTGTGATTGCTCCGTTGATTCTTGTCCGTGAATGCAGACCTTTTTGATTTGTATTAAAAAGAAATGGGCGATAATGACATCGAAGAGCAAGACCCTTTCCGCGCGCAGAACGACGAAGAAGGTGATAATCAAGGAAATCCCAAGAGAAGAGGTCGAAGGGTAGAAAAGTTTCAGAAGAATGTCTCTAGATGGATGCTTCCCGAGGAGTTGCGGGAGACGTACTTGGAGCGAGCGAACTGCTGTCCGCCGCCAATCTTCATCATCCTCGTCAGTTTAGCGGAGGTACGATCAATATTGATTGCTGCAAAGCGTCAACCTTTGCACCAGTGGGATTTTATCTTCCTGGGTATCCGATAAATTAAACTGTTTCTATTGGCACCACAGTTACTGTCTTTTAAGACTCAATTTCTTAAACCAGTCAATGTTCGCTGGTCTACTTTCGCTATCTAATTTATTAGTCGAACAAGCTGAAAACCCTTTAAATCAGCCAAGAGATCATGCTTTAAATTCAGAGACTAGTAGGCTGGCAAACAATTTTAGACTGGTTTAAGCTGTTTTTGTTCAAAATAGTAAGATAAATGTTGTAATATACAATATGTAATAATATAAATGTTTGCTCATTGTAAAAAAAAATGCACCCGTACATTTCCATAATTTGTGAATGTTTTCGTTGGGATGCCTCACAATGAAAGAACTGAGATTCTTTTGAGCTTGGCTTTCCACGTTTTCGTTCCTGCTTGGAAAGTCCTAACCACAGTGTTTAAAAAGCTGGATTCATCCTTGTTTCCATTTCTCAAAATAGACCTCTAGTCACTGATGTTCTGTGTCTTGAAAATGTGAGATCTTTTTTTGCAAAGTCAATAAAACAAACAAATCATATTTGTTATACTTTATAAATCCTTAATTTACTTATTTTGCGCTAAGCTATCTGCTACTGTTGAAGTGAATGACTTTTAAGATGCTGACACAAGTTTTGAAAAGTGCTTTGTGGCTATTGGAATAATTCAGTCACAAACTTGTCCCATGTCTGTTTTCAATTGACAGCTGGGAGTGTATATCTACTATGCAGTATGGAAGCCCCAAAAGCAGTGGGTAACTCTGGGAGTAGGGATCTGGGAGAGTCCTCTCACCTACAAGCCTGAACAGCGAAAGGAGGCTTGGCGGTTTCTATCCTACATGTTCGTACATGCCGGGTAAGGGGATTTTGCTGCCTTGACGCTCTAATTTCGTACAATTATGGTTGCACCATAAAAAAAAGGAGCTTAATTATGCCACTGAAAGGAAATAAATTATTTTAAAAAAGCTTATGTTACTCTGTAGAATGACAAATCAACGGATTACTGGATCTGACATCCAAGTCAGTTCCTTATTGTTAACGTTTTAATATACAACTGACCATTTGTCTTGGTTTAGTGTGGAGCATATCATGGGGAACCTGATAATGCAGCTTTTTCTGGGCATTCCTCTGGAGCTGGTGCATAAGGGCTTTGAAATTGGCATGGTCTATATGGCTGGGGTCCTTGCAGGTGGGTTTGTGCATTTCTGTAGTTGGAAATAGGATACAGTACCATAGTTCACTACAGGATATGGAATATTATATCACATTCCCATTCAATTGTTTCCCAGCGCTGCATTTATTTGTCCATAAATACAGTTGAAACTGTTATCGTATATAAAATAAAGATTACTACTTAGGTTTTCAGTGTCACATGGTTCTTCAGAAATCATTCTAATATTTGCTGCTTATCCGTTTTGCAAACAGGAATTTAATAATTCAGGATATCTATTACTGATAAATAGATAAAGTTACATATATACAGTGGATACAGAAAGTATTCAGACCCACTTAAATTTTTAAATTTTTGTTATATTGCAGCCATTTGCTAAAATCATTTAAGTACAATTTTTTCCTCATTAATGAACACACAGCCCCCCATATTGACAGAAAAACACAGAATTGTTGACATTTTTGCAGATTTACTATAAAAGAAAAACTGAAATATCACATGCTATTCAGACTCTTTGCTCAGTATTTAGTAGAAGCACCCTTTTGATCTAATACAGCCATAAGTCTTTTTTGGAAAGATGCAACAAGTTTTTCACACCTGGATTTGGGGATCTTCTGCAATTCCTCCTTGCAGATCCTCTCAGTTCTGTCAGTTTGGATTGTAAATGTTGGTGGACAGTCATTTTTAGGTCTCTCCAGAGATACTCAATTGGGTTTAAGTCAGGGCTCTGGCCGGGCCATTCAAGAACAGTCACAGAGTTGTTGTGAAGCCACTCCTTCATTACTTTAGATGTGTGCTTAGGGTCAGTGTCTCATTGGAAGGTAAACCTTCAGCCCAGTCTGAGGTCCTGTGCACTCTGGAGAAGGTTTTGATCCAGGATATCCCTGTACTTGGCCACATTAATCTTTCCCTCGCTTGTAACCAGTCATCCTGCCCCTGCAGCTGAAAAACTGTTGCTTTACTGTTGGGACTGTATTGGGCAGGTGATGAGCAGGGCCTGGTTTTCTCCACACATACCGCTTAGAATTAAGGCCAAAAAGTTCCATCTTGGTCTCATCAGACCAGAGAATCTATTTCTTACCATCTTGGAGTCCTTCAGGTGTTTTTTTTTAGCAAACTCCATGCAGGCTTTCATCTGTCTTGGACTGAGGAGAGGCTTCCGTCAGGCCACTTTGCCATAAAGCCCCGACTAGTAGAAGCCTGCAGTGACGGTTGACTTTCTACAACTTTCTCCCATCTCCAGACTGCATCTCTGGAGCTCAGCCACAGTGATCTTTGGGTTCTTCTTTACCTCTCTCACCAAGGCTCTTCTCCCATGATAGCTCAGTTTGGCCGGACGGCCAGCTCTAGTCGTCCCAAACGTCTTCTATTTAATGATTTTGAAGGCCATTGTGCTCTTAGGAACCTAAAGTGCAGCAGCATTTTTTTTATAACCTTGGCCAGATCTGGGTCTTGCCACAATTCTGTCTCTTACGTCTTCAGATAGTTCCTTTGACCTCATGATTCTTATTTGCTCTGACATGCATTCTGAGCTGTAAGGTCTTATTTACTGTAGACAGGTGTGGCTTTCCTAATAAAGTCCAATCAGTATAATCAAACACAGCTGGACTGGCCTAAAGGTGTAGAACCATCTAAAGGATAATCAGAAGAAATGGACAGCCCCTGAGTTAAATATATGAGTGTCACAGCAAAGGGTCTGAATACTTAGGACCATGTGATATTTCAGTTTTCCTTTTTTTAATAAATCTGCAAAATGTCAACAATGCTGTGATTTTCTGTCCATATGGGGACTCATTAAAGTACACATCGTCATTAATGAGAAAAAAAAAGATAAAAATTAAGGGGTTCTGAATAAATTTTTCCTACCCTCTGTATATATTTGGCTTTATTTATTTCAGTCTTTAGCTCAGGCTTCTTGTCATATTCTCATGGAATATGTGTGTATAAATCCTCTTTCAGGCTCTCTCGCCAGCTCCATCTTCGATCCTAACAGTGCTCTTGTGGGAGCTTCAGGTGGTGTTTATGCCCTCATGGGAGGTTACTTCATGAATGCTGTGGTGGTGAGTAGATTTCTTGTAATATTTGATGGGATAATAAAAAATGCAATTAATATAATGTACTCAAGTATCAAAACATTTTCTTCTTCTTCTAGAATTTCAGGGAGATGATGCCACTTTTGGGAGTATTTCGCATCTTAATAATTGTTCTGATTGGTGAGCCACTGTGCCAAATAAACACTGTCTAAACCTGTTTACTAGCAAATCATATGGTTATTATTATTTTATTTTTTTACAGTTGGAACAGATGTTGGATTTGCTATTTATAGAAGGTTCATTACCCATGAGGCTGGCATGAATGTGAGTTGATTTTAAAACCATATATTGAACTTGTTAATATAGTTGAAAGGTCCTTCATATTTGGCTTTTTTTTGTTTTTTAGGTCTCCTTTGTGGCCCATATTGCCGGTGGGGTTGCAGGCATGACCATCGGTTATGTGTTTTTCACCAACTACAGTAAAGAGCTTCTGAAGGACCCACGCTTCTGGCTGTGCATTGTGGGATACATCGCCTTCTTCTTTTTTGCTGTCATTTTCAACATCTTCTTCTCCCCAGCACCTGCATGAGGTGGATGTGTGTGTGAGTGTGTGTGTGTGGAAGTCACGCATCAGTTTACAATGGACAATCATAGCTTTTTACATGGAGCAGGTCTCAGGTCAATGTAAAAAATCCTGTTGCTTTTTAAAGACTCTTAATGTCGTATGCTAATACACTACATACTTAAGGTAAATAAATGTCATTTTCAGACAGACTTATACAATTCTGTAATTCATATCCAAATGTTACTTGGAAATTTTATAGTTTCTCAGGAATATTTAATTTTTTACATATTTGGTGGGGCATTTATTTTATAATTATTGAGCCTTTTCCTGAGTAGTAAACAACTTGCTGTTATTTGAACTAAATTCTTTCTGAATTATTTCTGTATTTTTCTACATTTCTAAAATGTCCTCATCATACCAGCAGGGGGCAACACTGATCAATATGTGTAGACAGACCTCAACTTGAGGTCAAAACACCATGGTTTAATTGCAGTATTGCATAAGTTATAGACCTGTAATCAATATTAAATTGTGTCAAATCAAAGTGAATGATATGCATCTATAGTTACCTTGGATATTTATCCTTGGTTATCAATTTATTAAGATTCAGAAATGGGTTGAAGGTTGGACATGTGGTGGCAAGTTGGAGAATTGTGTCATTTAAAAATAAAATGTATATATATTACTAGTATGTTAAATCTAATGTGTCCATATGAGTCTATTTCATTTATCAATATTATTTATGTGTTTAACATATAGTTGTTTTATGAATAGTTTTAAGTTTAATGATTTTGGGTGTGAAATAAAACCAAGGTGTGCCATTCCGAGGTAAAGTGAGTTTATGTTGGAAAGTGTCCCACTACTGCTGTCCTCTGTTCCCTCTGTTCTAATTAACTTCTGGTAGTTCTCCCAAACAGATAATCGATTGAGGGCCAATATGGATACAGTGTTCTTGCCAGTCTAAACGGAACATTCCAGGTAGTTTCAGTTCACGAAAAATCTATTTTTAATACAAATATGTGAGTTACTGTGATATTTATAGCACTTCAGTGTTAGCTAGGTCCTTTGTAATTATACAGTGCATTGGGTGCAGAGAAAGCTTGTTACTTTAAACATAACTTACAAACCCCTATTTAGTTTGTTTTTCTTAATTTAACAAATGAACTCCTAAATATTTCACTGAGTATTCAAGCATGATATCATAAAGTGATCTTATTATATACTAATGCTAGTTCTGACCCTTGCTGCAAGATAAAATAAAAGTGAATATCTGTCATGTTAAGTATTCAGTGCATTTCTCTGAAATTTACAGTCTGATATGTAAGTCTTTAAAGGGCATTTAAGGATGAGAAGATGGGCTTTTGCTATGAGGGCGATTTTTCACTTTACTGACCAATCGCATCAGTCAGGCAAATTCATGACTGTCGCAAACTTTCCTGTACAATCCAGAATTTGGGTTGAGCATCAAATCAATGTGTGAGGCTCTACCCCGAGCCCCCCCCCCCCCCCCCATAATAATGTATTAATCTAATTCTGGGCTAATTTTAGACCTTAATTGACTGTCTGGGGCTGTTTTTTCAACTAAATGCTCAGTTCTTTGTCCCCAAGTAACACAGAAATGTGATCAGTCACCACTTTCCCCTGCCACCCGTGCCTCTCACAACCAGATTCTTCATTCCAATCTATTGTTAGATGCAGAAAAATATATACAGTATATGTCAATTCTACCTTAGAAAGGATGCATTCAATTAACCAATGTGATGGTAAAGACTTTAACAGTTTTACAAACGAATAATGCTATTTATACAACTATTTATACAATTTTTATTTTTTCATCACTGATAGATAATACATTAGAAATGTTTCTTTGCCATCACAGCAGTTTTATAAAATAGTATAATTTAATGTAAAATAATGTATTCTATACATTGACCACTAAAAAATTAATATTTTAATAACTTTTTAAATTTAAAAACATTATTTTTACAGCATTTATTATCAAATGCAGCCTTGGTGAGAATATGACTTCTTTCAAAATCTTTAAACCTTTAAAATATTCTGCTTTTTTAGCTTTTGTGCAGAATAATAATTTTGTTCTCCCTGACCCCATCACCAATGGATGTGTTGACATAATGATATATAATACATGTATAGAATATAAATACTGAACTGAGCTCAGTTTAGATTATCAGGAAAAACAAACAAAAAAGGTTTAGTAGCAGGTTTATTATTTTTTTTATTTTTTTATATATTAATATATCCATGGAAGTGTTAAATTCTCATCAGGGAGCATAAAATGCATTCAAGCCATCCTGACATACGCATCTTCTTTTCTTTTTTTAAACAAATATCAAAGGTTTAATTAAGTTACTCATTAAACTAATGTCTAGTCTAAATCATATTGTGTAATGAAGAGGCTCACTTCATTAATTAGGGCTTGCCTGAAATACCCCTGAATAGATGTTGCAGGCCTAGGATGAAACCAACCAACTGCATAGTTAGTGAGTGTAATGGAGTTGCACCATTGATTTCTTTTAAATGGAATAAAATATCACCACAACTAGCAGAGACAACTTAATTACATTGGGCTGGACCCAGCAGAGTATGAAATCGGACATGACCGATTGATTGCTTCTCAAAGTATTGACTACTGAAAGTATAGTGCCAACATGTGGCCAAATGGCATTAGAGAGCGTGGCGTTTAGCTGTGAACACTCTCAGGCTTATGTTGTTTTATTCGATTATTATAAGAATAAAAAAAAGTTACTGTTTTGTTTACATGTGCTTAAAAGAACCAACAGGCCTTAATTTCCCCACCAGTGGCGTAATCACACTTGAGCTTTTTCAGCAGAATCGGTAACGGGTGTTAACTAGCAATCAAACATGCAAGACTGATTAAGAGCATAAGGAGGCCACCAAGTGTATCCAAGCCTTAAATTTATACAGAAGGGGGTTTTATAATTCCACAATGTTTTATTTACGCATGGCATACGCTGGCAGAGTTGGCAAGCTGAATCAATTCAGTGTTCTCTTCATCATATCTATAGTGGACTACTGGTTATTGACGCACTGACAAACAGAAACAGTACGCTTGCCAACAGACCCCTGCGTATTCGGAAACCCTTTTCTGGTGCCAACAGAGAGGAAAGAAGGGGTCATAAAAGTTCAGGTGATGTGCTGCGTCAGATGTGCAGGTCACCAACGATTTTTTTATATTTTGGCAGCCTCGTCGCGCTTGTATGACCCGCGGGGATCTAAAGCACCGGCAGTCTGTCCATACTGCTGTAAGGTAAATGGCATCGGCTAGCGCATTGATTTCTCCTGCATGACTATAAGTTGGCCGCAAGAAGACCTGCTTGTTTTGTGTTTAGCCGAGACCTTTAACGATGATCAGGATGGCATGAGTCTTGTAGTAAGCAGGTTGTAGTAGCTTTTGAGTTACCATGAGGATTTACTTCATTTTCTCCTTATTTGTTTAAGGTATGTTGGTGTTTTACAGTTTATTTATTGATGTTTACTTGTAACAATTGGATGCTTAAAGACCATTAACAAAGCAATACGATGACAGATTGCATTTTGTTGCACCGCATGTTTTGAAAATTCTTTAATAATTTTTAGTGATGACAGTTAAGCCTGCTTTATTTATATCTGATACTAGCTATATTTTGCCCTGAATTGGTTTTTTTTTTTTTTTTTTTTTAACTATATGAAATCCTGAACCACAAAACCAGCAGTGGTATATTTGTAGCAATAGCCAAAAATACATTGTATGGGTCAAAATTATACACTTTTCCTTTATGCCAAAAATTATGCCAATTAGGATATTAAGTAAAGATCATGTTCCATTTAAGATTTTTTGTAAATAATCTTGATTATTTAGTATCATTTAGACAATTAATGTTTTTTTCTTCTTCTTTATTTATTTATTTTTGATTCCATATTTTCAAATCTCAGCCAAGTATTATTTTTATTATTATTTATTTATTTATACCTGAATTGGCTACCATCTTCAGGAATAATTGTAACAGTTAAAAAACATAAAGTCATATTAATCTTCCATTAATTTGAATTTTGTTTGACTGATTTAGTGTTTATGACTGAAATTGATTTGAAGCTTGCAAAGTTTGATCTTTTATCTCTTTATAGTTTTGAAAAAAGATTTATAGTTTATGGATTTTATGTAACTATAGGGTAGGGTATTCTAAAATGTTCTTAGTTTCTCTGGGAAAATGTTGATTTAAAATAAAAGTGACTGTAAAGTTCCCTGTTTCCTCTCTTTACAGACGCAAAAATGTCAGAGTAAAGATGGGAGACTGGAACTTTCTTGGTGGGATTTTAGAGGAGGTGCATATCCACTCCACCATGGTGGGGAAGATTTGGCTGACCATCCTCTTCATCTTCCGCATGCTGGTGCTGGGTGTAGCGGCGGAGGATGTGTGGAACGACGAACAGGCTGACTTCATCTGCAACACAGAGCAGCCTGGTTGCCGCAATGTATGCTATGACAAAGCCTTCCCCATTTCCCTCATCCGTTACTGGGTCCTGCAGGTCATTTTTGTTTCATCCCCCTCGCTGGTGTACATGGGGCATGCTCTCTACCGCCTCCGAGCCCTTGAAAAAGAACGGCAGCGCAAAAAACTGGCATTGAGACGTGAACTGGAAGGCGTGGATGTAGAGATGGCCGAGGTGCGACGCAAAATAGAACGTGAGCTTCGGCAGATCGACCAAGGGAAGCTAAACAAAGCTCCCTTGAGGGGGTCTCTTCTGCGCACTTACGTGGCTCACATAGTCACCCGCTCGGCCGTAGAGGTGGGTTTCATGACCGGACAATATGTTCTGTATGGGTTTCAACTAAATCCGCTGTACAAATGTGAGCGGGAGCCCTGCCCGAACGCGGTGGATTGCTTTGTATCTCGACCCACTGAGAAAAGTGTCTTCATGGTGTTCATGCAATGCATAGCTGCCATCTCATTGTTTCTCAACATCCTGGAGATCATGCACCTGGGCTACAAGAAGCTTAAAAAGATCATCTTGAACTACTACCCCCAGCTGAGGGACGATCTCGATGACAGCTACTATCCAAACAAGCTGAAGAAAGATTCTGTGGTGCATCAGACGTGCATTGGCACCTCCACGGGCCGCAAGGCCACCATTGCTTCAGCACCCAGTGGATACAACCTTCTTCTCGAGAGACCACCTGATGGAAGCGCCTACCCTCCTTTGATCAACCCGTCCTCTGCTTTCTTGCCCGTTCAGAGTGATATGCAAGCCAAAAATGGTTCTGATGCACCAAAGTACTCGCAGAACAGTCCCACGGAGCACAACAGCAATTCCAACAACACCAGCAGCGATACGCGCTCACCGCCTTGCAACTCCGTCACGCCGCCAAAGCAAGACGAAGGGGAAGATTCTATCCACCCTCCACCTCTGTTCAAGAAAGCTCAGGAGTCTAAGACTTCAGACTCATCGAGCCAACCCAGGGAGTCTTCTCATACGTCATCAGGCGTGGGAAAGAAGCCATGGAAGGTCAGCGCACCCTGGAACTGCTCAACGGTCGTGGAAGGTAATGGCTCAGACACTGATTCCTTGGAAGGCGCTAAGGCCCGCTGTCCCTACACCGCAGTGCGAGCTCGGACTTCATCCAGGTCTGATTCCAAAATGAGCAGGCCCACCTCTCCTGATTCAATAGAAGAATCCAGCTCTGAGTCACGACATAGTCCACGAGCGTCACCGAGCCATCGAGCCTCACTGGCTAGCAGTTCCAGTAGCAGACGAGCAGCTCCTACAGACCTGCAGATATGAGGAAAAACTCCATTTAAGAGATGGCAGCTATGTCATTGTTACAGTTACAGTATATTGTTGGAAAAAGGACAGTAAAACGAACATCTACAGCAATCTTCGACTAAAGCTTTATATTCAACTTTGTAAAGTTGTGGCATTCCTTAATGGATTGTTTGTGTTCTGTTTTGACATATCAATTTAGCAGTACACACTGACAGTATATTTAAATAAGAATAGTAGTATGACTACATGTGTGATTATGTATGCCTTGGCTTTTTCTCACTTGGACATTTCTCTTTTTGAGTGCTTCCTGTATCAGAAGTCAAAACGATGTAATGGTAAAAAAATTAAAACCCACTGTGCTG
Organism: Enteromius trimaculatus; assembly: GCA_032361065.1. Taxonomy (NCBI): domain Eukaryota; kingdom Metazoa; phylum Chordata; class Actinopteri; order Cypriniformes; family Cyprinidae; genus Enteromius; species Enteromius trimaculatus. The sequence continues at coordinate 13,515,188 of JAUMHP010000070.1, forward strand.
TAATACAGCAAATGTAAAAATCCTCAAAAATATGTTGTTTTGAATTTTTTTTATGTGTCATATTAACATAATAAACTGGTCTGATTCACAATGCAATTGAACCAGATATTGAGTCTTTATTTAAGTCTTTTCTAAGCATATGGACAAGCAAGTGGTAAAAAAAAGAAAACCCACTGTGCCGAATGAAGATAATTTAAAGAAAGTTTGTTTTGGTCTTGACTTCCATGGTGGGAAAAAATGGTGACCCAGAACAGCCTGGTTACAAACTTTAATCAAAATATCTTTGTGTTCAGCAGAACAAAGAAATTCATACAGGTCAACTGTGCTACTCAACTACTAGAGGTTGAGTAAATGATGACAGAATAAAATTTTTTTTAAGTCTGTCTTTTCTAAGCATATGGACAACCGGTATTTCTAAATACGGAATCTAAGAAAGATCAAGTCGAAATGAATACATTTTTCTTGTTGACTCACCCACAGGCTTGAAAATAACGTATTACACCACAAAATATTTAATGTTTTTTTTTTTTTTTATATTATACTATGGTTTGGTAGAAGTTGTCTGTTGCTGCTATTTTCAACTTGCATGATAATGTCGTCGCTTCATGTCATCCTATGGCACAAAACCAAGTATCTTTAGGAAACTATTCTTAATCTTGTACTTGTTCTTACACCTGCATGTAAAGAGAAGAATCACAGAGAAGAATGAAGCTGTTACTTTACATTAAAAACGTAAGAGGCATTTGAAAAATTGTTATTAATGCACAGTCCAGTGAATATTTTCAGTGCTCACAGCACCATCTACTGGACTAAAGCATTAAAAATTATACAAAGCATAAAAAATAAAGCATACAATTTTTGAGTTCTCACACAAAAAATTATACTTTATTTTCTGACTTGAAATATTAGAAATTAAATGCTGCTCTAATGTGAGTGTTAGGAACTGGATTGGCTACCAATATCCTGCCTTCAGCTTTTAAAATGAAAGTTTTTACTATTATCATTTTAAGAAATCTAAAGTAAGACCTAATCTTTTATATTTTCTTCGATGGTGTCCAAACCACAAACATATGGTCTTCCTAACATTCCCAACATAGCTAAATGTATCATTTAAATGCATATAGCCTATATAAAGTAGATTTTATATTCAACTGGCAAAATCCACTAAAAACTAAGTGCAACCATTTTGTAATCTGATTAATACAGCTGTACATATACTAGTAAAACGGAACAATAACAACATTGGTTTTATTCTACCATGTGACACAGTGGTCAGTCAATGTTGTTATTGTTTGGAGGCCTGACCTTTAATCAGCCCTTCATTTAACTGTACACATATGAGTTATCTGTGGCATCATTTTTTTTTATTAGATTAGACTATTTAAAGATTTTAAAGTCTAAAAATAGTCCAAATTAAATTACAGTCTTAATGTCATATAAACATGTCCAAAGATGTTAATTACAGTTTACCCATCTGACAGATTACACCTGTGTTATGTCATAAAATATATTTCAATAGGCTACATGTATAACTACCATATTTGCGATAGCCAAATGTAAAAATGGTATAATATATGTACAAATTTGCTGTTTTATTTGGTATCTGAGTTTTAACATCATAATTTCCCAGTAGTTATTGCAACTTATTTATTTACAGAAAGGGTTTGTTTCATATCTAAAAACAAAACGTGTCCACTTTGCTTGGAAAATGGCATTAAATACTGATCTATATAAATGAAATCTTTATTAGATAAGTAAATTAAACGTACATTCATAAACAACACTTAACATTTACTAACAAATCGTTATCAGCATTTTAAGGTAAGAAACACCGCTTCAGGTGAAAGGTCGGAAAAAAAACACCCATTCGCACAAATCTGTGTGTCAGGTGACCATCAGGCACATGACTTGGAAAGATCCACCCGCATTTCAATAGCTAAGTAGAGTGACACTTTATTTATCCAATCAGCGTACGAGATACCCGGCAGCCGTCCAATTATACTCGAGTGTCGTTCTTAAGTGGGCGTTTCACTGAGAAGGGAAACACAAGAGACTGAAGATTTAAAGGAGAATCCATAATAAGTTTGCTCTCATCTATTTATACGACAAGGAGGTTTTATGTTTGTTCACTGGGCATAAATTTCGTGCTGGTTGTATTACTAACAATCGGCCAGGTTATATTTTAAAGGGGTTGGGGAGGGGGTTAACATGTCGATCCAGTACGAGGCACCGCTGGCGGACAGCTACGGGGTGGCGGACTCGTTTCCCAAAGATTTCGGATATGGAGAAGAAGAAGGAGACATTGAGGACAGTCCTACTCCCTCCGACAGCAAACCGAGAATCCTGCTGATGGGATTGAGGAGGAGCGGAAAGTCTTCTATCCAGAAGGTAGGAGGAAGAGATGATATCTAAACCGTCGGTTGTCCTCCCCTGCTGACTTCTTAGCCCAGCGAGTTAGAACCGGGTCAGAGCCGCTCCGGGCTGCCTGCTGTCACTGGACCCGGGCAAGATCACCACTCAGAGCCGTTACAGTCAATCTATTTCTTAAGCACCGGTGGATGTATGAAGTTGCATACATACAGGCCTAAATGCATCATGCTCATTCAGTCGGCGAAGAAAGATAGCATATGCGTGCCATTTTAATGTTTCGATAACACCTTCTGCACGATTTATTATGCATACATTCATCCTTCACCACACCCTCTCAACACAGATTATGTAGATTGACTAGAAGACACTTTTCTGACTTCTAGAAGTAGTTAATCCCCGAGGACCTTCTACAGTCTTTGTGCATCTTAAACAAAGGGCATTAATTTCGTGTAGCCTAAATTGTGTAAGATGTTTAAGTGCACCTCTCATGTAGGCCACAATAAAGCCATTAGAGATGCACTCAGTAATTGTGGCCAATTTAAAAACGCACACGCGCTTTTTACATGTATAGAAATCCTCAACAATCACTCGAAATGAAACTCTACATAGAAGTTAGAAAAAGCATTTTTTTGTACATGAAGCGGGTCGCCCCCCTCTTGGTGATGTCACATGACCTGCTGTGTCACTTAATAGATTGAGATACTACTACGGATAATTACCATAGTAATATTAAGTTAGTATTATTTAGCGTTTTAATAGAATCATGCATATACAGTATAACCACAAACACCAGTCAAACAAGCTACCCCTGTCAGTTTCAGAAGCCACAAATCCCCACAGTTTCCACGCCACCAGTTGAAGATAAATGCTGCATCATCAAGCACTGGACAAGAACACATGACAGTCATAACTACCGTACTGTGAAACACACAAATGCCGCAGTGAGAGAACTCAGAAGAATGCACGGGGACAATAATAAAAAATAATTCATGTACCACTTGATCACACTGAAAGTGTAAACAACATGTTATTTTTAGTGGTTGCTTACTTAGTGTAAGTTTAAAAGGTCTGTTATTACAATGACTGTATGATTTAAGAATGTAAAATTTGAAGCCCTTGGGAATTTCTTCCTGGTCTTGCCACCAGTAAGCTCCTTAAAGTTCATGAAGCATGTGACAGGCTTTTAGTTTGATTTCACAACTGCCCGACTTTTTTTTTTTTTTTTTTTACTTCCATTGGTGGAATGCTTTAATGTTCAAAATCTCTTTGACTTATTAGGTGGTGTTTCATAAGATGTCCCCCAACGAGACTTTGTTTCTCGAGAGCACCAACAAGATCTATAAAGATGACATCTCCAGCAGCTCCTTTGTCAACTTTCAGATCTGGGACTTCCCTGGACAAGTGGACTTTTTTGATCCAACCTTTGACTACGAGATGATTTTCAGAGGAACTGGGGCCTTGATATTTGTCATCGATGCACAGGTGAAACAAGAAATTCAAATACTTGACACTAATTGCTGTGCACACCCAAACGACATAGTGATGTAGTTCTGTCAGTAATTGGAGACTGGAGATGGCTGGATTCTTTTGTGAAATGTTATAATTACAAATTATAGCTGGCTATGTTTTATTCACTAGTGGAATATGCAAAGTGTTCCGTTTTTATAGTATAAATTAGTATTAGTTTGTTTATCTGATATTTAAAGCTGTCACGGCAAAAAAATAAAAATAAAATATATATATTATTTATAATATTTGTTTACTTATGTTTCTTTTACCTTTTTTCTGGTGAACTATACCTTTAATGGTTCTAAATAGTTGGCTTATTTAAATCTTGTCATTGAGTCCAGACATTCTGGTTTCATTTAATTGAATGTTGTTTGTCATCGAGTCTTAGCTCATTGGATCACTTTGGCTAAAGGTAAAAATAGGTGCAAGATTAACTTTGTGTTTCTGATGATATAGAGAAGTCTGTGCTATTTTCTTCAAGCCCTTCCGTCTTAATAACGTTATTATTTAAGATAAGGTCAATTAGATCACAGTTTTGCAAACCCTTTTACTAAGGAAGTCTTAACTACAGCGATATGTGATATCACACACAAAGATGTTATTTTATCAAAAAGAGCTGTAAAAGTGTGCAGTTTGTTTGGTGATCTAAAGTATGGCGTTTTCTCTAAACCTGGCCATCCTCTACATTGTACATTACTAGCTTATGCCATCTTGTATTCTTCCTCTGTATCACAGGATGACTATGTGGAGGCTCTTAGTCGACTCCACCTAACAGTATCACGCGCCTACAGAGTCAACCCAGAGATCAACTTTGAAGTGTTTATCCATAAAGTGGATGGTCTGTCTGATGACCATAAGATTGAGACCCAGCGGGATATACACCAGAGGGCTAACGATGACCTGGCAGATGCCAGTTTAGAGAAACTACATCTCAGGTAAACATGTATGCAGTTTTATTTCTAATGCTGTTGATTGATTGAAGTACTTCTTGAACCATAGTATGTATATATTACCGATATCCTACACCGTTATTATTTATTTATTATTTTGCAGAACTGCTAATTAATTTGTGAATATGAGGACAAGTCATTTCTGATATTGTTGATTTTTTTTTTATTTTTTATTTATGTATTTTTTCATGTCACTAGCAGAGAAACTGTATTAAGTCAAGGCTCTGGTGTTGACATAATAGTGGATGTAATGGATTGATGTTGACAAGCAGTTCTCTAAGGAAATGGTGATGTTAGTTTTTTGATGATGTGAGCTCTGTGTTAAATCTCAGCGATTATGGACATTAGCAAAATTAATTTTGTTATGAGATTTTCAGTAGAGTGCTACTTATGGCTGAATCCGATTACGTGTTTTTCTGTTGTCTTCACTAATGCATAAGAATCTCCTTATAATTTTTACCAAATGTGAATATGAACAAGCGTCTCTCAATTCTCTGATCTACTTAAGAGTGTCTGCTTAATGGTGCATTTTTTTTTTCCACACTCAGATTGCAGATTTTTAAATAATTCTATCACAGGCAAATATTGTTCTATTTTAACAAACTGCACATCAATGGAAAACGTGACTTGTTTTGTGGTCCAGGGTCACATTTATATCAATCCAAATATGGCATCTTCAAACAAAAAAAAAAATCTTATATAAAAGTGTAAAACATTTTAGCTGTCAAAAAGGCTGAAAAAGTGAAAAGCAAAATTTCTTTGGTTGCCGTTCAGACTACAGGTCTATATAGTTTTTAGGAATCAATATCGGTGTTTGGATTTACCTGCTGAAGGCATATTAGGAAAGTAAGAAGCTTGTTTTTCTTCAGCTCTGTTCAGTACAGCAACAGTGTACTGTTCAAGAAGGCTTAAGTGGTCAGTGTCTTGTGAATAACAGACAAGGGTGAATTTCAAGAATACTTAGCATGTTCTGCATACTGTTATCGGCAGTGTGAGATTTCTCTGTGGTCCTAATAGCTAACACAACCCTGGTAATATGAATAGTTTTTTTTTAAAGAAGGACAGAATAATGCATGCTGCTGTCTCATTTAACCTTAATGTAATGTAATCCTCAAATGAATGTGAATATTAGAATTACTCACATTGTATCTCAGTTTTGTCACCTTTCATAATTGGCACCTCCTGTAATTTCTTACAAGTTGCTTATTAATTTTGCACATTAGACCATTGTGATTTTATAGGATATTGTATTATGTTAAAGGTTGCTGTCCAACATGGCTGTCCAACATGTCCTTTGTTTTTGGTAACATTTCTGTCCACTTGGCAACAGATCTGTTTACACAGCAATGTTTGTCTCCCAAATGTGTAGTCAAAAACACTATTTTTACATGAATGTCCAGGGTATTTTGATCGAGAAGTGGATTTAACCGCCATTTATCAATGTGATATTGCAGTTGTCAGAAGTCAATGTTCAGCCCTGAAAAATGTTACTTTAGCTACCCTGCATTTTTTTTTTCATGTGCAACAAGGTCTGATTTGTGTGAGATAATGGAGGGGAAAATAACAATTATGTGTATGAGCTGTATGAAATATTTTTATATTTATTATACATTCTGTCTAATCGAATGCCTGTTTTCTGTTCTCTACAGTTTCTATTTGACTAGTATATATGACCACTCCATCTTTGAGGCCTTCAGTAAAGTTGTCCAGAAGCTTATCCCTCAGCTTCCAACGCTGGAGAACCTTCTCAACATCTTTATATCTGTATGTGTCTCTACCTCTAGACTCCATAGTGCTTCTATATGGGTTATGCTATCCTAATGATGGTTAGACCTTAATAAAGTTCCATTCCCTCTTTGGTCACTCCATTATTGTCATTACGAAGAATATATAGTGTTGTTGTTGTTGCTGCTGCGGTGGAAATAGCTTATTCACTTTCCATCTCTGATGCAGTCATACTCATGCATGTTTTATTATCCTCTCAATGCTGTAAGATCCCATTTCAGACCCTGCAGGGCATTATGCAACTATGTGTGTATGTGTGTTTCTCTGCTAATAGAATTCAGGGATTGAGAAGGCCTTCCTGTTTGATGTCGTCAGTAAGATTTACATTGCCACCGACAGTTCACCGGTGGACATGCAGTCCTATGAGCTCTGCTGTGACATGATCGATGTGGTCATCGATGTCTCCTGTATTTACGGGTGAGCCTTGTATATTATTTCTACTTGTATATTGAAGTACATGCACAGTACATAACAAACACAATCTGTCTATATTCATATATCCAAACTAAGAAAAATGTACACATCTCCATTCTGTTCAAAAGTTTTCACCCCCTGGCTCTTAATGCATAGTTTTCCTTCTTAAACATCAGTAAGCATTTAACCCTTCTTTAATAGTTGTATATGACGCCCTCAGTTGTCCTCAGTGTAAAAAGATGGATCTCAAAATCGTACAGTCATTGTTGGAAAGGGTTCAATTGCACAAAAATGCTGGAAAACCCAAAGAATTTGTGGTTCTCGAAGAACAGCGGGCAGTTTAACTGTTTAGGACTCAAAACGAGTGACTCATAAACAAGTATCACTCTTTAAAAAAACACAGCTGCATGTGTAAACATCTTTTGTGTGTAAAATCGTGTTAGTACTAAATGAACAACAACATGCATTTTGTATGATCCTTCTTATTTTGGTAAACATTTAGCAGATTTGGAAACTTTTGACCTAAACTGCATTCCCTATGTTACTTTTAGTATGCTTTTTGTCAGTTCTGCATTCAAAGTATGTTTTGATCACACAGATTAAAGGAGGATGGCAGTGGCAGTGCATATGATAAGGAGTCAATGGCCATCATCAAACTCAACAACACCACAGTGCTCTATCTAAAAGAGGTCACCAAGTTCCTCGCCCTGGTCTGTATCTTGAGAGAAGAGAGCTTTGAGCGCAAAGGTACACCACAGCGATAGTTATATCGGTGCCTTTCATACTAGCCGTTTTTTTGTTTATTTCTAATTCTCCTTTTTGTGCCACAGGATTAATAGACTACAATTTCCACTGTTTCCGGAAAGCCATTCATGAGGTGTTTGAGGTGGGCGTTTCTACCTCAAGGACAAGCAACCAACCAGCTGGCACCCCTCTCATGAAGACTGTTGCCTTAAACGGAACCCCCAGAAGCACTGTGTAGAAAGATAGCGATAAAGACAATGACGAAAAGTGTGGAGACGATGGAAAGAGTAACAAAAGATAGAGACTACATGATGGGCCGGATTCTGAATATTCTGACCATCATTACTGCTCCCAAACGCTTTATAAGCAAGAGTTTGAAAGTCACTAAAATAAACTTGCTGCAATGGGCAGGGCAGAAATGTTATGCGGGGAACCTTGCAAAGATACAGATGGAAGGGAAGAGGCACAAAAGAAGGTGGAACACCTTTTTTTGTGACTAAATGGCATTAACAAACTGTTCCTCAAGAAAAGACCGCAAACAAGTAACAGTACAAGTCACTTAGGAAAAAAATACAAAAGCACAGCAAGAAACCTCTCACCCTGTCAGGTCGTACCACCTGACGACTTGGATGAATGCTGTATGATATGCTGCTGGTCACTTAACACAGTAGCCAAGTTTAAACGTATGCCGGTTTATTCCTCAACACGCGAATGTGGCAGACTTCTGTGAAAATTTGTGGTGCACAAAATTTGAGTGTACACTTCTGAAGCCTTATGTAGGGAAGGCCTGTCTGATGCAAGCCCCTAGTGCACACATGCACACTTGGTCACCTAAACCGCCCATGTATTGTGTATGAAAGGTTAGTAAAGGGATTGAAATGTGGTTTTGAATTTGTCTCGAGTGTGTGTGTGTGTGCGCACACATGTATGTATCCAGTGGAGAGGGTGGGTGTTGCATATGCACTGGTTCTGGGCCAAGAGATGTCGTGAAGTCACTTGGGAGAGCGTTTGCGACTCCGAAGATTGAGAGAGAGCTGTACCATTTCATTTGACCTCTGGGACACTGTGATTGCACTTACCTCAGAGGATGTCAGGGATCCTAACTAACAAAATTCGAACTGCTATGCTGTACTGTTACCCTCCAGTTACGTTACGGCATCCTTGGCGTGTAGCTCATGCAATCAAGGACATTGTTGAATGAACTTAAAATACTTACATTCCAGTTCTGAGGTGCCAATGCCGTTTTGCTTGGATTTAAAACTCACTAATCTTGCTTTCACTCTTCCAATCACCAATCAGCATGTTGTTTTTGATTTGGAAAAAAAAAAAATCTGTAAACAGAAAATAAGGATAACTTAAGCGACAGGGCATTTGAATCGGTTAAAATCCATTCCAAGCATGTCTGTAGAGATGCTTCATACTGTCTAGAAATCAGCTCAGTCTTTTCTAATTTCATTTAATGGAAGCTAAATGAAATAAGAAAAACACACACACCAAGAAACTGATCTTCAAGCTTGCTTGTGGTTCTTGTTTCTCAGACAGATAGGACACACATTATGCTTGTCTTGCGTTTTGCCAAAGGTGTTATTATTCACAAGAAATAAAACGTGTACACACAGCAGAAAGAGTATTCATGTGCTGTCATTGGTTTGGTCCCACATAACCCATCCTAATATGAATTGGGATCTGTCATTTAAGACTTAAAAGTCAAATGTACATTGAAAAATAAGTTTCCTGTTGATAAGAAAACACTATAAAGTTAGACGCAGCATAAAATAGTGGAGGTGTTGTGATTCAAACAGACGGAAGTTATTTAACATTTACGTCCACAAACCGATTTAATGATATAGGGTTAGAATTCCAAACAGAAGTGAGCATCCCTATTCCATACCCCCTTCAAAAGAGCCCTTGAAGTGTGTTCTTTTAAGGGTGTTGGACCTTACTGTTTTGTATAACCGTTGGTGAAGGGAACAATGGACCAAACGTTACCTTAACAACGCTGTGCATGCGCTTCCCAACAGTTGTTGCAAATAAATATTTATTTTCATTATTATTACTTTTATTTAAATAGTGTCATAAGCGTTTTCCAACTTGCTTACACTACCGTACACATTTTTTTACTACTGACAAGATATTTTGTATCACGTTACAATAAAAACTAATTTAATCAGCATATTCTACTTACGTTTGTATGTACGTAAGTCAAAATAAATCCCAACTTTGTTTTAAAATACATCCCAAGAGCTCCTAACTGAAGATCAAGTGATCATAAACGGTGACCGTCGCACGTTACCTTTGTTAACGGACTGCTGGAAGGGAATCAGTTGCTCACTCTCGTTTGAAGCGTCCCTACAAATGGCGTCGCCTTCCCGAAGTGGCCTTGAAGAAGCAAAAAAAGCCGTTTGGAATTCGCCCATAATATATGAAATAACATTCGATTCTTTTTCGAAATCTTTTCTAGTTCACTCAATCAGTCTGAATGAATCATTTACGAATCGTAATGATCCGGTTCTAGAGTTCAATCTAGATCCAGTCACAGCCGTGGTGGAATATTAATGATCATTAAATAACAGCTTCAACATATGACGTTTTGACACACAAAGATATCATAGAAACTGGGAATATAGCGCACTACTTTTTTCCACACTACTGCTCTACTATATTTTTATAGGCTATATACAATTTTACAAGATCCAACGTAAGGATGAGTATGACTTATTTTTAATACCCTTTAATACCATCAATAATAACTTATGATAGGCATATATTATATAATTCAAATTAATTATACAACACGTTCTAAACAGATTTTCGAACATTCCCACTTTTCTGACAAATGGGGGCGCCAGAGGACTGCAATTAAATTGTCCCAACAGAAACACTGGCTAAAATGGAAATATCAATTCAATATTCAGTTCTACCACTCCACTACCACAACTTTCTATGATAGAATTTGCAATAGGCGAATATGCTGTGCTGGTGCTGAGGTAATTTCTATTCATTTTAATGATCCTTTATAAACATCCTTTATATTTTGTTTCCTTCATTTACGATCCTTATGAAACAGCACTTAAAAGCCTCATTAAACAATATAGGCCAACAATGTAAATAGCAGTCTAATAATAATTTTCTGAGTGTTGAAGCTTACGATTCAGTTTTATGAGAAGCCTAACACTATTGGCTAAGGCACTATTACTCGAGCAGTCTTGTTAAATACGAGCTTAAATAACGCAGCAATATCACAAGAAGCCAATAAAAGCAGCTACGCCTCGCAGCTACTGTCACGACTCATTACGAGACCCCCACATCTACGCAATTTACTGGCAATAAAACACTGACAGTATTTCTGTCCACTTCATTAAGCTTCTAATTTCTTGTAAAAATCTTGCATTAATCCCTTAAATGGCTACTGGCCTGGCGCACTGTAGAATTTTTGATCAAAACAAGAAGCTCGTGCAACTTGTGGGTAAATAATTAAACAATTCTGGCTAATTAAGAGTCAGGTTTAAGTGAAAGGAATTTTCGTGCATCCAAAAAAAAAAAAAAAGGATTAGAAAGAAAGAAATGTATCCAACAGCAAGCAAGGGCTACAACGGTAACCACATTTCCCCCCAAAGGCCAATTAGGCCTAATTACTTAACAGTTTATAGTTTTATTAAAGCAATCACACTTCTGAAGTACTGCATGAGCATTATCGCCTATGTATTATATAGCCTAATTATATTTCAGTTTATTTACTTATAATAATGTTATGTCTGGATTGGCTAATTAGGTCAGAAATTGTTTGTCTCATTGTATATCTAATCATTTTGAATTATAGATAAAACGAAAAATGTTAATACTTTTGACAAAGGAATATTCGGCAAAGAGAAATGTTGAATAAACAATAACTATTGTTGATAAAACTTGGAGCTACAATAGTTTACTTCAATTCAGTGGAATTTACAAACGAGTGTTTGAAGCACATGGTAATGTCGTTCTCAGTCCACTAGATGTCGCCAATGTTTATGAATTAGGTCCGAATGACTGTCTTTCTCTCTCTTTGACTAGTTATTGTTTGTCTTGTCTCTCTCTCTCTCACCCTTTCAGTGGCGACCAACATGCTAATGAAATGTTAACATCACGCACTTGTACAATGAGGGAGAAACCAGCATGATGTACAACTGTAATTTGGCTGAATAGCAGTGGCTGAAATTGCTTTGCTTTATCAAAACTGACGCGGCCGCGCACCCCCCTCCGCTCCTCGACGTTAATGACCAAACTTGGCTAATAATTGGGAACGCTTACCTCTTCCCAGCCGCAACTTTGACGTGATTGTGCTACAGTCCTAGCACCAAAGTGTCTGGAACTTTTCTGATGGCTAGGTCTGATGTTATGCTCAGTTTAGAAAGTGCCACACTGGAGTTTACACTGATAGACATTTGTCAGCTGCACATTCACTTTTATCTCTTGTCACCGTAGGTGTGTATGCTGAAGGCCTGAAGCAGATGAAACGAGGCTTGGCTCTTGCTAAACAAAGCGACGTGATTTGAGGAAACCGCTCCGGTTGCCATTTTGCCAGGTGCTGGTTATTTTTTACATCAAGACAGCGCTGTCTGGCAGCTCCACGATCCGACCGAGATGTCCTGTGAGGTGAGATCTGTCTTACAGGAGCAGCGCTCTGATTGTGAATTAGGGACCTGATCCGCTGGCCTGTCCTACTCTGGTATGGATCAGAGGGAAGCAGTAGTCATACCTCAGCACTGTCAGGGCCCTCTTTTATTAGAGCGCTGCTTTGCCAACAAAATCCAACACCAGACATCCTCTAGTCATGACAGTAGGAACGGGGGGAGGGAAAAAAGGGGAAGTAAGGAGCGAGACAGGAGCGCCGGTCGGATCCTGTATTTTTTTTTTGTGTTGGGCCATCAGAGCGTGTCGAGCCGGGGCAGTCAGCCAGCAGCCGGCTAATGGGCAGCGCTGGGTCGACTGTGACTAAAGGAACAGCGACAGATGCCATTATCTCAGCCTCGTGCAGATACGACGTCCCGGACAGCTCAGCCCAGTGCCAAAGTTGTGTGTGAGCGCTTGTTTAAACTTAATGGAACACGATGGATCGGGTAATCGCTGGCTCTAGGATGGCCCGTTCCTTTTCTTGCTTGTCCGAGGTTTCACACACACACACACACGAGATACGTCGCTCAATTCACCCGTTCCTCATTGCCTATTCACAGGCATCATGAAAAACATATTGCCGGCCTTCCGCCCTCATCAGCCTTGGGTTTAAAACATGTTCTTCTCGCTTCGCCAGGGATGTTCTGGAGGTGGGGCGGAGAGTGTGCGACCCAGGCTGCGAGAAGCAGTCATTAGGCAACATTTTTTGGGGGTATAACAAATGTGATCCGCACTCTCTTTGGTGCAGTGATGTGGGACAGCTATGTGGCTGTTGACAGTGGATTGGCACCCATCAAGTCATTTGCTGGAGTCTCCAGTCAGACGTGAAGCTGCCGAGACTAACCAGAAAGGGGGAGAACGGGCATATGCATTTGAATGCGGTTCCTCTTGCCTTTTTTCTCCCTTGACTTCCTCTTCCTCAATAGGCAGTGGCAGATGAAGTGACCATGCTGTTCTTTCCCAAGTCTGCCTGCCACTCCGACCGACTGTCTTTGTCGTCCTTCTTCCTCTTGTCTCTTTTGGTGTCTTGTAGGTTTATCCTGACACTGCTGGACTAATCAAAGACTCCTGAAATCTCTTGTCCTCCAGTCCTTTGCCCAAGAGTCCCCTTTCTCTCTATCCTGTCCTCTGTTCAGTTTGGTACTCCTGCACTAGTGTGTTGGCAGCCCATATGACACGCATCATGGACATACAAACTGACAAGATGAGAGCTAAGATCTTGCATTCTTATACATCTTTTATAGCTACAATGATAGGTAGTCCAACTACTACACATTCTATCACAACCTTGAGGCCAGCGGGTCAAGGTTTGGCTGATTAGCATGGTTCCTGGGCTGCTGCTGGTTGATGTCACTAACATGCTTATTTTTCCATTAAAAAGTAAATGTTTTTGTAAACTACATATATTTTCTATAATATTAGAGTAGGTGCCCAAGTTTTCTTAGTCCAAAACTATGTTAACCGAGCGTGTATTCTTTAATGAAAAACAAATTTAAAAGATTGCTCTATAAAAATATATATATTAATACGTTTAATCAGCAACGATGCATTCAATTTATCAAAAGTAAAAAGACATTTATAATGTGACAAAAAACTATATTTATATACATGTTTTCTTTTGAGCTCTCTATTCATCGTATAATCCTCCTAAATAATAAAGAGATAAAAAGATGTAGAATATGTGCTAATAAACACCCATTATGCTAATAATATAGTAAATAGTTACTATTGAAAAGTTAAAACTTAAAAATGAAATGCTATCAGCAACACAACTGTAACTGTTCTTACTTTTTTAATTATAAGAAACGATACCACCAACTACCTTACTAACTATAAGTAAGCAAAAAAATTAGGAGGTTATTGAAGCAAAAGTCATATGGTTGTTAACAGCGAGAATTGGACTTTAAATGGGTCGTCTGGTACCACATTCACTTTTACAAGCTGTTTGCACTGTAGGGTGGTTGTGTACACACACTCCCAACACACATTTCAATGATAAAGATCCACACAGTAGTTTTCTTTTAATTTAATAAAAATAAGTTGCCCCTTCTGAAATTCTCAAATGCTTTTCGGTGTGGCGTCACACAGACAGAGGCCACTCCCACAATAGTTGATTGACAGCAGTGTGTCACACAGACTGAACTGGTGTCTCACCTCAGACCCGCCCTGAGTGAGCCGTCATCAGACCGAGACACAGAGACATGCAAGACTCCTTAGAGATTGAGGTGTTTTGTTGTTGAATGTATTAATGAACATAGCAATTGTCATACTCCCAACATCTGAGTGACTGAAGATGCAGGAGATTAACATTATGTTGGTATGGTTCTGAAGGGAAACGCACCCTTGATCAACCGAAATGCCCAGCCTCACCTATAGAAGCAATGAGTATAATGTCTTTTAATGAATCTTTTCAAATCACCTTTCCTAATAATGTTCTAATTAGCAAGTTTCACTATGAATACGGCTAAACAAAGATCCTGCAAGAGTGCTCGGAAAAGAGGGGCGGGGTCAGCGGAGCTCGTGAAGATTTAAAGGGGAAGTACACAGAATAGAGTGATTTCTAAAGAGCTGTTTTTGACAGGGGAAACAAAATATAAACTATATTACAAACTTTAAATTAAGACCCTAAAGAATTATATCAGCTTGTGGAAAATTGGCTTTGTATGACTCCTTTAAAATAAAAAGTGACCTTTGTCTCTTTAGCAAGTCAAAGTTGTGATATTAAACGCTTATAAGATTGACTTTTTTGACAATTCTGTGCCCAGTGCATTGGATATGGCAAGCACTCAAGCGGGTTGTACATGTCCGAGGAGTCCTCTTGCAGCCTAGCAACTGTTATCGAAGTGAATGGAAATGCTAAGAGTTTGCTTTATCCAGGTTTTATAGGCCTCCTTGGTTCAGGTTTAAAATAGAGTGGTGGAGAATGCAGGTTGCATTTTACTGCAGTGGGAGAGTTGAGGACATCTCACCATTGTGGTAATAAATCCCACAGAAACCACATCTCGGACAGTAACACCTCTCAGACGGTCAGGGACAGCACGGTCACTGCTGGAGCACTCAGCTGATTCCCTGGGAAATGTGGCCTACTCAGGCAGCTCCAGATGGCACAGTACAATGCTTCTGCTCTCAGCCTTCCTTTAGTGCTCTGTCTTTTCACTGACCTTTAGTAATATAGCACTGTGGTACACATTTTAGACAAAAAGTTTGTTTAGATCAAATTAACACAGTTCTCACAATTTCTGAGCCTTGTTTGAGAGTTTGGTCATGCAGTATAGCGTGCAGCTAGTATACTTTTAAAAGACTGCAGATTACTGCTCGTTCTGCAATTAGATTTTTGAAATATATTGAGTAAATTGAGTTAGGTATTCCACAGAGATGTGGAACAAGTATTTAAAGGAATATTTTTAGAGTTCAAACAAGCAAGGCACTTAAAAATCACGCTAATTTGTTTTGTTTTGTAGATATTAAAACACTTTAATTTCTTCTGTTGATATTATATCGTATTATGACTATGAAAGTGAGTATTTTAACATTTACAAATTGCAGTCATTTTAGTTTTGTTTCTTTTTTTAATTTTGAGGTAGCCAACAAACCGCCCAACAACATCAGCAGAGCTCAACATTTCAAAACATGTATTTATTTTATAATTTTTTTGGTGTTTCTGTACCATATGTAACACTCTTGCTCCAGCCAGTCCATCAGCAGAATTTCCAGTATCAGCCCAAAGGTTATAATTGAGCAGCCAGTTGTGCAAGTGCATGACAGATCTCTGGCAAACATACCGTTTTCATTGATGTTCTTTTTGCTGGATTTAAAAGTGATGACTCCCCCGTTTTTTTTTGTACGAGATGGTGTTTGCTGCAACTGTCAGGCTTAAGACCTTCGCCGGATGACGAATAGAGAGTGTGAATGACTGTGGAGCAAGAGAAGTGACAGTTGGAGACCTGCTGCTGTGGGCACAGTGTGCGTTTGAGAGTGCTTACATAGCAGTGAAGCTGCAAACTAAGCAAGAGCAAAGGACGGAGAGAATTACAGCAAAGACTGACTGCACAAATGAGATATACATCATGGAGGACAAGCGATGCAAACAAGATATACCGCGAGGATGAAAGTATGTATATAAGGAGCATGTGCTGGAGAAGACCGTATGGGTCCAAAGCAGAAGTTCATGGGATGCAAGCACCAAAACGTTATTTGGCACAAACGGTGAATGCACTCCCTGCTAGACAGCATTATAGTTACATCTTATGCTTTTTGGGAACTTTTTTGTGCTGTTTTCTGCAGTTTCGCTAGCACACTCTCTTTCTCTTTCTCTGTAAGTTCATTATTTGAGCTTTGGATCTATACCAGTAGATTCCCTCGCAGCAATTCTCATTTAAATCCTCACCATTGTCCAAGAAACATGAACTGAAAAATCTAAAACACAAAAGAGCCATTATTCTCTTTGGGTGAAGGTGATGTCTCAAGGATGCTGAATAAACTTGCTGGTTTATTGTTTTTTTCCCCCCTTTTATTTCTATGATTAAAAAAACTTCTTGGATTAACCTTTGATGTCAAGCAAAGTTGTGACCTTGTCTTTCAAAGTTTCCTGGTTTTGGAGCCTTTCCGCTGTTTTCTCTTGTCAAGGGCAATCACAGCATTGTGCCAGCACCTGTGGTGATGGGGCGGTTTTACTGTGTGAAAACATTTTGTACTAAGAGCAAATCAAACAGGACAAGCACCCCTGGCTATTAGCTTTTAATCCTATGGCCTCGCTTTTCGCTTTCTCTCGCTCTCTTTTCTCTTTGTGTCTCACTTATTCCTTAGTGTCAGGGTGTACTATTTCTGAAATAAATTGATATTCAAAGTTTTTCTTCGGCTGTGTGAGATTCAGTGTGTTTTGTGCCTTGTGTCAGAAAGTTAAAAAGTACATTTTTCCCCCCAGGTAAAGAACATCACTGAGCTGTGGATGTTCCTGTAATTCAAAAAACTTCATTTGTTATTTCACATTTTTTATTTTTTTAAAAGTTTCTTTAACACAAGAAGCAAGCATTATTTAATCAAATTACTTTTTTGGAAATAAGGTGTTATTTAAATATGTACGTTATCATACCTCAGTTATGTTTTCAAACAAATGTTTTTACAACCTTTTTATGCTAATGTAATATGTTTAATGTGCTGCTTCCAGTTTGCTTAATTAGCATACATAATTATAGATAATTACTAATTATAAATTAATAATTAATTAATTAATTAATTAATTTGTTGAGAAACATTTTTTTTTCTTCATGGGAACAGAAGGATTTTTTCGGGTATACAGGTGAATTGGGAAGTGCGGTTTATTCACAGTGTTCAGGAGGAAGAAGTTTATTTGTTAGTATTGTTAGTTGACATCCATAAGTTCTTCTTGTCAGTTTTACTTCTGCTTACCTGTTGTTCAGTCAATATCTGAAACCAGATTTCTGATTTTGTTTGGAACATAAGTGGTTAAATCTTTGGTAGATGTCTCAAGACATCCATGAGAACATTTCACTCTCTTCCTCTCTAAAATGCATCTTAACAGATGGACTTTTTTTTTTCTTGCCACAAGTAAGCTGTAATAGGTGTGCAATTTGCTTTTTAGTTCCTCTCGCAATTACATCCATTACTCTTCAAGTCACAATGTCAGAAAGAGGGGAACACAAAATGAAATTCATTATGTGCTTATTGCTGGATATGATGGGCTTTTAAGTCAGCCTGGTACATGATGTGTACACTTAAAAACTGTGTGCTGCCACCATGCATGTGTTTTATTTTGTGTTTTGGATGAGGGTATTATAACAGACATAGTTTTCTATTTCTGTTCTCAAATCCACCAGACTTTGATATGTATGTAAGTTGTGTTTATTATAGACTATATGATGCATTGTTATATACCAGACACTAAAATGCTGTTTCCTGTTCCTTGTGCACCTGACAGCTGTTTTTGAAGAATGCTAAGTTGCTTGTTTTGCAGGTATGTCTAATTTGTCCACGGATGGCCTGGGAAGCATCTTGGTGGATCTCGGAGAATGTGAGTGGTTGATGTCAGGAAAGATCCGGTTTTCATAACTCACAGACTCAACGACTGAACTGAGGTTGTGTTGAAGGGTTCCGATAATCAGTTTTAAATATTTCCTTTGCAGGGCTGAGAACAGAAGGAGAGAGATTCGGATAAAAAAGATGCAGAGCAGAGCGAATGGACAAAGACACACAGGGAATGAGGAGGAAGAGGAGCAGAGGAAGGTGATGAGTCTAGAACCAGGAACCACGAGGAAGGTATGTAAAAAAACTCAATCTCAATGAATGTGGGCACCTATGATTAGAATTAATCACTAAATTTGTGATCTGAAACACATTTTCTTCCTGAATTAAAAAAAATATATTAATTTACATGTAAATGCATTTATATATTTTCTTATATTTGATATATTATATTACACAGGATACACAAATATATTATGTAAAGAAAAATGTTTATCTATTAATGTTTGTATATTATGTTATATTATTTATAAAAAAGTTCAAATAAAAATCAATGTTAAAAATAAATAAAATAGTTAAAAAATAAATAGTATCATAATTTCGTTAATGTTCTAAATAATAAAATGATTGAATAAAAATAACAATAAAAAAACAGCTGAAATAAAAATTAATCATTTCAGTTAGAAAAGTGTACAAAATTATATGATTTTATTTAATATATTAATTAAAAATAAAATAAAAACATTATTAATACAATTTCAGTTCACAAAAAAATCTATTAAAAGTTACACTAATAACTCCGAAGCACATTCAATATCAGTTAAGCAGGACTGTATGTTAATGGAATTTTGATTTTATTTTGTACGTTTTTTTAACCATAGTCATCTTTTCAAATAAAGGCTATAATCTGAACATAGTGTTAAGAACTGCCCTGCAATATCCAAATGTTTTGCTAGCACCTGTCAAAACATTTGGCCCAATCAAATGAGATGTTATTAATGATGCAAACATACTATTCGTCTCACCTCACCTCTGTTGAAGTGATGGAGGTATAGGACAGTGGAACAGTGAAGATGTGTGATGGGGGGAAGTTTAGGACGAAGGTCAAAGGGTGCAAAGGGTTTAGTTGGGGGTGGAAGGTAAAATACAATTAAAACCAAGCATGGAGTCAAGGGGAGTGACCTAGGTGAGAGTACTGTGTGTGTGTGACACATAATGAAAGGTTGAACCCTCAGTCGCAGAGATGGCATACCAAATCAACTCACCCTGGGAGAGAGAAGCCACAGCGAGAGAGGGAGAAAGAGAGAAAACGAGGGAGGGGGAGCCAGAGAGCGTGGTTGCCACGGGGCTGAGTGACAGAAATTAATAATTAGTGACAATGATTGACAGCGCACTCTCCATCTGCGGCCCGCCGCTGCCTCCGAGCGCTTGCCTCCGCCGGCGACCGCGGGCACAATGAGCTCCAGCGGGATTCTGAGAGACGCTGATGATTGACAACTGCCTCCTGGAGAGATGGGGACAGCCAGTGTGTAGGGGTGACGTGGAGAGGGGAACGAGGAGGAGGTGGAGGAGTCTCGCGCTGGGCTGGCGTGTTGGGAAGAGAGGAGGTGCTTTGGTCAGGATGGAAAATGAGAAAGCTTACCTCAGTGCCATCCCGACTCGACCCACCTCCTCCTCCCGGTCCAAACACGACGCGGTCGTTATGCAAAACACTCGTGCCTTCTCCGGGGAGGGGACTGAAAGCGAGAGAAGAAAGAAGCAAAGACAACAGAAAAAGAAGAGTTGTGTGAAAGGGAAGGGTCAGTGGAAATTAGCCAGCTGTCTGATGCCGCTTTCCCTCTTTTGACTGATTTGTCTCTCTCAGAGCTCTCCTCATTCGGTCTCATTATTGGCTATTATTGTGTAATTATTTAGCCTTCATCTTACCGCTAATCTTGGTAATTGTACAAAGCGAGAGAGACTTAAACAAGCTTTCATTACAGACATTTATACTGTTTCATATTCATGTGAACGTGATGTTGTTGAGATGTTTTTTCTTTCTTTCCTTTCCCTTTCTTCCAGGCTGTTTTATTGCATTAGTTTTGGATTTGTTTTTAGAAAAAAAAAAAAAAAATGCATGTTAGCAAATGTCATCAAATCATGTAGATATAAATAATTCTTTAGTAAAAAATGTAATTTGGATTTGTACAATGTTTTTTATATTTGTATGGTCAAAGCATATATACAGTGGGGCAAAAAAGTATTTAGTCAGCCACCAATTGTGTAAATTCTCCCACTTAAAAAGATGAGGCCTGTAATTTTCGTCATATACCTCAACTATAGGATACAAAATGAGAAAAAAAAATCCAGAAAATCACATTGTAGGATTTTTAAATAATTTATTTGCCAATTATGGTGGAAAATAATTATTTGGTCAATAATTTTATCTGGCAATTTTGTTATATACTATTTGTTGGCAATGACAGAGGTCAAATGTTTTCTGTAAGTCTTCACAAGGTTTTCACACACTGTTGCTGGTATTTTGGCCCA
>JAUMHP010000070.1:13549919-13564533 GCA_032361065.1 Enteromius trimaculatus
GTGTAAAGGTTAAAGTGCTTCTGCCACTTTCAACTAAATATCCCTGACTACTTACATTCATCTATTCATCACACCAAGTTATTATATGGCGCCGGCAGAAGGCTTGGAATAGCACACCGGTTGTGTGGGCTACTTTTATAATGCCTTTTGTAGCTTGACAATCCGAGTACCATTTATTGTATGGCTAAAATCGTATTAGGTCATGTTCAATGTTCTCCAGGCTTTGTCAGATGGTTATTTGGAGCTGTCTGTGGTGCTGATGTCAGTGGGATCTGTTGATGGTGCTGACTGGACAGCTCTGGAAAGCCAAAAACACTGCTAAATCCACAAATAAATCTTGGGGCCAAATACCTTATTGTTGGCCAAATGACTGAGCCTGATATCTCAGCTAGAATACAGACCTAACAAATTCATTATTAAACTGCAGACTTAGGATTCCAGGAAACTTATAATGTAGATTAAAACCATAAAGCGCATTCATCTTATTGGTACATTCACCAGTGTTAAGAGGACCCGAGAGAACCAGCTATATAATATAAAGCAGTTTGCATCACGTGACACGTGCATGATGTCTATAATTTAATAATATTGAAGCAGTACCATCTCAGATAAATCTTTGTAATAATGTCACATGCAATTGCAAAAACCTTGTTCATCTCTCTTTTACAGGCAGCGTGACAATGACTTGTGAATAACGTGACCCTAATAACGTGTGTAAAAACGTTGCGTGAAATCGCTAGAGCGTTCTAATTAATAAAAGCCCTAAAACCTGATAAACTGCAGTTTAATGATTACACGAATAATTACGGAGGGCGGATAAAAGACAACACGGTGCTGCACGGACCTGATAACCCTTTAAACAAGCAGTCTTTATCCTCGCCGGCGTGCTCTCTATATTAACTGCATGAAATATCACATGAAAAGAAAGGAAAGGAGGGGAGTGGTGGAATTAGCTGGGTTGTATAAGCAATTATAGGGGCATGGTATGTAGCTAAGCACACTAATAGGTATGTAGAGGAGGCATTATTCAATTAAAGTGGCGGGATACAGTGTGAAGGAACAGAGATGCGGTGACAGCGCCGGTGTCTTCTCCTTATGAAACAACCTATTTAAGCTAAATCAACTCCCACTTAAGAACAGCCGTAATAAGCACGGAGGAGACGCGCGGTGGCCCGCGGGGTCCCATCCGTCATGCTGTAATACCCAATCAAAATGAGTGATGACACCTTGCGCTGTGCCTGCCGCATCCCCTTCTGTAGCATTACCCTGCTCTTTCTCTGCATCCTGTTCCTGCTTGAACACCGTACTTTTTGAACATGCTCTGGGAAGTCAGTGTGTCGGGTCCCAAGTGGAAATGCATTTTGCTCATGTGAGTCAGCAACTCTGCGGCTTACATTCTGAAACCAAAAGTCATCTCTTTTCAGAAAGGCTGTGTATCACTGGTTATATAAGCAAGGCGTATTTCTGTGACTGTATTGTGACCCGTCTAATGTCTAAAGGGAGGTGGCCGTCTGCCAAGAATTGGTGACACAAAGCATGTTCCGCTATGCTTTAATTTAAGATTGGCTAATATTAATTTATCTATATTTTGGACATAGCATGACATAGTATTTTTTGCTGTGCCACTGACTTCACCTGAATAAGGCCAGGGCTGCATTAACTGTACTTAAAGAATAAATATTTTTGAAGAAATATCTTGAGTGAATGATTCACTCAAAAAGACTTTCTAAATTAATCCTTGTTTCTGAATGGATCATTTGAATTAATGATTCTGTGAACCAATTCCAAATGACTTGTTTTTGAACAAATCGGTTGAGTGAATGATTCAATTACTCGTTTTTCATTTTGTAGGCAGCTGACATATTTCTTTTCTGCTATATCAGGCAATGACTTTGCAGGCCGTGTTTGGTAATGTCCTGAAACGAATTTTGGACCAACTCTTAAGGCAGCATAATAGTTTAATGATCTACATCAAAACAGATACAGTTTTGGTGGTAGCTGAGAGAATATAGGCCTATAATTACTACAGAAGAAATTTCTCACTTCAATCAAAAATAAAAAGTTGGTCAAAATGAACATTTACACACAATTTGGCAACCAACCATAACATTCAAATGTTATTTTTATTTATTGTATTAGCTAAACTGTTATAGGAAGGAATGCACAGGATTGTGGGTTATCATAGGCAGTGAAGGATACATCCTTGCTGCATAAAATTCATCAGAGGAATCTCAGTAGACAGGATGCAACTTGTTTTGAATGTGCAGGGGTTATGCTGTAACCACTGTTTTCAAATGAACCATTTGAGTGAATGATTCAATGAATCACTCATAAACACTGCCATTTGTCACCACCTGTGTGTATAACAGTAACCTGTCACTGAAATATCCCTTTGACAAATACACAAACCAACTAATAATAAAAAAGTAAAACATAAACAAAAAAAAAAAATTTCTGATTAAATCAGACATGGCAAAGCAGCAGATGTAAAATGAAGCTCATCTGGGGTGTTTGAAGAAGATTCAAAAAACTGTTTTACTTCTCTCATTTTCTTGTTTGTTTTTGCCTTTACCCCCACCCCCTGCCTTCTACTCTCTCTCTTTTTCTCCCTCTTTTCTTTCTTTCTTTCTTTCTCCTCATCAGTGCGTTGTGCTCAGTAATGACTCCCACTGTGGCAGCGGTGCCCCTTTAAGGCTGGGCCCCCCTCCCCATGCATTATTCATCAAAATCAAATGAGGGAACAACAGGAGCAAGAGACATGGTGCATGCCACTTCCTCCTCAACTCCCCAAGGTGCCCCCAGCCTGCTGGCCCATCTCTCCTCCTCTCTCCACTCTGGCCTGGGGGTTTTGGGGACCAACTTGGCACCCCTTTCATGGTTAACTCTATGGACAAGACTTTTCTCTAGCTCCCCTGCCCCTTTTCTCCTTCTAATCTGTTGCACACCTCAAAGGTGCACTTTTCCCCATTAAAAAGTTTTACAGATAAAGAAATAAAGAGTACATATGACCTGAAGACTTCTATCAGTAAGCGTTTTTATTTTCCATTGAGTGTGGGGTCCATAATGAAGGCATACATTTTGAATCACATGACCAGATGAATACTATTCAGTGCATTTGCTTGTAGGATGAATGAGTCATGACTGCTTTATCTTTTAACAATGAGCTCACACACTTGCCTCTAACTTTCTCATAGATACGCTTACCTATGGATTTACGTATGATGTGCTTTATAACCATGTGGTGCATATTACACATGTAGACTTGAGGTACAGCCAAGTATTTAGTTTTTTTTTAATAATATTTGGCCTCCAGTGTTAGTGGCAGCTCTGTTAAGTGAGCACATATGCTGCTGCCCTAAGGAGTGTATTGAAAGGGTGTTGAAAGTGCTATTAGTGACGTCACACACCTCTCACACACACAAAACTGTTCATAGAACTTAGAAGAGCTGCTAATATTTGCTTGAGCACGGGAGGGGGTTGATAGACTATCCTGGTGCTGTTGCACAATGCCGGTACATTGATTACTTCAGAGAGAAAGAGAGAAAGGGAGGGAGGGATGATTTGATGAGTGTAGTTCTTGTATCCCCTGCTGTTAAAGGCTGGTATGAGAGCTGAACATTACCACCTGGGGCAACCCGAGTCCTCCTTCTAATATAATCAATTCAGTCTGCTGTTCTAATCTAAACTTACCTACACCTTTAACAACTTTAACTGTCTTCAGACTCTTATCAAGACATTTCTCTACACACTTAACTAACTAACTAACTAACTAACTTCTTGTGTGTATTGACATGTGCATATTAGATTCATATTTTTTTCTAAAGAACTGGTGAGTGCTGCTTACCTGCAAAAGGTGGCTCAGTGCTAGAATGTTCTGGAGGATTGTGAGGCTGTTGTAGGTGTTCTGAATGGTCGCTATAGTTTCTTTGTGTTTCCTTTTTAAAATGCATGTATTTAAGAAAAAAACGGTTACACTTTATTTCAATAGTCCATTTAGACACTTTGTAACTGCATGTCAACTACACATCAACTAATTCTCATTAATTCACAACTACATTTCTACTAACTCTCAGATTAGACTGTTAGGGTAGGTTTAGTAGAATACTGTAAGTTAATAAGACATATAATTGCAAAGTTTCTGATTGTTAGTATTGTGTGTTTTGGACCCATCAAAATAAAGTGTTAGGAGATAACACTAATCTCCTAACACTTTATATCTACTAATACTCTAATGACTGCTAGTTGACAAGTTACTTACTAGTTAGTTGCTCTACTAGTTGCTGTAGTATTCATTCTAGCTTTGTTTAGTTTAATGTTTTTTTTTTTTATTCCCCGTTTTACTTTAGTTAGCTAAAATGTTTTAATTTTGTTTTGTTCTAATTTACAGTAATAAAGTAGGCCATTGTTAGGTGGTTGAGGGTGTTATGAATGGTTTTTAATTTATCATTTTATTTCAGTTTCAATTTGTCTTTTTGTTTGTTATTTTCTTTTTAGTTTTCTTTTTTTATTTATTAACCACAATTGTGTTTATATAATTGTTTTAGCTTTCATAATAAGAAAAAGCCATACTAGATTTTTCAGTTAATGGAGATCATTTAGATTCATTAAAAAATAGTGAGCTTTCATGTTTTTCCCCCGTTCACATTGCTATGGTCGGGGTGAGTATTAGGATCCTGAATATTTTTTTTTTTTTTTATTAAACCAGTTTGTTCAGATGTCTGAGTCTGAGTATGAGCAGTTGTACAGATGCTTGCACTAATTTGTTTTCCAAACTATTTTCCAAGTGCTGAATTCCAGACAAGCTAAACTAGAAGTGTCACAGGCTCCTCACCTGAGTCAAATGGTCTGGGTCATGCGCCGGGTTACGCATCTTCACAGATACAGCCCCATCAGCAGGGTGCAGGCTATAAATGGAGCAGAATTGGGTTAAGATGATGACAGTGGCTTAAACTGACTGATGTGATGGGTCTGTCAGCAGGCTAATCTGACTCTAATGGGTCTGACCTGTACAGGACCCAGCTGGCCCCCAGGACCCCCCTGATTGGCTCTATTTATTATGGGCTAGAGGACCCGGGGATGGCTTGCATAGTCATTCCACTTTCAGGTCCAATTCCTGGGGTCCTGATGAGCTCTACCTCCCTCCGCCTCCTCGTTTCTCCTTCGCTCTTCTCGCTTCCACACCTTTCTCATCATCTTTTGTTTCTTCCTAATGGTTCAATTAAAGAGGTTAATTCCGAGACGGCCCTCCTCAAATCAGCTCTCATCACCTTCCCCTCTTCAGCCTCCTGACCGCCGCACCCAGCCCGCATTTATTATTCATCCCAATCAAATAAGAGCAAAGGCGGGCTGGAGCAAGCTGCTTTTTTCCCCCGCACCCCCTTCATCCCGCCATCTCTCCTCTCCGCTCTTTCTTCTCCTCTTTGGAAGAATTGCCTTTTATTGAGTGAGTCGGCACGCACTCCCGCTCTCGCATGCACATACACACACACACGCACGCACTCACTCCCGGACCCCCCAGCTTCCCACAGCCCGTCCCTTTCCTGGAAAATGAGCAATTTTCTCATTGTAATAACGCGCCTCTGTCATCGGCCCATTATCGGCATGATAAAAGATGAAATATTCGCGGCGGCTGGCCTCCTAACCTGATCTGGGCGCGATATTGGAGCTTTGGAAAATGAGTTTTATCTGCTTTAATATACTCCTTGGCAGACTGACCCTTGAAATTAAACATTATTACAGAGCGGATATTTAAAAAACCGGGGCCACAAATTACATCAAAATGAAAATATTAAGGAACATTAGGAATATATCAAGTGGCGCCGAGCTAGATGTGGGGAGAGGTGGCTGGGGTGCAGAAGCGTCGCCGGTGTCACAGCAACGGGAGAGGGGAAATAATAACAATTCAGCCAGTGCCGCTGTCATGTGTCGGGATAAACTAATTATCCTCTCCGACACTTTCATCGCCAGGCTTTATTAGGAGACGAGGATCTTGTAGAAGTGTGTGGGTGACTGCTTTTGTGGAACTCCGTCAGGTATGGATTTGTTGACACCCTTTCTGCCTTATCTCTTCACTTCTTAAAAACTTTCAGGCAGACACCGGGTCTTTGCGGTAAGGCTCTGAATTCCCCGTTTTTATCTGTTTGGGTGCTGAAGGACGTAAACAGAGTACATGGATCCGGAACTCGGGAACCGAGTCTTTCTCCAGCCTTACAGGTGATTTGTCATGTGGTGATGGGATGACGTGAAATGCAATAAAATCCCGGCGAAAATGCGATTTGAATAGATTTCCGACTGAGAGGTTTTTTTCAGGATGTAAAGGTAGAGGCATTGAGCGAGCGTTTGCCCTCGAGGACAGACTTAGAAACTTTTACTTTTGGCCAGGCCTGTTTCTTTTTCTCTTATCTTTGGCGGTTGGATCCCCTCGTGTAGCACGTGCCTCTTGGCGTCGCTAGAAAAAAAAAACGTTGAGCCAACGTTGAACGAATATTCAACACCGACATCTTAGGATGCTTTGCATACTGACAGGCACATAAACGCAAATACACACACGTTTCTAGTCCAAAAAAAAAAAAAAAAAAGCCTGGATTTGGCTGTTATCATTGTGAAAATGCCAAGTAAACATCGCAGAGATGTTTCACGAGGGTTTGGAGAGCAAATCGCTATCAGGCCGAGACAACCTGCCGTCAAGTGAGTGATACGTCGAGGATTTTCCCTCGGTGAGCGATCGCAGAACGCATGGGAGAGTCTGTGATAAGGAGAGGGATAAAATTAGCATTCGTTCCGAACCAGGGAGAGAAAAATAAAACAGAGAGACCAAATGACTAACTGAAGGAAGACTAACCGCAGGGGTTTGCGACTGGAAGGGGGAAAAAGCAGTGAGAAAAATGGATCTCCTTTCCTCCCACTCTTTTTCTTTTTTCTCTCTCTTTCTCTACCCCGCTCAGGCACTTGATTCATTATGCTGATATACACAGTATTTGCTTCCTGAACGGGGCTCCTTCTTTTCCTCCCCACTCTTATAAAGACAAACACACACACATACTCACACACAAAATAGGTGCCGGTGCCATAAATATAGCAAATGACAGAGCCTAGCAGCAGAGCAAGGTCAGCCACGGCCCCTGATGACAGTGCTGTGAGCACCGCAGTGCATTCTTGTTAGAAATACACAGATAGCTCATTAGCAAGGGCCCCTGAGGCCCCCAAACTCTTGTACTCGCACATACACACGTATATATAAAACGTAATATACACTTCACTTCTGTAAATAAACAAACTTACCCTTACACGTACAGCAACATAACCACACGACAGAGCAATATGCATATGGAAGTATAGCCACAACTCACATTAATGACTTAATGGCTCCCACAGACTGACTTTGTGTGAGTGAGACGGAAGGAGAGAGAGAATCTGAGAGTTTTGACTCGACGCGGCCGCCGCTGTCACTAGATAAGCGTTTTTCTGTGAGGGTGTCATGTTTACATTGGCACCCAAATATCCTGAAAAGCATTATGTCAGCACACTAATACACAGATGCAAACACATTTCTCACTGTCACGGATATACCCCCCCGGCTGGCAGCCTTTTATTTACCTTTTTCTGCGTGATACACACATAAAGGTGTGCATGCACACATCATTTGCGACTTTTTCTTTTGAACTTTGTAAATCGGTTGTGAATCAAAGCTATCACGTTTGACGGCAGTTTACAAGGGAAAAGGTGTTTTGGAAGTGACTTTGCATATCACATTTGTGGATCTAAATCAGTGTCTTGTTTTAGCACACGGAGGAAGGTGCAGTTCAATTTGAGAAACGAATTTGCGATCTTTAAGGTGTCACCTTAAATTCTGTCAAGTTAACTCTTTTCTTCAGATGAAACACCTGTTAGACATTATGTTCATTTCCATACAATAAAAGTGAAAGGTGACTAGGAGCTGTCACATTCCATAAATACAAATTCAAATGAAAATGTGAAAAAGTGATTTATACAACTTGTGCTACTCTCAGTCTTCCAAAGGGGTATATCCGTGACAGTGAGAAATGTGTTTGCATATGAACATTTTAACAAGATTTAAGTGCAACTTTAATGGCTCAATAACATTTTTAAATTTCTGTTTTTTCAATAATTGAATTAAATGTACTTTTTAAATTCATTATTTTATTATCTTTTTAAATTAATAAATTATTTAAAAATAAAGTTTTCTGAAAACTAGTTGTTAAATTTTTAAAAGGCACCACTAAAACTGTGCTGTTCAATGCAGACCGCTAACTTTACCTGTTGGAATCATCAGAACTGATTATGTAGGTCTTTGTAGGTTGTTGTAGCTTAACTTTTTCTTTTAAACTTATTTAGTTTTTTTTTTTGCATAAGAAACTTGTATTTTGGCTCTCTTTTATTTCAAGGGCTGCCGTACTGCTAACACACCCGCTGAGCAGCTGCCCTCGGGCCGCTTTGGCTCTATGTGCAATGTCGGGCACAGAGATTTTTACTCTCCCTTTCACTTTCTTTCTCCCCCTCCCTCTCTCTATGGGTGTCAGTCTGGCCCCTGCCCCGTCAGACAGGCATTGGGGTGTGACGGGCGGCCCAGGCTCCTTCCTCAACCCCCTCCTCTTCTTTATCCTCTTCACCCCACGTGGCCTGGCACCCACCACTTACCATCCGGCGATTCCTGCCAAAGGGTACCTTCCACAAACCCCCTCATACAATATCTAGAACAACTGTGGCCTCCTATTCTTTACCATTGAACAATTGCTTTGGAGATCACGAGGCTAATTTACCATTTATTTACCTGGGAGCTATTCATTTCAATTCTTTCAGAGATGTACAACAAACCAAACAAAATAACCTTTAATTTTCACCTTGCATTATGTTATAAGGTTATATAACAGTGAGAGCAAAAGACTTATTATCTATTGTCCTAGATTTTATCCATACACTGAGATATGAGTGATGACTACATGCTGATAATAAAAGAATGGGGATGATTTATCTAACGTTCATCAACTATGGTCTCTCCCCACTCCTTTCTAATATTTATTGCTAACTCTGATAGAATAACAGTATAACAGCGACATTTAAACATTAAATGGATTTAAAATGTATCTGAAAGGCTACTTTTTACTCATATGTAAGATAAATTGCAATATTTATACTATATATAAAATTTTGGGATTAATTAATTAAAAAATTAATACTTTTAATTATCAATAAAAGTGACAGTAAAGACGTTTGTATTACAAGGTTTTATATTTTACTGTTCATTTAAACCTTTTGTTCATCTAAAAATCATATTTAAAAAACTCAACAGTTTCAAACATTGACTTAGAACCATTTGAGGTTTTAACCAGATCAGCTTTTTAAAATGTATTAAAATAGATTTTTTTAATCATATAAATGTGTCCTTGGTGATCATGATGAGACTTTCGAAAAGCATACAAAAAATCTCAGTAGGTATCTGCCTTTTCAGTTTGAATTAAGGGTCTTAAAACAATTGAGCTGTTAATCGTGATCATCAGCCTAATTACCAGCATCCTTTTTATATTCTGTATTGCAAAGTAGGCTACCACAGTACCTGTGTACATCTCTTCCTCTGCCAGTTTCACATCACAATCCCACATTCCCCAGACTATGAGTGAAGGTGGAACTCTCTGTCGTTCCCTGGGAGGCCGATGCGATGGGGTGACAGTGTTTGGAAGGAGGAGAATGTGTGTGTGTGTGTTTGTGTGTGCCCCGCCCTTTCTTTAGCCCCATGGAGATGCATCGTCAGGGTCAGGGGATATAGAGAGATGAACACAGGGAGGCCGCACTCCACAACTTGAAAGGAATTCTAATGAAGCCAGGCAGTCGTGTAGCCTATTCCCCCGACAACAGGCCTCAAACAAATAGCTGCATTTGATGTCCCTCGTTTTATAGTTTGGAAAATTGCATGTTTGTTTGTGTGTGTGTGTGTGTGTGTGTGTTTATTTAGTGTTTCGTTGTTTGTGCGTTCATTTGGAGTTTCTATGAAACTGGAGCAACACACAAGATGATAATGAGCTTTTAAAACATACATTGAGATAATTTCTTATACTCTTATACACTGAACTATAGAGCATGTTTATTCTTCTTTTTAATCATATTTGTAGATACATGATACGTAACAAAAGAGGACTGCATGTGATTATTAAAAAAATTACTGATTTATCTTTGATATGCCACTGAGACATACTTTTTCAATCATTAGCGCAAGTCTCGGTTTTGTCTCCAGATTCTCATGCCAATGCATTATCAGAGCAACCTTAAACTTGTTGTTTCCATACATTTATTTTATGCACTTGTATGATAACATATTTAGAATTTCATATTTTTCTTCATTTGTTTTTAACGAATTACACACAGTAAGTAGCCTAAATTTTGGCAATTTCATATGCAAATATTGTTATTGTCCCTACAATGTCATCCTGTATAGATAGAAGCAGTCTGCTCCAAAATTTGAACTGTTGCTCTGTTTGAAGAAAATATGTCCAGGGAGTCCTGATTTAGGGCATCTAGGAAACTTTCTACATTTGTGATACAGTTTAGCCTCTTTCTTAAAAGGCCATCAAAAGAATACAATAAAAGACTCAATGGTCACTTTTTTATCCTGTTTCATTAATATTAATACCAATATTCAACACCCCCATGTTTACCCCCATTTTTTTTTTCTTTGACAACCTAGGGGTGCGTGTAGAACAGCTCGTATGAAGCGAGATGTCTTTCATGTTGCAGTCCAGCAGCTTTGCCTTCGCTGGAGCGTGTAGCCTCTCTGCGCTCATACAGCCTGAGCTTGTCACTCCACCACAGCTTGTGTAAACAGTAAATA
This sequence comes from Enteromius trimaculatus, assembly GCA_032361065.1. Taxonomy (NCBI): domain Eukaryota; kingdom Metazoa; phylum Chordata; class Actinopteri; order Cypriniformes; family Cyprinidae; genus Enteromius; species Enteromius trimaculatus. The sequence goes on from JAUMHP010000070.1 coordinate 13,560,763, forward strand.
ATAAACAAGCACTTTAATACATTATTGAGAAAATCACTTTAGGCAAGCGAGACGGTAGGAGAGCTGATCTGGAGCAGAAGGAGGCAGAATGACACTGCTGCTTAATTCTCAATCTGTAATCAGTCGCACATATTTAAATAAAGAGCGCAATACAACAGACTCCAGCAATTTGGAGAACCTGTCGTTTTGTTACGTGTGTGTGCATAAAATGAAAGGTTAACACTGAATTAATAATTAGTATAATATATGAATATTTGGTTGTTTTTGTAGATGTGTAATATGTAAAAATCAACCAACAGATATTTTATAGTTTATATTTCTACAAAATTTAGTTTGTAATTCCGGGGAGCGAAATCTGGATCTGAGTTACGGGGAGTTTTAAAGAACTTTTAATTAAAGCTCCCCAAATAAACTTTGTACATCGCAGATTACATCAGTGTTTTATACAACGTTTCTGTAAGCTAGTTAATAAAATAATAAAAAATCGTGAAATGTTTAGCGAATCACGTTGGCCGATGTTACCATAGCAACATCTAGTTCGCTGACTGTTTATCACTTCATTTTACAAATAACAGATATATCACATTGTTTTTTTTAAAAAAAAAAATGTTTTGTGTTTTTATGATAGTTGACGATTAGCTAGGCTAAACCGACCCATATCGAGAAATTATTGACAGGTGTAGGCTAGTTGATTTCCTCTTAAGTTAATTCGCACACTGTGGAAAGTGTGTGTTTATTTCTTATCTTTGTACACCTACATAACTAGAATCAAATTTTTTTTTTTTTTAAAATGTACTTCTGGGACTTGTGCGTGCAGACTACATCATGTAGTTATTGAGAGGAATAATTGTATTGTTTTCATATTCTCTTCTCTCCCAGTTGTTAAGTAGCCACTGCTTCATCCCAGCAAACCCCCAGGGCTCCAGTGTAACTCAATTCACCCAGGCTTATTATATTTATAACTAGTATAATATCAGGGACACTCTTTGAGCTTCCCTCGTTCTCCTGTGCTCATTCGTTGGAACTTTTATTGTGTTTTGCACGTGAAGATACACGACTAAGGAATTTACCTCAAACTAAATTAATTAAACGAAAAGTCTTAGTCTACAAGTCTTGTTGCTGCACGTTATGTCACGCGCTGACATATTATTCATGATGACTTTGCAAATACGCAATATTATGCCAAATCAAACAATATCGTAATGCATCCCAAAAGACTCTTTTGTTTAATTTTATTTCCAAAAAGAAGAGGGCTTCTGACGTAGGACGTTTTTTTTTTTGTTTTTTTTTTAAACATGACTGCAATAATAGAAATAGCCTGTAGATGGCAGTCAGAACCTTGGCAAGCAGCACAGCTGAAATCCCACTGATTTAGTAAGTCCGAGAAGAACGTTTATGCGTTCAATTTACATGCACTTTATTCAGAGACAGCTCTAAAATATTCAGATTGGCATCTCTCGGTGTGAAGTACTTTTAAAAAGACATAATTCGACATTCATTCACACGCTACAGGGATGTACAACAAGCTTGAAGTCACGCAAATGGATGAGGATAATGGTGATTGTTATAATTTGGTCTTAACTTTAGTCGGGACCTACATTTAGTTCTCTTGAGTTATATTATGACGTTGTATACTTAATAATCTAAAGCAATTTAGCTTTTCTGATAAACTTACCTGCAAATTGCTTTGTCACATAACCTAAAGAAATATGGCAGCCGAGAGAGTTTTGTAACACATCTTGTTTCAACGCATGTTGCTCTTTTTTGTATCATGTATCTCAGACTTTGATGTATTTAATGTACTGCTATTTGACATCTAAATATGTAAAGTAGCTTAGAAATTGCAGCTTATTCCTAAACGCATAAATTATTGTCAGTTACAGAGTGCTGCTGTTACAGTTGCTGTTCTATTGGTTAGAATACCAATTGAAGAGATGGACATTTTCAATTTTATGCATACATTTATTTTGATAATATTTAATTTCGAAAAGATAAACATATAGGAAACTAGATTGTTGTCATTATTAATATTTTTATTGTTATAATCATTTTTTTGTGGGCCCAGTAGAAGTATCGTAAAGTCTTATGACCATCCCTGTCTAGTCAACTGTGATATTTCTAGTTTATTTTATATATGTAAATGAAAAGCATGTGTGGATGTTATAAATCAAACTAAACAAGAGAACCTGCTGTTGCAGATTATGCTTGGTTGAACATCAGTTAACACGTTCACAAATTAAATATATGAGCTAAAAGTTTACCTTACCTTAAAATATAATGTTATTCTTTTGATTTCATGCAATATTATTATTTTTTATAGACTTGCAAGTTCAACTGTTGCCTTACGACAGGTATGCTAGTCACCTCACGCTCAAGTATGTTAGAGATTTCAAATTGATGGCGTTACGGCGCTCCCCTGCATCTACTACAGCACTTTATTTGGTAAGTAATGTCTTGTCTGTTTCGCCTCACTAAATCAAATGTAATATTTAAATTGGGGTAACCTGTTTATATAGGGTTATGCTAACAAAGGTCAGGTCAGTTAGAAGTAGCCGTTTATGGTTAAAATTGCACTATTCATTGAAGTACCAGTTAAACAAGCATGTTTCAGAACCCAAGTTAATCAGTTCAAGGTGAGTTTATTGCTAGTCTAGAACAGGGGCCCTCCGTCTGCAGCACATGTGAGGGATGAGTCGCCCAGTTCAGTCCCAACTGAGACAATAGAGGGACGGAAGGGGACAATGAGGGAGAGCTGCTGAAAAGAGAACGGCTGGGGTGCAGGGGCACAGACGGCAGGAGAGAGAGAGCGCGATGAGGGGGGTTGACAGAGGGGTCAGTGATCGGGGTTAGTATGTGTGTTTATGCGTGTGTGTGTCTGCGTGTGTGTGTGTTTGCGAGGGGACTCGGTCACGCCCTTCTCTTCACACTCTACTGCCTCATTATTGACGGGCTGAACTGATACCCCAACAATGAGCCCTGGCTCCCACAGATGTCACGGAGACCAAGCGACCCCCTGACATATTTACCCACGCACCCTAACACTGGCTTTCCCTCTCTTTCCCTATCTCTCCCACTCACACACAACCATGCGCACTGTGTGGACACCAACTGCTGGTATTTTGCACATATGCGCACCCACACAGGACAGAGCAGGGCGCTGGGTGAAAAGGATCCCGACGCAGGGGGTGATATCATGACTGAAATCAATAAAAGAGAAGTCATGCAAGTATAACAAAATCATTACTCTTTGGGAGCCTGTGTGTGTGCACACGCGTACTTGAATGACAGCTGTTATCTTTAAATTTATCTGCTCTTCCTTCCCTAATGAAGCCCCTGACATCAGAAGCCTCTCGTTTCAGGCTTGAAAGATAAATTGACAGAGGTGTTGTTTTGACTGACTTATAAATGAGATAAATGTGTAGTCTATATTTCAATATCTGAGAGTGCTGCAGTCATGTCGGATTGAAACTGATGACGTTCCCTGTTAAGAAAAATGTTCCTAAAAGGATACCTGACTTGAAATGACATGCTCTAAAGGGGAAAAAAAAAGTAAAGTATACTATGTCAATACACATTAGCAAAGCATTTTAGCATTTTAATTTTCTGTAAAATTTTATACATTTAAAATACCTTTATTATAGCTTTATATAAAATACAATAATAATAATAAAAAAAATACCTATTTGATGTATTAAATTTAACCCCTTAACTGTCGCCCCCATTTTTGGGAAAATTTCTCTGTTACTGTTATTACTGTTTTTACATTCCATT
>JAUMHP010000070.1:13564633-13579783 GCA_032361065.1 Enteromius trimaculatus
TTCCATTTAATTGTAATATAGTGAAATAAATGCAGGTGTCCCGTATTCGGGACGGTGACAGGAAAGGGGTTAAAATGATATGGTACCCTGAACCACAAAACCAGTCATAAGGGTTTTTCTTTCGTAATTGAGATTTATACGTCATTTGAAAGCCAGATAATTAATCTTTCCGTTGACGTATGATTTGTTAGGATAGGACAATATTTGACTGAGATAAAAAATTTTATAGATCGGGACTCTGAATCCAAATAAAGTTTGTAGCAATGCATATTGCTTGTCAAAAATTAAGTTGAATGTATTTACAGTAGGAAATGTACAAAATAGTTTCATGGAAAATTATGGATTTTTGGCATAAAAGAAAAATCTATTATTTTGACCCATACAATGTATTTTTGGCTATTGCTATAAATATATCACAGTGACTTAAGACTGGTTTGTGGTCGAGGGTAACATATGGCAATTAAAAACTATAAAATGCAAGGTAAAAAATACCAGGTTTTGGTCCTAAAACTTGTGGGACCACAAATCTGTCGTACTGCTCTTCAGAGAGCCGATTCTGCATAATGAACCTATGACATCAGACTTTTGCTGGAGATCAGCAGGTTCAGGAATTGCTCCCTGTCCGCCACAGAGTGTTCTCGCTCAGGATGCCTGTGCACAACAAAACCTGATATATATTTTTAAAAGATAGCCCCTTCTGGACTGTGGCACCTGGAGTTGAGGTGGGATTTGGATGTATTCTTTGATGATGTCATATATATATATATATATATATAAGGAAACCAGTCACTGCATCTCAATGAATCTTTGAATAATTCCGCGAGTGCTTTTTCTAAAAGGCTATGTTATTCCCAGACTCATGCAGCTCAATAGCTTTGGGCGATAACCTGCATCGACCAGAGACTCTGGCCAACCTTAAGCATGGTGTGCATCATTAAATTTAATAGTTGAATTATAGTGACTGCTTACCGTGTGGTTAGTTAATTATTTCACTATTGAAATCTGGTTTCATGTTGCATGTGCAAACTACAAAATTCTGATTAAAAACATTATTTTAATCCTTTCGAAAATGTTTATAATTGTAGAATGAAAAAACTACCAACAGACAGTCTAAATCTGAGGTAATGATCAAAAGCATTCCTGTTATCGCTCTCCTTTTCCTCAGGCCTGTAGTTGCAAGCCTTCCTCTGTTTTTTCGTGGTCTGTTTAAAGATTTAGTGAGGCCCGCAAACCACTACCTTTAATGACCAATTAACAGTAGTAAAGCTGTGTGTGCGGCAAGCTCCACGTCTTGCAGAGGGTTTGTTTAAGTCAACAACAACGCGGCGCTGCTAACGGTGTGGCTGCTGCCTCTCGTTACCGGCGCTTTGCCTTTAAACACCTCTCTCCTGTGCTTATTAAAATCTGTGCAAACACATGCAACCAGTGCTGAAACAGCCTTGAGAGAGAGAGGGGTGGACTATTTCATATGTGCAGATGAGGGAGGGTGTGTAAAGTTGGTAAAATTGTGTTAAAGTTGGTTTAAATGAGTGAAGGCGGGTTATTAGCATGGTTCAATAATGTAGCTGCGGGGCAGGACACGGCTAGTCAAGGCCATAGTGTTCTGGGCTCCTCATTTAGTTTTAGTGCATTTGCAGGTGCTGCCCAGGTCCCTGAAATGCTCTAAAACTGGTTATCTGTTAACAGCTAATGAGCCACAACATATACAGACCTTCAGAATACTTACAGATACAAGTACAGCTTGCTAAATACACACATATATATATATATATATATATATATATATATATATATGTGTGTGTGTGTGTATGTAACACACACATACTGCTTTATCTTGTCTAGTGAGCCAAAGACTGTCATTGGTGCCCACTCAAAAAAAAAAAAGTATGTGATGCCCTTGCACACACAATGAGAGACCGCACACCGAACAGACAAAAATAAAACCCCATCCTTGTAAAGAACAGCACTCAGATCAAAGAATAGCTAGAGTGTGAACATTGTACTTCCCGTGGCATTCACGCATTATACCATCCACAGGTTTACATGCACTGCTATTATAAGCTCTGTAAACCAAACACGCACTGCAGCTGAGAGAAACAATGAAAAGTATGCAAACCCCACATTTCTACTCCGCGTTTGAATGTAATTAACTGCAGACTAACAGGGCAGTTCACAGCACAGTTTCGAATGAATGGGAAGAGACTTAGAAAACCCAAAGCGTTAATCAGGATTTACCTTTTGTTTTTAGCAAAGCAGAAGAAAGACAAATAAGATAAAGTGTTTTTGCTTTTCACCAGCTTGTAGCTGAGGTGTTTAGCATAATACTGAAGCGTTATCACACGAGGAGAGAATGGTATTATGTACAGATTTGTTAGCGCATATTTGATCGTTATTAAACAAGCAAGCAGCAGACAGGTTTAGCGCAGATGAGAATTAAAGGGAGGAGGAGAACGACTGAAAAGGAGAGAGACTTGATAGATATTGCTGCTTTGTTTGTAATCTAGCAGTGAGGAGGTGTTCACATTGAGCTGCTGTGCTGACAGTGCTGAGCGCGCATTTAATGTGCTTGATTGTGTGCCATAGGTTTCGAAAAGGTACATTTTTACATTGTGCTTGATCTCATATCTGTCTCTGCTGTAAAAGGGATTCTTAAATCACGTGAAGAAAAACAACCTATGATCTATTTTAACTAGCTATATCGCATATCTCTCCAATCACTTACAAAATCAGCATTTTGAATCATGCAGGCGGAATTTGTATTGCCTACACTTTGAGTTCCTTTTCATATTCAGTAGAAGCCACTAAGGCTTGATGTCATATAAGGGTGGTTTATGTCTGCAAATAATGCTCACTGAATTCTTGTCCACAGAATAGATCATGCTAGAGACCTGTAAACTGAACGTGCTGTTTTCTGTTAAGAATTGTGGAATACAGTCATGTCTCTATAGGCTTACTCACAAAAGTCCATGTATGCTCATGTTTCACAGCTTAAATCCAGTGTCTGTGTATCAATTTACGTCAAAAAGCAATGTAAGCTTATTTTTTTGCTGAAGTGTACATGGATGCTCAGGCTAGGGTGGATTTGAATATGTTATATGAGGACAGATGGACTCAGACTGCAGTTAAAGCTTTTGTACCTGGTTAGCAAACCCATGTAAGTACTCATTTAGTTTACACTGGGAATACTCCATCTACCTGTATGATTCGACTTTGAGAATAACATTGAAGGAATAGTTCACCCAAAAATGAAAATATTTAGAAAAATCATTCAAGGTGAGTTGAGTTTCTTCATTGGAACAAACTTGGAGAAATGTAGCATTACATGCCTTGCTCACCATTAAATGGGTGCCGTCAGAACGAGAGTCCAAACAGCTGATACAAACATCACAAAAAAACCACAAGCAAACAACATGACTCTTCATCAGTTAAAGTCTTGTGAAGTGAAAAGCTGTATTGTTCGTGATAAATCAGTTATTAAGACATCGTTAATTTCAAATTTATTCAGAAAGTATGTGGCTTACATAAGGGCAAAAAATGTCCAGAAACGGTTTTACATGTCCATTTACAACCCTAGGATTTGTCTTCACAATTGAATGATTTGTTTTGGAAGGGTCATGAATAATAATGTTGAGCTCTGATTAGCTGTTTCACAGTGAGGCTCGATGTTGAGCTCTGCTCTGATTGGCTGTTTAGCAGTACAGCGCAGCAGTGCAGTTCCTCATTAATGAACACACAGCACCCCATATTGACAGAAAAACACAGAATTGTTGACGTTTTATTAAAAAAACAAAAACTGAAATATCACATGGTCCTAAGTATTCAGACCCTTTGCTGTGACACACATATATTTAACTCAGGTGCTGTCCATTTCTTCTGATCATCCTTGAGATGGTTCTGCACCTTCATTTGGGTCCAGCTGTGTTTGATTATACTGACTGAGCCAGAACCCTGATTTAAACCCAATTGAGCATCTCTGGAGAGACCAAAAAATTATTGTCCTCCCTATTCACGATCACAAATAAACTAATAAGCGGCAGTACTTACCACATGTTTTACAAGATCTGATGCTTGTCAGTGGTGCACAGGATCTGTTTATGTGGTAAGTGAAATCCGTTGTACTGTAATGTAACAGGATACTGCTATACAGACGGTAACCCATCCCTGCACAGCCTTGAACATAATGTTTATTTCCATGATCTTCCCAATGTCTAATGATTCGGCTGTGTAGGTTTGTGATGTCACAGTCGGTATTATGTTCAGGTGGTTTTCAGTGGACTTTTTTTATTTACAAGGTTTACTGAAGAAGAAGGAAACATCGGTGTTTGAGACTCAGGGAACATAATTTCCATGTACAGAACTGTTATCATTTAACTATACCAAGGTAAATACAGGATCATTTCAGTAACTTTCATTCTGACGGCACCCATTCACTGCAGCAGATCCATTGGTGTGCAAATGGTGTAATGCAAAATTTTTCCAAATCTTATTTATTTTAAATGAATTTTAAATGAAAAATTCCTTTATTAATGATATATAAAAGACAACGAGTAGCAATGAGTAAAGATAAAAGAAGTCATACAGACCGTAAGTTTTTGATAGTTTTAGAAAATGGAAAGTGTACAGACTGTGTGGACACTATATGTTAGGCTGTATTTGTGTGCGGCTGTGCTGTGCAGATTCAGTATTCAGCTCAGGGCGCACCAGTCATGCTAATTGCTCCCAAGGTCAGAGTCTGCGCTTGGCTTTGCTGAGTGTGTATACCTGTGTGTGTGTGTGTGTGTGTGTCTCAGATCTAGCCTGCTTGAATGGCATGTTTTGATCAAGCTTAATTTGATCAGTGGAAAGTGTCGGGTGTGAACAGGGCCTTCTATGGCCTGCTGATTCTATTGTGCAGAGACTCTGAGTTGGGGTGTGTGTGTAGATGTAGGTAAGAAATTTTAAACCTAGTTCTTACTTCAAACTTCTGTCCACTGCTGTCTGCATTTCACAGGTACATTGTGGATGCTAGCTGTTTGTGTTTGCCTATGAGGTGTGAACATACACGGGTTATGTCTCTCTGCATATTTCGTTATGGGATGATGTGTTAAAGCTCAAGAACATACTTCATAAACAGTCAAAAGTTTGGACACACATCATTCTTTTTTTATTACCACTTTCCATATTTAATATTAAGAGTAAAACTATTAAAAGTGTGAAGTAACCTTCCTAGTCTCATTGCATAAACGTACCTCGGTGCATTTTTTTTTTAAATTTTTATTTTTTACACAAAACATGTACCAATAAGTACATATCACTGCAGTTTCCAAAGGAAATGAGCACTAGAGGCAGTTAAACAGCTGACACCTTCCTTTTCACACAAATTGACAGTTTCGATTAATAAAGAGTCATTTTCACACAATTACTTGAAGAATATCATGTTATGCCTTCAAAACAGTATAAATTAGCTGGTAGATTTGAAAACTGATTCTTTTGAAGGTAAGCATCACACATATCCACCTTTATATCTATGGGCTTTCATAGACAGTAGGTTTGTCCGGTAGCTCTCGGAGTGCAGAGATGAACTTGAGAGCTGAGGAGCTCCTGCATAAAAGGTAGTTGAAATGCCACGGTTGCATCAACAAATGTGTTGTATACCAGTTTTGGATTTTTAACACTATTATGTAGGTTTAGGTTTGGTGTAGGGCATATGATAGAAAATTAATGTCTTGGGACAGTCCCTGGATATTTTAATTCTAAACCATCACAATACGTACCTCAAGCACTCAGTCGACATTACCTTTTTAAACTGCGGCAAATTTACAGTAAAGTATATAAAAACAGTGTTGCACAAAAAGTTCAAAGAGATACTTTTTTTATGAGACCAGGCTGGAAGTAACGCAAGTAGAATCATGTAGATCAATTGATCGATTCTTTTGTACATTTACTTACAAATTTTCTATTTTAAAATGTAACTCAGTTTTCAGTTGAACTCAGTTTTTAACAATTCTCAGAAATCATGTTTTTTGCTTGTGTATTCCATCTCAATCAAACTGAAAAACTAAAAATAACTTTATTCTTTTTCAATTCTATTTATTTATTTTATAATTAAAAAAATATAAAGCCAGGTAATGTTAATCAGTCTAATGAAAAGGCTTTTAATGAAAAGGCTTTTTTTGTTTTTGTAAATTGTATAAAAACCAAGCAGATAGTAAATGATTGAGTAAACTATAGTAAATGAGTGCAAGTCTATGAGATATGTGTCAAGAACAGTTATTTTATAATATATATAATATATTTTAATAATAATTGTAATATTTCAATTTTTTTAATCAAATAAATGTGGCATTGGGCAGCACAAGAGACTTCCAAAATTCAAAACAATAAAAATCCTCACCAGCCCCAAACATTTTGAACAATTTCTATTTTGTAAAGAATTACATAAGTACAATATATTTTTCGAAAACAAATTTAATTGAAGTATAAACCTTTGCATCAAATAGTTTTTAGGTCATAAAGAACATTAATTTAGTAAAGTGTGTGTAAACTTGTGCAGTATGATAGAGTCTCTCAAAGACAGTACCAGTACCGCAGAACTCCCAGCATCCATAGCGCAGGTAGAGAAGAGCAGTCTGGGTATGTGCGGTGATGTCTGTGACAGCGGCAGTGATGTCAGGCTATGAGTGAGATTGATGGGCTCTATGATCAGGGACGCGCTGCTCTCCTGAACAGCCCAGAGATGGATCACATCACACACATACACACTCACACGTCTCCTTGCCTTCCTGGATAAATGAACTAAGGGGGAATTCATCATTCCCTGCTCCAGAAAGAGAGAGTGAGAGGAAGAAAGAGACAGGAAAAAGGCATACCACCGTCTTCTTCTGGGTCAACCATCTCCCCACGCCTCCTCCTCCTTCCCCCTTTCCTACGTCTCTCCCTCCTTCCTGTGTCACCAGTTCTCCTCACAGGTTAGGTGTCAGGGTACAGGCCGGGTTTTGTTGTTGCGGTGTCATCGGATGATTTGTCAACGTGAACGATTTGCCACTCAAGCGAATCAATCAACCTACAGGAATGCACCAACAGAGGCAGAGAGACAAGCGCATCCTCTCAGCATGAGCCTTCGTCATGACCGGCTCTTCGTCTTCCTCAGGCTCGGCCCTCAGACATTTTGGGGGGAACGCTACCTCAGTTTACCTCCTGCACGAGGATCATTCCTCATGTCTCTAAGTCTTTGTCAGTTAGTCACCGCTAGTTTCCCGTCTCTGTTTCTTGCCGTACGTTTTCTTTGCTCAAATTAATCTTTGCCATGGCTGATTTGAAGTAAGCACCCTATTGCATTAGCACATGCCTTATTAAGCAAATGCTTATAAGAAAGACCTTGCTTAACTGGTAGACAACCTCACAATTAAGCCTTCTCTGTGCAAAACATCCCAAACTTATTGCCCTTGCAAATGACCCCAGGGAACCTGCTAAGAACTTTAATGTCTGATGTTGTTTTCCTGGTGGTGATGATATTTTCATTGATGAATGACTAAATAATGCACTTAAAAGTGAAAAGACTGTCATCATTTAGACACCCGTATGGCTTTCTTTATTCTGTAGAACACAAAAAGATGTATTGTAGAATCTCCAACTGCTGTTTTGCATATGGTGGAAATGAACGGTGACTAAAGGTGTCAAGCATTAAAAAGGACATAATTACAGAAGCCTGTCTTTTCCACTCAAAGCTATGAAATGATTTTAAAAGACTTAAAAGGAATATTTATGGGGCGTATTGACTACTTGTGGTGTTGTTTTTTGTCTTTTTGTAGCTTGACAGTCACTAGTCACCGTTTACTTGTGTAAAAATAGGGTTGTTATTATTAATAACTACAAATAAAGTTATTGTTAGCATTTCTCTAAAATAAAATATTAAAAACTTAAACTAAACAAAAACGTTTTGCCTTGGAATTTTACTAAAATAAATGTAGGTACAAATAAAAAAATAAAAATGAATAAAAACCTAGTTAAACCTAGTAATATTACAAATTAAACAAGTAATAAAATAAAAAAAAAATAAGTTTAATAAGTTAAACTAGAAAAAATTATTATGAAACTAAAATAAAAATATAAAAACAAAAGCTAATTTAATATATATATAATCAACTAAACCATTCTGTTCCACAAAAGAAAGAAAGACATAATGGTTTGCAATGATACAAGGGTAATTATAAATTATAAATAATGATGACAGAATTATTATTTTTGGGTAACCTTAACCTATACCTTGAAACAGTGATGTAATAATATTTGATTCTATTATTATATAGCAATACAGTTAAAAAAATTAATTACTTTGAATAAAAGCTTTTGCTAAAATGCATAAATGCTATGAAACTGCATGACTGCTGAAACATTTATTTGATTATTCCAGCCAAACTCAGTAATTGAAATATGACTGATGTTTTTATTAAACATTTTTGACATTCCGAAACCTCACAGTGAGTAACAGCTAAACATAAAGGTAAAAGCTTTATTATGGAGCTTTAACTGCTCACTGGTCAAACAAATGTCAAGACTGTTTACTTTACCAATTTAACTTTGCTTGTCAAGGACCTCAGGCCTGCCTGCTGAAGTGCCAGAACCATTTTTGATTGTGCACTCTGCAGAGAGGCAATAGTGTCATTATGAAGTGGCAATTTGTCGGGAACCCAACAAAGAAACGTTGTAAAAATTAATCACAGGGAGAATGGGAAATAACGTGTAATTATGTTCATTAGGCAGCAAGTGCAAGGGCAATTATCTTCGCCTACCGTAGCCTGTCAGAAGCATGTCGGGAGTGATGCAGTAATAATTCACAACTCGCTGTGTTTTATTAGTGCTTGTGGAGATGGACTAGGGACCAGCGGGTCACCGGGTTGAAAACTCCTGGTTCACAAGGCCATTCCTTACCTGCGCCCTCGATCTGCGATGGAGGTCTGTATATTCTGACTAATGCAGAAAAAAAGACCATCGCTACTAATAATACACAATCTATCACGCTGATATTATTATATGTATCCCAGATCAGACTGATGTCTGCAAGACTGTCAAATTTTTAGTCATTTACCACATACATTGTTTATTGCGTTATGCACATATATAAACTAACATATAAAATGCCCTATGTTATGTTAACCGTATATCTAATATTTAATTATTTAAAAATGTACAAATATTTATAAAAATATCAAATATTTGGTTGAATAGTTGTGATGTTATTTAGTGTGACTAAAAAGTCTAAACAATTTTATTTTAGAAAAAACAATTTTTGATTGTGATAGAAAATGCTAAAAAGTAAACTCTTATTTTTTTTTTTTCTTAACGAGGAACTCAGATGTCAATTGTTATATGCCGTATATTGTATTTTTTGTTAAACCACACTGTGTTGTCATGTGTCAATATTTGTTTTAAATGGATAAACTCAATTCTAAATTCAGTCTTTCCAGGACTGAGTTGTACTGCCCTGGGCTTTTCGTTTCAATTGGCTCGTCAATTAATTTCAAAACAGGCCTTAGCTGCCAGTCAGAGGAGCTTGTTTTTTCTATAACAAACTGAGGAGTTCTTCGTCTTCTCCACTCAGTATGAAGCTAAAACCAAACTTGACCTGCCAGCTTGGTGCATTTTGGGAAGCGACTTGCCAATATGTGTCAATCAGTCAATGAGAGAGTGAAGGAATTTTCTCCCGTACATGGCAGGAGTAGAGTGTAAAAAAACAAGACTCTTGTGAGATGAGGAATTCAGCCGTAAGTAGCCTTCCTTTCTCCTTGATGAATCAAAATTTCACTCTTTTTGTATGAAACAAACACTATGAAATGTGTGACAGACTTATGACTTACCCTTACTTTTAACTATATTGCTCTAAAAATCTCTATGCAGTATATATTCCTATTTGAGTAGATTAGGAATTGCATTTATCTAATTCTATTTTAATTTTTTTTTGATTGATTGTGAAAAATGCTGGATATGTTTTTTATTAGAACAATACCTTCATTCGAAACTCAAAATAATCAACCACTCAATAAATAGAAATTTACTCATAATGGAAAATATTAGGTTTTATTTTTTGATTAGAAATAAATCAAATTCTATCATATATAATGTAAGATTTATTTTTTTACATGATTTGAAAAGTTCTATAAAAGTTTAATAAAATCTAAAAACATACTTTATTTTTTTAAACTTCATATATGTATTCATTATAACATTTATTAGCTAAATTATATTTATTTATATGTTAATTTGTTCAAATACTTTTTGGGGAAAACTTACTTTAATATGGTCAAATTACTTGTAGTGCAACAAGAATTTCTATGCTGAGTAATAAATACTTAATTTATTTTAAAGAGGAAATTACATAGATATACAAGTATTTAAGTAATGCTTGATTAGGAGCACTCGACTGATTGTTAGCCAAATTAGTAGAATAGCAGAAAAACTGTTAGATGTTGGTATTTACAGTCTTGAACATGAAATAGGAATAGATGCATAATATCTGTGTGGCCCTTTTTTTAAGCTGCATCCTTCCTTTATTTCTTCTTTTCTCCTCAGGCATCCGTCTCTTTCTCCATCTCTGTCGTCCTCTCTCTCCGCTCACCCTCTGTAAATTGCAAGCCTATTTGGTTTAGGTTTGTTTTACCCCCTCTCATCCCTCTCAATGTCTCTCATTTTCTCTCACCCTCCCGCTCTTTTGCGTGTGTTTCTCTCCGTGTGTGTGTGCCCGAGCAGCTGCTTGCGTATAACCGCAGGTAATCTCAGCAAAGCGTCCTCATGAGCCTGTGTCTGTGGGAGGCTTCGCCTCATCTCCCTCCTGCCTCCCCGCAGCTTTAATCTGTGACAGACCATTTCTTAATCGCTGCTAAGGGGGTTCTCTCTCTCTCTCTCTTCGTCCTCTCCTTCTCCTCTTCCTCATCTCCTCCTTTTCACTTTTTCCTCATGCTCAATCATTCACCAGCACGTACCCTCCCACAGTAAGATTAGCACCCTTCGTGTTCATCCTACATAATCGCTACACAATGGACCCTGCATATCGGCTGGGCCCACAGCGCCGCCGAGGGTGAGGGGGGTGATGGGGGCACATCACGCCGAGGTGCGGAATAGCACCCCATCGCCCCCCTCACCTCGCTCCCCAGAAGGCCTTTTGCTCGTCTGTAGGACCACCATCATCATCATCATCATTAGCCTCAATGTTAAGGCCATCATCTCTCGAATCCTTTCTTTTTACCGTTGAGGGGCCGCTCTGAGAGTTTGGGGCGTGAATTTTGGAGGAAAATGGAATGTCCGAGCTGCAGGCTGGGGGCTGTCTGCAGGGGCGCAGTGGGATGGCATGGACCGGAATATTAATCATGCAAAAGCAGACAAACAGAGCAAACAGCAGAGCAGGGTGAATATCTTGCGCCTTTCAGTTTTTCTTCTTCCTTCGAATGCCTCTGGAAACACCGCTGCTCTGCTTTCAGATCTAATATCTTTGACATTTTTTAACATTAGACTCATTCTTTTAAATCCCCTTCGAATCCCCCCCCCCCTTCTTCATCTAATCATATTTGTATTACAAATTTCATTGTAATGACTTTGGGATTATTGTTCTTATCCCTCCTGTCTGATGGATTTGAATGCAATCCGATTCCTTGCATAAGTACTTGCGTGATTGACATTAACACTGTAGATTATTGAAAAGCTGATAAATATTACAGCTGCAGCCACCAAAGAGCATTATTAGGCTCTTCCGCATGCACAAGCCGATGAATATTGAGCAATTTTAATCATCTTCAGCACTTGATTCAGAAAATCAGTAATATGGCGTTTATGTATTTGCATGATACTGATAAGAGGCAATTGATGCAAATGGGATTAGACGGGCGGATATAATAAACCATTCTCATGTGATGTTTGAATAACTTAAATACAGTGACGTGATGCGATAGTACAGACTGTTATTATTCCTTTTATTGTTGCACGTGAACTATCATTTAAAAGTTTGGGGTTGTACGTTGGCTTTGTAATATTAAAATAATTAACATGCTGATTTGGTGCTCTTATTATCAGTGTTAAAACAGTGATGCTGCTTAGTATTTATTTGTTGAAATTTTTTGAAAATAAAGATTTTTTTTTTTTGTAACATTGCGTTACTGTTCAGTTTCTTCTAAACAGAATATTAATTTTATAAAAAATGTTCTTCCTTAAAATCTCTATAAGGACTGTTGAATGGTAGTGAATTCCACAAAACAAATCACAAAAATACATACTTTATAACAAGTTTTAGAGAGTGTTGTAGAGGAAGGCTCAATCTGTTAAATGTGAATATGATTTGACATTTTTGATTATGCAAACCTTTTTTTTTTTTTTTTACTAAATTAGTTTTTACCACACATAAATCCAATTTAATAAAAGTAGTGCAATTTCTGTCATTAATTGCTCACGCTCATGTCGTTCTGTGGCACTGTATGATTTTGTTATGTCTTTGAAGAGACATTTTGACGACTAGTTGTTTTTCAAGCTGTCGTCTAAGTGCAAAAGTACCAATAGAATCAGTTGACTTGCTTCACAAAACAGGTGTGAATTATTCAATTATTTCAAATGAGACCGAATCAATCGTCACATTCAAAGACACACTGACTATGGGTTTCATCTTAAAATTCTTCTTCATAACATGATATTTTTGATGGTCCGAGAGCTTTCTGACTTTCCATAGACAGCAACACAACTGACACTTTCAAGCCCAGAAACTTAGTGAGGACATTGTTAAAATAGTCCATGTGATATCAGTGGTCCAAATATAATTTCATGAAGCTATACATTTTTGTGCACAAAAAAGACTTTATTCAACAGTTCCTTCTCTTCTATGTCAGTCTTTGCCACATGTTCAAGAGAGAACCACAATGCATGCATGTGCTGCTAAAGATGCAGCAGCCGGTGTTTGGAATTACATAAGGGTGAATAATTAATAACTTTTTATTTGTGGGTGAACTATCAAATTCTGAAGTATCAATGTTGAGATGTTATTTGTCTGTTGTTCTTTCACAAGGCCGCTTTGCCCTTGCTTTTCCTCACACTGACCTTACGTCCTCTCCGGGCGGTGAACTGTGGTTGATGGCGGGGTGCTGGGCGGATCGGTGTCCTCAGAGAGACGCTTAGAGGACACGTGAGGGCGTAATATATGCAGGGCCAAATGAAAGCGAGGGGCAGTGGTGTGAATTCGGATGGGGGTTAACATGGCCGTGGCATTTGGTTGTGAGCCCAAGGGAAGCGCTGTGTACTTTACCTAGGGTGGGGAGAGCGCGAAGACGAGAGAGAGAGAGAGAGTGATGGAGGTACGTGAGGAAAAGAGCTTATAGTTATTAACTTTTAACCCAGAGAAGAGCGACTGCAAAAAAGAGAGGAAGGCTAATGCATCCGAGATATTGCATTTTAAAAGGCGTGTAAACAAAGTACCAGGATGAGGAGAGGAAGGTGAAGCAACAAAAATGAGGAAAACGGTGAAAGCTTCGGAAATGAGCCGAGGCAATTTTAAGTTGTGACTCTCTCTCTTTCTTCCTTTCTCTCCCTCTCTCCTTCTCTATGTCAGTGCTCTGATTTATGACTCAGTTTAAACGAAGGCCACATGTCTCTCCCAATGCTGCGATTTGTCCCCGCACCCCTTCGTCTCAGCTCCCTTGCAAAACAACAGCACACACACAATCAAAATAATATTCCGCTCCTAAAACGGGGCTCCACTTTTTTTGGGTACTGTTTTAGGCCGCTCATTTCACCCTAAGGGACTGTTGGGTTCTCGCACACAGTTTGCTAGAGCTGATCTGTGGCCTGTTTGGTGGTGGTGCTGCTTCGTAGAGACCGGAGGAAAATGCAAGATGAGGGGAGAAAAAAAGATGACAGCTTACAAGGGAGCCATTAATAATTCTCAGAAGCAAGGTTGTCCTGACACAGAGAAAATAGGGTATGCGGAGGAAGGCCCTCTTATTTCCCACACAGAATACTGTAAGAGGACTGTATTTTATTTATTTATTTTCACAAATGTCTGGTGTATTGTCCTGTATTCAAGTAGTTTCACCTAGAACCTCGTGTGTGTTTCCGTCTGTATTGTTGTGATTGTTAAATGTTAAATAGATATGTAAATAAATACACATAAATAAATAAATAAATCAGAATTTGGGTTAAAGTAAAATTGAAGTAAATTAATAGATATGAAATTATTAAATTCCTGTCTTTATATATTGGTAGGATGCCATTGGTCGGATCTGTAGTCACATGCTCAGTTACTGAGACATAAAACGGGCTTGACCTTAATGGGATTTGGTTTTTAGTCTATCTCAGTATTTTACGATAACTGTCAGTCCAAGGTATTCTCATCCAGATCCTTAGTCCTAAACCTGGGATTTGAACATCAAATGTCATGCTTGTTCTCAGATAAGATTCTGTTCCTTTGATATTCAACCATATTTTAGTATTCCTCCCTCTCAGTTAGTTTGATCGCCATCCTCCCCCCATGTTTATCCTAACCACAGCTTTGTGCATTTGAAATGGAGAAAAGCCTTATTTGTTTACTCTCATAACCTGTCCATTGTTCCAGGTGGAGACTCCCTGTGGGACGCGGCTCACATGAACCGGTGTTGCTGTAGCAGGAGACACCACAGCAGTCTTAACAGCTTTCTGCAGTCTCCAGCGGGACTATTCAACTGAGATAGAACCCCTGGAGAACACAGGAGAGGGTATGAGCGAGTTGAGGGGGTAGGGAAGGGTTTACATACACAAAAAAGTGCACAAAAATGAAACAAATGTGTATGAAACACTACAAAGCAAGTTCAAACGGACAGTTGGATGAAATAAAGCATCTAAAATGAAGTCTAAAACAATAATCGAACTAAAAAAAAAGATGTTCTTGCATTCCTTTTGTGCATGCTATTAATTTTAGAAATATATATATATATATATATGTGTGTATATATATATATACATTTCCCACTATAAAATATATATATATATAATGTACAGTGAGGTCAATACGTTTTTGATCACCCTGTAATTTTGCAAGTTCTCTTACTTCAAAATCATGGAGGGGTCTACAATGTTCAGCATTTCCACTATTTATTTGGGAATTACTGTGTCAAATAAGTATTTGATCACTTGCTTATCAGCCAGATTTCTGACCCTCAAAGA
>JAUMHP010000070.1:13591434-13648656 GCA_032361065.1 Enteromius trimaculatus
TATATATACATAAACACAAAGCCAGTCAACTTCCCAATCAGACCTATTATGTGTGTGTTCTATATTTACATACTCATAAAACATATTTTTAATTTTGTTAATTTTATTTTACAGATAATGTGAATATATAGTGTCTAAAAATATAGTTTTTTAAAATGTATTTGAATGGCAATAATAATAATAATTTTGTAATTATAGAAATTATTATAATTGTATAATTTCTATTATATTATATAAATGAGTATATAATTTATAATTTATATTATTGTTTATTATTATTATTATTATGTGAATTTTTTTTTTATATAAATATTAATTTTGTATAATAGTTAAGTTTAAGTAATAAATGTTGAGTACTTAGAGTTAGGACTTTATTCAATATAGATGATTTCAGTGCATGTGACCATATGAAGTCAATTCTTATAACAGCAGTTTTAGTAAGTCTGTGAATTTGCCTGCACAAGGTCTTCGCGGTCACCTCAGCATGTTTTCGGTGCACTTTTTCTGCAGATCTGGTGAAGATGGTAGAAGTGATGAAAGAGCAGAGAGAGCTCTCTGAGATCCGGGCAGTTCAGTCAGCATCTCAGCAGGCCTTATGGAGACTATTGAGGAGTCCACTGGCTTTTTTAGGTCCCTTTGAACAGGTGCTTTTCTCCCAGTGCTGCTGGCTTCTCTTTGGATCTCCAAACACAAAGAGCTGCTATATCCCATACATTTAAAGCCCCCATTTGTTTGTGCGTGGACACACACATGCACTTATGAGCGCACGTGGAAGCAAAAGCACACAAACACTTTTGGGGTTTCTCTCAGAAGGGCTTCCTTTGCACCTGTTTATTTGTTCTCTCCCCCCCCACACACAATATATAGATATATATGAGTGGATCTAACTCACCCAAAACAGCGTGGGTGAATTTGAGAGGCAAAATATCCTCTGGGTTTTCCCTCTGTCTGTCTTTCTCTCTCTCTATCTCTGTCTCTCTCTCTTAAAGACTCCTCCGGATCTCATGATTTATGTATGAGGCTGAGGCGTGATTCATCTTGGCATGGGGAGAGAAGTTGTCCTTTGTCTTCTGCTCTGTTGGCCAGTAAGAGGTTTCCTGAGGTCTGTAGAGGGGTCTTAGAGTTCCTCTGGACTCAGACAGATGTGTGTGTGAAGGAGAGAGAAGTGAGACCCTTTCTGGAGGTGTGGGAGTTTGCCCCACAGTTATTACCCAACTGGAACTGCTTCAGTATGGTGCTAGAGCCAGATTGCGACAGAGACACCATGTAAACAAACAAACAACCCTAGACTGTCAGATACAGAGAGGCTTAATCTTATTATTGCTTAAACAGGACCCCGGTGGGAAATATAAAGATCCAACTAATCTAAAAAATTGGAGGCTGCTCACATTACGGTGTTGTGATTATAACATTCTTGCAATAAATAGAAATAAAATTAAAGTCGTTGTCCCAGATTTTACTAGACCAGGCAGACTTTTAACATTGGTGACAATTTTAAATGAATAGTGAGATTTAAAAAAAAGCCTTAAATAGTAGTTTTACTACTATATGTGAAAGGTACAAAAAATGCAGTTTATCATTTAAAAATCATTTATATACAGATATGCATTTTATTATCTAATATGTAGTATAAGGTATAAATAAATGTAAAGATTATATATTATTAAATATGTATGTAATCATGTATACTAATAACCATTTATATTTGCACTGCTGTAAAAAGTAATACAACTCTACATATTTAGCCATAATATTCCAGTTAAATTTTACAGCATTAAATGTCTTTTTTTTTCTGTAAAACTGGTCATAATTATTTTTTTTAAATTCAGTTATAAAATGCATAAATTAGTCTGTTGAATCCAAAAAGTAGACTGGTTACCACTTGGCTAGCAGGTGGTCAGATTAACATAGTGTATGGTGATGACTAAAGAATAAATCAAGTATAAAATTAAACAATTGTTGACATGAATTATGAGTATAGAGGCATTTTTAAAAGCAGCGTAAAGAAATCACAGATTTTTCCTTGTCACTGTAAATCTGGGCCTGCGAGATTGAGATGTCAGAAGTGGGATTAGATTGGCCTTTTTCTCATCGTAAACATTTGAAAAGCAGGATCTGTAAACAAACCTCTCTATTTCTGCCTAAGAGAAACAATTAAAGAAATCTGTAATTCAGGTTGCTTTTCTATTGAATGATGTTTAATCCAGTAGATGTTGGATTATGTACACAAACACGCTCACTAAAGTTGAGTATAAAAAAAGAGATAAGGGAAACCAACCAACTCTGCAAAAAAACAAACAAGTGCAGGAGGGAGGTGTGTGTTCCTGTCTTTTTTAACATGACGGGGGTTAGACGGATGCTGAGAGGATGATAGCGCATACTTCCTGGGGGTTTTTCCCTTTCTACATCACTAGCTCAAGCCTTCAGAATCTCCAACTGACACACACACACACATGCAAACAGAACAAAATCTTGTCAAAGCAAGCAACGAGTACAGATTAGAGATACTTGTCCGCCTTCACAGCCTAAACAGCGTGGTCATTCCTGGGGGGATTTGAGACATTGGAAGAGAAAGAAGAGGCTGTTTGGGGGGAACAGTCTGCTACAAAACCGCCAATTTCATACTACACATGTGGATTAAGTCTCTTCTTTCAAATGCCCATGTAACAAATTACGTTCCTACAACTGCAGCAGGGGCGCCGGGCCTGTATTCAGATGCTCTTGTGCCTGGCAGTGCCTGGCCCATGCCAGATTGTCTGCAGGCGGCGTTCGCGCCGGCTTTGATCGCGTGCCAGAGCGGCCTCACAGGCGCTTGGCTCCCCCGATCACTCCCCCATCAATACGCTGGCACGCTGTCCTCATATCAAAAATGACCCAATTAGTAGACATCGATGTGTTCTGACAGGCACTACCTGCTGGAGTGAAGCTTTTCTCTCTCCGCAACCCTCCCGCACGCTTTGAAAACGGCGAGAGGTGAAAATGCAGTTGTTTGTTTCCCTCTTTCCTACCTGTCTTGGTTCTGCCTGCCCCCCTCCACCTCCCCACCCTCAGGGTAGTCTTTGAACAGTGGTTTGGGTGTCAGAGGCGCGTGTGCAGAAAGCAGTTTAACTAAAACTGTAGTGAGGTGATTAGAGTACCTACTGACAGGAAACATTGTTCTCCCACTGACTGATTGTCAGCACTCATCTCGGCAACTGACAGCCCGAATCCTTCTACATACCCACCTCCACGCCCCCTCCCGATGGCTCTGAGCTGTCCGCGTGTGTGCGAGAGTGTATTTCATCGTCCCTCTTATGCATGCCTATCAAAACCTCTGTCTGAGCACTCAATCTTGCGCGTGTGTGGGGAGGCTCCAGCAAAGATGGTGGTAGATTCATCAAACATTCATACATCACTCACCTCAGGAATCGGTGCTCAGTGAAGTACTACACCAGATTCCCTTTGATTTCGCTCCGATCAGACGCCTTCCTATCATTTCTCATGCGCCGCTCTCCGCTTCATCCACAGACTCGTGATGGAGCCACCCCGCCAGCTCAACAGGCAGTCCTCCGAGCTATACGTTGGCAAATAAAACAGCCCTGCTTTAATGAAAGCCATACTCGATGTTTCACGTGGCCACCATTAGCCAAGAGAACTAACAAGACTTCTAGCTGCTGCTGGGAGTTTCTCTCTGCTTCTCACGCTCATCAGGTGGGACTACTGCAGTTTTGGATGTCGATAACATTTAAGAAGTGTTGTCAATCAGGATGTTTCAAAATGGATAGGATTCTAATTGAAATATAATATTTTAACAAATACTTATGTGGTAAAACAGTGGTCCTTCGTTGCCCATTAAAATATTCGCTGTGTATTTTTTGCTGTTGTGATCAATATAAATAAAATAACCACATGTCAGTTTAATGCTGTACATGTGTATTACAATCTTAGTTATTATTATGTTAATGCAATTAAATGATTTGAAAACTTGTTGGAGCCCTCCAGTGGGCCCCAGCCCCCTGGAAAGGAACCACTGTTCTTTGGTTATAAAGTGTCATAAACATAATATCATACTTTGAGAAGGAAGAAGTGCAAAATTTGTACTAATAGATTTATTAATAAAGCCCTACGATCAACACCCTATTATCTTATGTGAGCATATTAAAAAAATATAATACCAACAATAATTACTATAATAATATTATTAATAATATGCACTCTTTAAGGGTAGGTAAGCTACCTAGGTGTATTTTTTCTAGTTTCGTCTGATAATGTACACTTAACGTATGCATATTGTAAATAATGTAATGGTCATATTACATTCAGATTGTCATGTTATGGTTAAGAGATTTAAAGGGATAGATCACGCAAAAATGAAAATTCTGTCATTAATTACTCACCTTAATGCCGTTCCTGCAACTCATAGAATGCAACAGAAATATCTTAATTTGAGTTCCGAAAATGAATGAAGGTTATACAGGTTTACAAAAACAGGGTGAGTAATTAATGAACAAATTTAAATTTTTGGGTGAATTGTTCCTTCAATGCATTCTCTAATTTAATGCTTTACTGTATTGCACAAGCCTTTTATGTATATATTGTGCTTAACCCAGGGTTAGCATCTTTTTAAGCAACATTTCACAGAAATAAGTGACATTTCACACCATTTTGAAATTGTTCGTTTTTAACAAAGTGGTGCTACCAAAGGTATACGGTGTAAAACCAAATGTATACGGTGATAAAACGTAACAGCAAATTTTTAACAACACAAAACCAATTACAATCTGCCTTACCTTAAAAATTATTCATGCACATTCTCAGTAATGTCTCAGTAAACTACTGTTTACTTTTAGAAAAAGTTATATTATGCAAATTGTCTCACAAAAATAGATCCTGCACACTGCTACAACAAATCATATTTGAATGATTTAACGAATATATTTATTGATTTTGCATACTTTTACTGAATAGTTAGTCAGTACAACACATCAACAAAAAGTGGTGTAGAAATTTTTTTTCAAAAAAATTTCACACATAATTACGAAGTAACACAATTAAACAGGAAATGTAAAAATGCTACATTTCTAGTTAATAATTACAATTGCAGACTAAGCGTTTAATCATTTATCATTCTCAAGTTGCCGTTCTTAAACATGCCATCTCTGTGAAGTTCTGTATTTCTTTTTCCTGCTATATTTAATGCCCGTATGGGTCCATCTGGGTAGTGAGTGAATATCTGGGTTCAGCAGCTGATGGCCTGTAGCTCTGAGCTGGTCATTGTGGAGGCCTTGCAGGTCTCTACTGCCATGTTTCGGCAAGCTGCTCGCATCAACAAACATTTGGCACAGACATCACTACCAGCTGGGCATCTCTGCCATTCTGAACGTCCCCTAATGTCACTCCCTCTCTCTCATCTGCCACATAAGCCTCATGTTAACACACACCAACTTCTCGGCCCATTGGCTTGTACACAGGCGAGACGTAAGTGAACTTAAGAGTCGGTCCTCAGATAAAAATCTCATGTAATTAGCCATAATAGGGGTAGTTAAAGAACTCGGAAGCAGATGTTTGGCTGGGAAATTGAGACGCTGGTAAATTAAAATAGGTATTTTAGGGTGAGGCGGCCACCTGAGGCTATACTGTTTCCAGATCAGACTTACAGATAGCATTCAGTGAGCAACATCAATTCTGTCAAGCTCGATCTGATTCCAGATTAGCTCTACCACTTTTAAGCAGCTCTGAGAAAGCATCTACAGCTGTGTAAGTGAGTTCCTGTGGAGTGGATAGAGGGCTGCAGCTGTGCTTTGGAGCAGGTGTGTGAAGTCGGATGTGGCTGTTGTCCACTGCGTGGCTTTTACCTATAGCTACAGGCTACAGACAGCCCGATTTACCCCATTTCAGTTTGATAGTGCTGTTAAACATGATATCATAAAACACATCTTCTGTGTGTTGCCTTACAGGATTATGCAGACTGTTTGCTAAAGGAGACGTCAATATATGAGATCACACCTGATCCCGGAAAAGCACTGAGCTTGGCAATATGCGCATATTGCTACCTGGTTTCATGGCATAAACGTACCTTGGTGCACTTTTTAGCGAGACACAAAATATGTACCAGTAAGTACATATCACTGCATTATTTCCGAAAGAAATAAACTCTAGAGACAGTAAAACTTCCTTTTCATACAAATCTACAGAGTTTCAAGTAATTACTTAAAGAATAACATGTTATTACTTCTGGGATATTTGAAAACTGATGCTTTTAAACATATTTTTAATTAATTATATACGTTCTCACCCTGGGCTTATTTCCTTTGCTATTTTTGTCAAGATAATATTTCAAACTCTTAAAACAGGTAAGGTAGGAAGAGGCTTTTTAAGGATGTTGTTTATCTACGAGTAAAAGAGCTGAAGAGAAGCGAGGCTAATTTGTACACCTTACCACATCTTGCCTGCTAGTGGAGGGAGACTCCAATAAAAAGATTTTCCAGCTTTTACCATTATCTTTTGATATATGTCAGGCTTGCAGGTGCTTTACCATGGCCTGGGGGGAGAGGAGGTGTTTAAGATAAAAGACAGGTTATTACGATGTGACAGAGATTCAACAGGACCTGCAGGTCAGGATACTAATGCATGCTGGACGGAGAGCTCTGTTTGGGCTGTTTATACTCTGACTGAAGTCGTCTGAAGTCTACCTGCATATATCAAACTCATTGGGCCAGTTTCCCGTACAGGGATTAGGACTAGTCCTAGATTAAAATAAATGTTAAGAGCTGTGTAAACTGGAAAACGTTTGCACTGAGATCTTAAAATACATAATTGCCATTGTTTGCTCACAGATAATGCATTTTTGTAAGATATATTTCTAAAGATTTTTAAATGTCCTAAATTAGCAAAGGTCTAGTCCTGGCTTAATCTAATTCCTATCCGGGAAACCGGACCATTAAGTTTAACGCATATAGTTTTAACACACGCTTTAATACAAGCAAACCTAATCCAGAGGCTTATTTCAATGTACAAGCTAAAGATAGATGTTACTTAATATTTAAATGTTATTATCCAATTTTTTTTCTTTTTTTTTTTTTTTTTTTTAAATAGCAGTTTGCCTCAAGTCACATTTAAAGCTTCAAAATAAGCCATTTGGCATCTCTGCGAAAGCTTCTTTAGTAACCCTTACTTTTAAAAGTAACATTTATTTGGCACAAAATTTGAAATTATGAAATAATTGAAAGCAAATACAAATCCATGTACAACTGAATAGAAAATACTGTGATGAACCCAACAGTTTAAGTAAATGTAAAATGAAATGAATGTAATGATTCTTACTATTATCTATTTTTTTTTTTGCTTTTATAGAATCATTTTTGGGACACTTTTGGGATACTGAACATGCATGTGCAAAATAATACTGTATTAAAGAAAGTAAGAAAGATAAGCTACAGTATACTAATAACATTACAGAGTAATGAATTTACAGTTGAGCTAGTAGTATTGCTACTTTTAGTTAATCTGGTACTAGTAAACACCAGAATTTAGGAGGAGGAGATTGAGGAGGTTGATTGGTTAGCAGTTAAAGGGAAACTCTTTGTGAGGCCATGGTATTTAGGATCCTTTATTTGGAAAATGTTGGTGTATCTTCTGGTGAGCTGTGCACCTTCTCTGTACGTACCTTTCAGGATGAACCATGGCTTGTTTGTTTTTGTCTGGTATGGGAAAAAAAATCACTTTGAAAAGTCATCCAGAGAAGCAAAAACGTAAAACACTTTTCTAGTTAATTAACCCAAATCCTTTCAGCGTGGTTTCACCCTGTTTTAAAAGCTTGAAACTTGACCATTAACCTCAAAATGGATGAGAGAGCACTCTCTCTACGACTTTTTTCTTCTCCAGCAAAATGTGACATAAAAAGCCTGTGAAATGAAATGATGAGTTTAAAACGTCTTTTTGAGGCAAACCCAATTAGGGCTCGCACAGTTTTTTCCACCTCACAAAAAGCCTTACATTAGGACGAAGGCTAGTTATTAGTTCCGCAGTCGTTATTTTACAAATCATTTCTGTTTGCTTTCCACGCGCTGTGGCAGAAAGTGGGCTCCAATTAGAAAGGCATTAAAACAGCAACCAGGACTTAGCTGCATTACACCCAGCAATGACATTCCACCTGCCATTATGTTATTAGCAAAGAGCTGGATCGAGAGAGGAAAAAAGGCTTTTAATTGAAAATAAAGAGAAATAAAGGCATTTTGAAAGTAGCAGCTGTTAGCTTGCAGATCTCTCAGCAGCTGTTGCTGTCAAGTATGAATCTGGGCCTATTCACCTCAAGTCTCTCTCTCTGGAATGACCATGTAGCGCTGGCTGGTCCTTAGCTTTGTTCCGCTTTAATGCTGCTTTTCAGAATGAGCTCTGTGGTAATGCTGTGTGTGTTTTCAGACTGGACTGAGGACAACAGTAATACATTTAAAAGTAGAATCTGTACTAGAACTTTGAAATCACTGATACAGTATGTTGACATTTAGTGCGCGTACAGTATAAACAAAATAAACCCTGATTTTTTTTTTTACTTTTTAACGGCTTTGTCATTTGCAAGCTGACAGATGGACCACACTGTATGTGCATTGATGGGTCATCTATCATTTGATGCGGGTCATTGTTTGTGGCGGTATGAAGTTCTGTGCCACAGCCCAATTAATTCCCACAGACACCTCAACGCCCGTTATCCCATCCTGCCTTCGGCTTTTAGTGAGTAATGAATGAAACATGTTTTTTCTGAGTGATTGAATTATTCACTCAACAAATTTGTTCAGTTAATTCAGAAAAACCAACGAAAGGGGCTACAAAAAAATTGCTCGTTTGATTCGTTCAAACACAATTAGGAGCAAACGAAACAAGCAGCCTCTTTTGAGGGACTGTTTGAATAACTCATCCGGGATCCATCCACTACTAAGACTGTGGATTTGTTGACATCTAAAAAGTTTCTGTAGATTAACCTAGTGTTTGATTGCTGTATATCAAAGTGACTGTCATGCTGTATACATGTTGGGCAGATATGTTTACCTTCTGAAATTCGGTACAGCAGCACATGCTCATATGATATTGCGTGACTGTAATATAATATATTAATTATATCATTAATATTCTAAATATAGCATTCTAACATATTCTTGTACTGCAAGTGTAGATTTGCTGGGCTCCATGTGCTGTATGGTGTAACCTGTATGATTAAGGATGAGATTGAGCTGGTTGTGTTGCGCATTGGGCTCGAGCTGCAGACTGTAATGATGAACAGTGAGCTTGCGTTCCTCCATCCAGCCTTGCTTCTGACCCGAGGTCAGGGCTACAGCAGCGCTGGGAGAGGAGGACTGTGCATAAATCTGCTTAGCTGCATGCATGCAATGAAATAGTGTCTCATTAAATTGCTGGTTTAGATATAGCTGCACATGTTAGTGTGTTGGTATACATGCTAGTTGATCTTGCTCTGCTGTATATATATATCTACATGCAGTACAGTAGTTCCTGCATCCTGCTTACCTTTTACATTTCTAACCGCAGTATTCACATAACCCCTTTCTATGTATTTCCTGTAACTAAGGCTAAAAGCTGCCTATCATGATAATAAGCTATATAGAGACCTAAACTATAGAGTCAGGTCTCTCTTAACAGCCAGTCATAAAAATGATAAATAAACATACAGGGTCCAAACCCCCATTGGCCCTTGGTTTCACCCTTTCTGATTTTCCCTGTGGTTAAGGGTTAGCATCACTTTAGGTCATTTCCTTCATTTGCCTAGACATGAAATGGTACCAAATTAGTTCACCCCATTGCCCCTTAGTACCCCCCCCAGCCTTTCTATTCCCTGTCTGAGAGTTGTGTGTTGCCATTTGGCCATGAGGCATTGTGTGTTTTGCAGCCTTGCCAGCAACTGCCATTTGGACTCTTAAGAGGCAGAGGACCCTCCCCCTTTGAACTGCAGCCAGCTTTCTATGCTCTCTATTTTTCTTTCTCTCTCTCTTTTTTTTTTTTAATAACTTCCCCGGAAGGGACTTCCCTCTTTTTTTTTCTCTCCACTTCACACCCCCTTTCTTTTAATTTGACCATGGCTCTCTATGGCAAAGCTGTGATGCTGATAAGAAAGGTATGGCTGCATTTAACTGACAGCTTGCCGTCTCCCCGATTGTATGTGCATGTGCAAATACGTTTGTGTGCGTTTAGATCTGAATTCAATGCCACTCAGTGAGCTCTACTCTTAAACGCATCCCGTGGGGGGTTTCAGTCTATAATATAGCGTAAAACCGGAATGCTAGACTGTGAACGTGAATGCATGATAAGTCCCAGACAAACATGTGAATTTGATACGGTGCCTCTAAAAGCATTGCTTTCAAAGTCTTTCATTTTACATGTTGAAGTCTGGCCGCTTCCTCACATATACTCCTTTTTATGCCATGCAAGCTTCAAAGTCAAAAGATGACATAACTGTCTATGTTACTACTAATATCTAATAACATACTTTATAGAATAGCATTAATAAATACTTTATAAATAGCATTGGTCTCTTGTTTTCTTTTTCCATTTATGTTGTAATGGCAAACCTGCTTTTTTTTTAAACTTTCATTGATTCAATTTGTAGTTTAGTTTCAAGGGGAAAAAATAATATTTGTATAATTAAATTAATATTAAATTCATTTAGTTAGATTGTACGTTTTTTTGGAGCTTAGATTAGATAGATTGTTTTAATATTTTTTATAATTTATTCATTTGAACATTTTTAAGTAATGCTGTGGCCCCTTATTTTTATAATGTATAAATAAAATGTTTTTAACATCCAAAGTAATTTATTTACTATATTTACATCATCACAAACAGATTTTGACTGACCTTATAGCATTCAGTTAACACAATAATATTAAAGTTTATGCATTAATATTACAAAAAACTTTTTTTCTGTTAAGGAAAAATAAATTTTTATTAACTTATTCAGAACATAATTTAACAAGCAATGAAAGGTAGCTTTTAATGCAGTGGTCAGAAGTTTTTTTTTTCTGTACACTGAAATGCCTTTTGCAAATATGTAAATATGAGGAAAGGTTTTAGATTGTGCTCCGGCACCAGCACCAGGACCCTGCTGGTGAAAAACGGGTAAGTGAGGCCTAGGATTCAATGACAGATGTGTGAGGAGATAGGCAATGTAGACTATCAGCTTGCCCAGGGGGCTTGCTATCACTTGTCATGGGATGGAGAGAAAAAGACCCCTAGACACCTGTCTGACACCTCTCATCAGCGCAGTATCCTGAATCCTGCATGGGGCTACTGATGGTCTGAAATCTCACACCTTTAAGCTACTGTTTGCACTCAACGCCTGTCATATCCACTTTATAGAACAACAGCCCGGGGGTGCGCGAAAGAGGCAGCCATTGTAAAACAATCAGAATGTAACAAAAAGCAAAATCTGTCGTATTATAGCATCATAATACATTGTGTCATCCACAATG
Source organism: Enteromius trimaculatus (assembly GCA_032361065.1). Classification (NCBI taxonomy): domain Eukaryota; kingdom Metazoa; phylum Chordata; class Actinopteri; order Cypriniformes; family Cyprinidae; genus Enteromius; species Enteromius trimaculatus. Next base: position 13,602,891 of record JAUMHP010000070.1, read on the forward strand.
CAATGTGAAGCATTAAAGAAATAGCCTCCCGTGCTTCAGCATTTATTTTGTCATGTGGGATTATTTCTAACAGACTGTTTCCGTGTGAACATGTCTGTTTTGTCGCTGTGAAAGCGCGCGAGAGAGAGACGGTTGGTTGCGTGCCAGTGTTTGTAATTAAGGCTGTTCTGTGTTCAAAAACATGGGGTCTTTAAACGTAAATGTAAAAAAAAAAAAACATGCGTGAACGCTCCCTCTCTCTCTTTGCCGTCTCTCTGTACTCCTTGTGAGTGAGGGTGAGCGGGGAGGGAGGTGACCTTGCCGGGTGTAATTAAAGTGAAACACCTTGACTTGTCACCATTGGCTCAGACAGCTTAAATCTCCCTAATGTAAATCGGCCCGCTGCTGACGCGCTGCTAGGCATGGCCACGGAGAAGATAGAGGCGGTGGTGATCCATCTCTGTACACACACACACATGCAAGGTCTCCCACCCAATTGTGTTAGCATGCGTTTATATTTATTTTACACACCAGACACCACGTTGCATAGCCACGGAGCCTCTTGGGATAGCGGCGTGTTTGCTCATGAAAAGGGGCTGAAATGTCACAGAGTGGTTAGAATATGTGGGCTTCATTAAAGGAACATTCTGAGTTCGATACAAGTTAAGCTCAATTGACACCACTTGTTGCGTAATGTTGATTACCACAAAGTTCATTTAGACTTGTCCCTGCTTTTCCCTTGAAAATACTGCAGTTAAAATGTAAATATAAACAATTTAAACTTGTGATTTTAATTTGATAGTTAGTTAATTGAAGTTAGATAATATTAATATGCCTATCTGTTTAAAATATAAAATCTGCCTTTTTCCTAATAACCACCATGATAATACAGATGGTAAAATAAAGTCGTATGATGAATTAAATAGAAGTTGTCCTGTCCATAACATGGCCAATATTCATGTATCAACAGTGATCAAGGTCACAGACAAAAAATATCACAGTAAAATGCATGACCCTAAAATGATGCAATAAACTTAAACCAAATAACAAAAAATTTTGCAAAACATCGTGATGTACATATTTATAACAAAAAAGAGAAGAAACAATATTGCTTATATAAAACGTAATGTGATATATCATGCAGGGGCTTCTGAGAACTTTTACCTAAAATTATACTATATTATATATTATTTTCATTTTTGTATATACAAATTTGACAGCATTTGACATAAAACGTTAAACCGTTTACAAGACCATTTAAGATACTTTACAGTTATAAAATTCAACACCTTTGTATGGTAAAATTTTTGCAGTTCTTTTCTGTAATTCTCACAAAAAATGTATACAGATATCCAGTTTGACTATGACAGTTCTATAACATTTACTGTAAATGTAGTAGTACATTTTAACAAAACAATTAATGGTGTTTTTTTTTTAAATACAATTATAAGCTTCACATTTCAGCTTTTGAATCCTTAGACCATTGTGTTTTATCATAACCCTACTTTTTTTAAAGAGCATTTTAGAGTGAAAATAATTTTTGTATAAATAATGCTGTTTAGCTTTGCTTGTATTGATCTGTGTGAACACTCGTTTGGCAAATAAAGTGAGTTCGTATCTGTGTGTTACTGAATCTAAAACCAAATACAAAAAATACGAACAGCACTTTTAAAGCAACAAGTTAAACGAGTGTATTTCACATAACTATTTAATGATTAGGGAATGATAGGCCGCCTCAGATAAAATTGGTGGGGAGGAGAAATGCCTGCCAAACAGCTCTGGGCTGAATAGATGGCATGTAGAAGAATGTTTCTGGGTCTGTGTGCCAATATTACCAGTTGTCGGCAACCCATGCCAGGCTGTTTCTGCCTGGGCGATGGGAACAGTGACAGGAGTCAGATGCCCAGTCTGTGTCAGTGCCAGGCACCGTGCCCAATACCTCTGACCTACAGGGCAACCGAGCACATGCCGCATGCTGAGAGGGCGCAGAGGGCATGCACAAACATATACCCATGTGTACTCAGTCCTATACAGGCCTCTGAGTTGGCAGGGTTATGTAAGCAGGGAGTCCTCCTGGCATGAACCTCATGTCTCTATAGGTCTCCAGTGGGTACAGCCTATAGCAGAGCTAATTTGGTGCCAACTACAGGCCTTGGAGTCTCTCAGAGCGACAGCTTTGATTTCTTGGCATTGTCTCAATTTGGGTGCCTGTCTTGGCAAATTGCTTGAAATTCCTGGTTGCTTTAAATAGTCACAGTATTTTTTTTTAAATAACTATATCTCATTTTTATCAACTAGGTGGTAACAAACGTTGATTTTGTTGAGATGAAGTATTGATGTTTGCAAATACGCAGTCTATAGTGTATATTAGATTCAGTGTTTGTATGAGCAATGATACTTTTTTTCAATGATACTCAGATTTTTGATGGAATCTGTTATAAATTTCTTTATATTCCATATTTTAGAAAATGTAAACAATCTAACATTTGACTGACTTTAATCTTTAAAACAATATTATGTTAATCAATCAAGTTTAATCACTTTTACTTTTATTTTTCTTCAAATCACTGCATTTGTACATTGTCGTTATCAAAATACAGTGCCCTCCACTAATATTGGCACCCTTGGTAAATCTGAGAAAAGGTGGTTGTGAAAATAAATCTGCATTGCTTATCCTTTTGAACTTTCATTCAAAAGAATTCACAAAATTCTAACCTATCATTGAATTAAAACAATTGAATATGGGGAGAAAAACTCATGATGAAATAAATGTTTTTCTCCAAAAGATTATTGGCACCCAATTATTGCTATGTCCTTTTCCCAAGATAACAGCTCTGGGTTTTCTCCTGTAACGCCTGAAGAGTTAAGAGAACACCGGCTCCATGTTTGTTCCTCTTTAGTTCACCTCACTCAGGGTTCAGGTCAGAGGACTGGGACAGCCATGGCAAAAGCTTCATTTTGTGCTCAGTGACTAATTCTTGTGTTGTGTTGATGTATGTGTTTGCATTATTGTCCTAATGGAAGACCCAACAATGGCCCATTATTAGAGTCAGTCAGTTTTAGATGTGTTATCTGTTAGAAGATCTGTTATCTGATAGATTCCAGATACTATGTGTCCAAACAAGATGTCCAGGACCTCCAGCTGAAATATAGACCAACAACTAATCTAAAACACAGCAGTACATTTGTACACATGGAGTACTTTTTATCCCTGTGTTCACCAAACCCATCTTGAGTGTTTGCTGCTAAAAAGCTAATTTTTTAGTTTCATCTGATCAGAGAAGCCAGTCCCAGTTCCAGTCATGTCTGACAACTGAACATGCTGGAAATTGTTTTTGGATTAGTGAGGAGAATTTTTCTTAAATCCTCCTGAACAACATGTGCTGATGTTGACTATTTTTTTAAAGGTTTTCTGACTCTGAGACTCAACTATTTTCTGCAGCTCTCCAGCTGTGGTCCTTGAAGAGTCTTTAGCCACTCAAACTCTACTCCTCGCCGTGTCTTAGGATGGTAGAGACACGTCCTCTTCCAGGCAACTTCGCAACATTGTATGTTGATTGGAAATTCTAAATGTTTTCCCTGATGGTGGAAATGGTGATTTCTACTGCTCTAGCTCTTTTCTTAAAGCCACTTCACTAATTTGTGAAGCTCAATTATCTATTGCTGCACATAAATATATTACTTGCTTTTTCTCATTGTGTTGATGATTAAGGGAATTTGAGCTTTATTTTCCCTCCTATATATATTTCTGTGAAACAAGAAACCATGGCTGGATAATTTAATGTCCATAATCACCCTGGAGTGCTCAAAATTGTGACTATGAATAGGAATATACTTCTGAGATATTTTACTCATAAACAATTATAGGGGTGCCGAAAATTGTTGAAATCTTTTGAATGAAAGATCAAGAGGATAAACAATGCAGATTTATTTTCACAGCCACTTTTGTTCAGATTTACCAAGGGTGCCAATATTAGTGGAGGGCACTGTATACTGTAGGCTATATTTACAACAAGGTAAAATGACTTAAAGCACCTGAAGTAAGGCTTAGCCCTCATTGTTCGGGATCTCAGCAGAGCATGAGCATCTGCAAAATTTTATTCTGTTTTCTTTCTTCTGTCAGAATCTGATGGTGAAGTGGGGTTAGTTCTCCACAAGAGCAGCTTTTCCAGAACACTCCCTGTGTGGCCCGCTGAACAAAAGTCAGCTCGAGAGGGATTGCAGGATCCTGAGAACAATGCATCTGGAGTAATGCAAGAGAAAGAGAAAATAAGAACAAACAAAAGATGCAAACGTGGCAGCAAAACCAATTAAATGGAAGTTCAAAACCCTAGTGTAATGTAGCACTGCAGATGTTTTGCTCACCAGGTCCAAAGCATCTAAACTTTGCTGACATCACACAGGCCAATAGCATGAAAAAGTGACGGGATGTCACATGCATGTCTTCAAGCTTCCTGTGTCATTGTCAGTGCTTATCAGGATCTAGAGTTAGAAAATTCTACCTGCTTTAATAAAAGCTCTATCTGAAGCATCCGCCCCACACACACATTTCTGTATGTAAAGAACGGTGAATGCGCAGCAAAGGAAAATGCGTTTAATGTCGCAAATTTCTTATTGCCTGTCAGTCTCTTTAATTTGATCTGACGAAGGACAGTTACCATTTTGGGCAGTGAAGTCAAGGAACATATTGGCAGTGAGACTGGCAGCTAATAAAGCCAGCTGGAATTCACTCGCCGCGAGTATCTGCCTCCACCCCCCCCCCTCTCCTTTATTTATAAATCTCAATATTGTTATTATGAAGATATCATAGGTGTATTAAGGTTCACCTATCTCTTTTCATGCCCCCCGAACTAATAATGTGTTATTGATTTGGCAGACTTCCTGTCTGCTTCCCTCCCACGAGGCATCACCTTTCAGTTCTTTCTTCCTCTACGCTGAATCCTGTCTTTGTTCGCGTTTGCGCTGGCAGTGGTAGGATAGGTCCATTTTCTTTATTGCTCCCGATAAAGACGCTAGCAAATGCCCTGAGGAAAATCGTGGCTGATTATTTTCAACATCTTTTCAAAGACGTCTATGAACATGTAGATTTTTCTTAATCAAGTTGTCAGAAACTGGACTTTCAGTGGTTTACTGTATTTAAAGCTGAAGTGTATAATTTTAAATACTAGCCTTTTGTGCAAAGACAACTACAACTAAAACCATTTGTAGGTTCATTTACTTTTATGTAGATTGTTTTGAGTGTTTATTAGTTGGCTCTGTGGCTAATTCGAAACATCGCTTTGTTTGTTTTAGCATTGTTTTAGCACATCCACCATTTTGGGTTAGCAACAGCGTCTAAGCATTTGGGGCGGGGCTACATTTTTTTATTCCATTCATTTTAAATGAATTCATTTTTAACAAAGATTTATAATTAAAGACAGATATACGATGAGCTTTAAGTTTAATGATTAATAAAACATGCGTTGGTTGAAGCCAGTGCAATTCCTGGTGGAAAAACTCTATTACCCATGATTTTGTGTAGCAGTTTCCACCAGTCAGAGAATTGAGCAAATTCCACCACAAAATAAAAAAAAATTATAAACTCAAGTCAACAATGCTGACTTTACAAATTCACAATTTCGGATTTTTAAAGTCAGAATTGCAAGATATACATTTTTAATTGCGGGATATAAACTCAAAACTGTACAAAATAAAGTTTATCTCTTGCAATTCTGACTTTTTTTTTTTATGGCAACTTCGATTTGCAATTCTGACGATTGAGAGTTTATAACCCTATTCTAACTTCATTGCAAGTTCATATCTCACAGTTTATAACTTGTGAATTTATATCCCGCAATTCTAAGAAAAAAAAATCATACCTTACAATTTTGACTTCATTTCTCACACTTGCAGTTTTACAAAAGACAAAAAAGTCAGAATTGTGAGTTTGTATCAGACAATTGTGAGATATAAAAACAAAATTGTGAGAAAAAATCAGAATTGCTAGTCTCAATTGCCTATTTTTTTTATTCAGTGGTGGAAATGGGCTTCTATAACGCCTAGTAGCTGGTTGGTTTATGGCATATAACTTTTTTTTTTTTTTTTTTTTTTTTTTTTTTTTTATAACTTCCTTCGAAAAAATACATCTAGAACCATGGTCAATAAAAAATGGCTGGCCACTGTTGCATTCTATTGGCAGACAGGGGGTGTGTTTTGGAAGCCTGTTCGAAACTATCATTATTTTTTCAGTTGTATTTGGTGACACTAACAGCTATACAAATTGCGCAGTTCATATTTAAATGAATGTGTTGCTCAGCAAATATGCGTTTTAAACTTTAGTTGGAACTTAAACTGCAAGTTCACTGCACCACTAACCATTGCCTTGGCCTTCGTCCCATAACTTGCCAGGAAGAAAGAAAAAGAGGCGAAAGAATAAGGGAAGGGTTAGAAAGAGAGAAGCAGAAATAAGCAGCACATGTATATATGCGAATATATACACCATCAGCACAAAATTTGGCTGACTCAGCTGACGGTGGTGCTTTGCTGCATGTTAAAACACATAGTGGCAAAGCCCATTAAAAATGAATGCGGCATGATAATCACATTCGCACTTAAAATTTAATGCCACTACAGTGAGGCTGACAAAGAGGAGCCGGGCCGGGGCACCGTGATTACAGTTTTGCTTGTGAAGTTATGTGATGGGGTGACAGCGTGCAGTTACCTTTCTGAACTCTGTCTGATTGAGGGTCTATGATGTGTCAAAGCTGATTGTAGTGCTAACAGTACTAAAAGAAACTACTCTGGCTGACCTTGAACCGTATAACTGTGCACCAATAAAAGAGAGCAAAGACTCTTAATGCTTTACAAATATAGAATGTATAATTTATGTTGCAAATGCCTAAACATAGTTTAATTTTTCAAAAACTTTGCTTTATTACAATGCAAATTGTGCTTTGTCAGAGATATAACTGAATATAAAGTCTTTTAGAACACTTTTAGAATGCAGTCAGAAGTAGGCAGGATATTGAATGGTGTCATTTTGCATTTAAAATCAGACTTCATTCAAGTGGTACTAATTTTTTATTGTAGTATTTCTTTATATATATTCAAGTTTTTCTAATTTTAGAAATTTTGTTGTGTGTTTTTCATCACTTTTATAATTTATTTATTATATTCATCTCTATTTACAGTAGTTTTACTGTATTTTTAAATTCAGATTTAGTTTTTAGTTTTTTCTTTTATTTATTGTTTTTGGTAAATAAAAAAATTATAATTTTACATTTACTGGTATGTGGCACAAATTCAGCAATTAAAATTTAGATCAAATTTATGATAATGCATGTTACAAAATTTCAGATTTTATTTTTTTATATATATATATAAATGTCAGTGGGTTTTATATTCAGAATCAATCAAAATTTATATTCCTTTGATTGAACCTGTTGTTAATGAGCCCAAACGTACGATTTAGTGTTATAAATCAGACTCTCTCTGTAGGTGAACTGTTGTTAATCGGCTGGGAATAATGTTTGTCAGATTCAAGATTTTCTAAGTCATAATCTAAAAATCATTCATATTTGATTTTAGGATCCGACAGTTCTCTAGTCATTTTCGCTGTTGAATTCACAGGTTTACCAAATCGGTGTTGGTGTTGTAAAATGCGTGCATCCTTTCACACATGTGCCCTCTCAGACGTGTGGATCGTACCAGGGGCTTCCCAGCCCACCCCCTCGTGAAGTGGCCTTTCGACTGCGAATGAGGACCCTTTATAGAAAACGTTAAATTAATTTTCCTCTGTTTCAGGCATAATACTGGCAGCTACAATGGGCACTCTTGAGGATGTCTCTTGCCTGTGTCTGTGTGCATTTACGAAGGTAAAGTGATTGAAGGGGGGCTCTTTTGCAGCTCCTAGTCCTTAACCCCACCTTCCCCCTACACACACATGCTCCCCACTTGCCCCTCCAGTGTTCTAGAACTTTCTCTTGGTGCCTCTGAGGTCAGGTGGCCCTGAAAAGGTGCCTTCATAAACAGAACGGCTCCTTCATTAGGAGCTAGAGATATCACTTTCTCTCCCATACACCTCAGCCCCTCACCCGGAGCGCAGTCCTCTGGACTCGCACAAAAGACCTCCGTCTTTGGAACGAGCAAAGAAAAGACAGCAAAAGAAAAGCAACATTTTCAATAATGAGAAAGTGGAGCCAAAAAGGAACAGCGGGCTTATGGGTGGGCAATTGAGCGCCTTTGCAGTTTCAGAGAGTCAGTTTGTTCATGTTTTCGTTCGCTCTTTTCACTAGACAGAGACTTTTCTCAAGGAAAAGTGACAGAGGAACGAACCGAGAGCATTTTTAGCAAATAAATGTGTTTGTTGAGACATTCATTTCAACTCCTGCCTGCATCATTAGGGTAGCGTCTTACCGTCTGCATTCTCAAATTATGCAAAAGCCCTCGCTATTTTAAGACATCTAGTTCAGAAACATAAATCGATATGTGTCCGATGCTTAGATGCATCACTAGATCTACCTAAGAAGCTCAAGTATACCCTATTATCTAGGTCACAATATGTGGAGCGGTTTCAACAGATGGGTCAGCGCCAATTCCCCAGGCAAACAGAAGTTTTTCGGTTTCGTTCTGCTTGTCATTTCTTTCTGGAGTTGTGCACTAGGATTGTCTGTGTTATTGTGTCATTTCAGGTATTGTCTGAGCACACACACATAGTCATGTGTGATCTCACACACGCACCAACATATTTATGCATGCATGCACTAACATTCTCCTTTGCCTGTCACTCTACAAACATTTATACAAGAGAAAGCCAACTGGGTCACTTGCAGTTTTAAAGACCTTTTTTCTTGTCTATTGATTTATTAATGCACCAGTAATATCTATAACTGCAAATACACTAGCTGCCAGTTGCCATACAGCAGTAGGGAGCCTTATTAGTGTTAATGCATGAATGCTGTGAAACAAGAACTATCTTCTATAGGGTGATTTTAAATTTGCTTGTGTTCTCTCTGTAAATGCTTCTATTGAATGACTATGGAAGGGGTATTTTTTAATATCATCATAGTAATATTTTGGAAATTGACTCTTGGTTTAATCAAGACTGCATTTATTTGTTCAACAGTAAAAATGAAATATTGGATGCAAAAACGCAAAAAATGGCACACTGCATATAAGAACATCTCTTGCAGTGGTTTCTGGGGGCATGAATATAGCAGTGCCGGTCCTTTTGTGTCACCAGGACATGGATCCAGTCAAGACCCCATCTTTCACCCTCAGACCATGTCTCAAAAAGTGCCAATGGAGAGCACTGATGGTGGTGGTGGTGGGGTGGTCTGCTGGGAGCTTGTGGCCCAACAAGAGCACAAAAGGCTGCTTTTGGGAAGGTGGGGACTGAATAAAAAGTGGGAGAAAAAAAAAGCCCAAAACAATAACTGACAGTGGGTGGATGGAGGAATGTTGAGTGTGTGTGTGTGTGCGCGCAGTACGGGAAACTGCAAGGAGGTCCACAATAGAGATCTCCACCTGTTTACACTTCTGCTCTGGCCGCATTCTTCTGAGGCCTCTCTGGAGGGCTCTCACTCAACTCAGTCGGCTAACTGCCTCAGAGCGCCATCCGCCAGCACACAAAGGGCCTCCGCGACCCTCAGCAGAGCCATGAAAAGGAGGGAAGAGCAAGACAGAGGGAATGTCAGAGAAAAAAAAGGGAGTATCAGACGAGGAGCAATGAAGAAAGAGAAAGCTAGGGAGCGAAATGAAAGGGGATGACGGGCCTTTTCCCAACGAATGGTGTTAAAGGGAACGAGAGAAAGCGGAGGGAGAGAAGAAAGACAAGACAAGAAAAAGAAGCTCTGTCAGATTTCTTTGTTGTACCGGACAAGAACATGGGTCAAAATGAAGGGATGTGTGAGGTGAGAAAGAGCATACTAGAGCAAAGGATGGAGAGATGAGGGGAGGAGAGGCCAGACTCCGGCCCTTTGTGTGCAAATTTCCCACCACGGTCCTTGTAGTTTCTTAGCAGTTAATTAAAGAGGCAGGAGGCGGAGGACACTGGATGGGGTCGAGGGTCTTGTGAGCGTTCCACGCCGCATGAATGAAGGAATTGTCCTAAACTGGGCGGCAAGAGGCCAAACAATGTCAAAAGCAATTAGCGCTGGCACTGGGCAGCAAGAGTTTCCACTAGTGAACAAGCAAAGGCTACATCAGACACGCACACTGATATTTCAGGACAGAGAAACAGTGTGTTTGTGTCACAGGATGAGGCTCTAGTGGCCTGAGAAGGTGCGAAATGGGCGACCACCCGCCAGCACACTCCAGCATAGCAAGGTGTGTGCTAGTGTGTCATGATTTGTGCTTATGCCATCCAGGATTTTGACACTTTGAGGCACAATAAAATGTATGGTGGTGAAATGTATAACATAAACACATACAAAACCAAGTGGCATATGCAAAAAAGTTTTCTGTACTTATCCTTGTGTATGTATATTTTAAAGTAGTTTTTGTATGAATTGATACACACTCTGATTTATACACCGACAGTGAAATACAGGAAAACAGCGTAGCTTCATTGCAACACGGGTATATTATAGAAGCACTTTAAGGATGTAATCCTCTTGCTGTGCGCGTTTAACTCCATTTGCCTCACAAAAACAGAAAGGTCCTCAATATCTACTCTTTGTCCAGAGGCTATCCAGTGCCAAGTCTTGTTCCTCACCCTCGGCCTCTACAACTGGCGCCTCTGCTATTGTTGGCACATTTCCCTTGTTCCTGTCTTTATCCTCAGGGGTTGAAGTGCCACTCTAATGCCTCTGTTTCATTCTTGGCAGAGACATAACTGCCAGTTGTTAGTAGACACCAGAGCACAGCAATGTGCCCTCTCCGCTTTCATAAGTTTTAGAAATTGCTGCAAAAATTTTGAAGTTGTCCTATAAAAGGAACTCGAGAAACGTATGCTGAACAAATGCGCAAGTGTAAAATAGTCAGACTGTTGGCCGAATGCTGTGTTGGCTAATTAATATTCGTGAGCTGAGCTGGTCTTCCCCTCACTTCTATGCCCCAAAAATATTTGTCGGTTCAGAATGATGAGATTTCAGAAAAGGCATGGGTCAAAATCACTAATATTTAGAGCACTTCCTTAACGCTCTTCATCATTAAGCTCAATTTTCTCCTATCGCATTCTGGATACCTCCTGGCTGTATCTCTCCTCTGTATAAATAACTAACAAATGCTGTGTGAATCTCTCCCTTTCTCATCCTCTATCTCTCTTTGAGCATCTCCAGCTCATAAATCCATTAGATTCCGCAGCCAGAGACAGTGAGAGAGGAGTCCATCCCATCCCTTCCTCTGATAAATCACAGTTGTGTGTGTGTAATCTCCCTCAGGCAGGCCGGAAGAAGTGATCAGTGACAGAAGAGACGCACGTCGACACAAACCACCTTTAGTTGAGGGGGCTGAGGGTGGGGGGCAGGTAATCAGAAGGAGATTGAGAGACGGGCGAAAATTGCCATGCAGATTTAGAGCCCATAAACATAGAGCCAGGCTTCTACTACCCCCCTCTTTTTTTTTTTTTTCTTCACTTCTTTTTCTCAGCATCTCTATGGGTTGCTAATTAGAAGCAGGTAGCCTAAGACGAGAGCCCAGGTTACTGTAACCTTGATGGTGGCGTGGCCACTCTTCTCCATGCGGCCAGCTATTCATCACACCACCGAGGCGGAGGGAAGAACGTGCAGCATGGGGAAATGAGCAGGCCAAGACGAGTAACAAATCACCCCCTCACTCCAATATACCAAGGGAACATGGCTGAGCTGGCTACACCATCAGCAGGTCTGGGATCAGACTGCATGCAAAGTCTCTTGTATGTAGCAGCGTGTTGAACTGACCCGAAAGCAGCTTTCTCTACTCCGCTTTGCTGGTCACGTCTTGTAGGTTTAGGTAAATTTATGGTGTGTACCAGTTTTAAGGCAATGTAATGTACTGTGAAATGTCCTTTCACCCTTTCAGAAACAGAAGATTTTTGATTTGTTGAACGGTCAAAATCTTGGCATTCAAGTAATGCTCAATGAGTGCGTTTACATGTGTGTAAAAAAACTAAACAAAAAACAGCTTTATTTTTAAAAACCTGGTAACTTAACTTTAAATTCTTGTGTGGTGATGAGGTTTTGTTTATACCATTAGTAATGAAACAACATTTTAAAAAACATTTTTCTGTGCTTTTTGTACATATGTGACCCCCGACCCCATCAGTAAATGGGACATCAGTGGCTCAACTACAGTTTTGCAATGGTATATGTTTTTTTGCGCAAAGAAAACAAAAATAACAATTTACTCAACTATTCTTCTCCCCTGAGTTACATCTTCCGCCATTTTTTTAGATTTCTTCTGAACGCGTTTGATGTTATCATATGTCAATTTCAATAACTTTTTTGAACGTCTTTGCCTTTAAATATCTGCTAAACATTTCAGTTGAAGTATAAAATCATAACCTTGTGAAGAATCTGCTTTGCATGAACAAGATTAATTTATACGTGCATGAAGACTTATGCAGAGCGCTCCAGTGGCCTTTGACCACTCAGACACACTGAAGGCCAGGGCGTATTGTTCCTTTAAGAGCACACAGGACCATATATTAATACTTGGCAGGTAACGGCAGCTACAGCTTGGCAGCTCTGCACAGGGCCATAATCTTGCCTGCATATGTGTATGTATGTGCGTGCTGCAATTCCCCTGTGAAGCTCACTACACCAATTTTCAGCCCTTGGCAATCACTCACTCACCACACATCTACATACAGGCTGATGAGCTCCTCTGAGGACTCGGTCACATGACTACACCAGTCACATGACTCTGTTTGTGAGCTGACTGCACTGGTGGATTCACTAAAGGTGTGTGTGTGTTTGTGTGCTAATAGACTGGTATAATTAACTACTAAAAGCCATTTTTTGCGAACGCCCACATGATCCTTTCTGGGTCTATTATCAGTTGTCTTGCAGTTGAACTGCATTTGTAAATTTAGATTTTTGAAGCAGATCTGCATGTTTCTGTTTGCCTTTCATTTCCCCTCCTGCGTTTGTATTTCTTTTACTATTGCTTTTACTTTTTTTTTTTTTTTTTTTAACATTTAGACTTTACAGGGGAAAATGGGGTATTTCCCCAACATGAACATTTGTTGTCACTGCTTCCATCCCCCATCCTCACACCAAACTCATCTACTCACATGCTGATGCAAGCACATATCTCAGGTTGTTGTTGGCCACACAATAGATGAATCTCAACACTATGTAAGCTGCAATTAAATGTGATCCTCCTGTAAAGTTTCCTGCAAACATCATATGTCATGTTATGGTGTCTGGGCATTATGAAATGGATCTATACAATTGTTTTTACCATGAAAAATACTAAAAGTAGATACATTATGTTTCCGTACAATCTCTATCAGGCTTGCAAAAAATTTAGCTTTTTGAAGAAATTATAATTTGATTTACATCCCAGTTTAAGGTAAAACATATGATTTAACATTTATTAATCCATTTTGTGAACTTAAGTAATATATTTACAGCATTTATTACTACAGCTTAATCTAGGTTTTTAGTGTGAAAATTAGCATTTGGTTTAGTGCTTCATGCATTAATAAATTGTTAGATTGTCATGTTTAATGCATTAGCTGTTGATAATCATGTGTTGAGCCTTGAAGTATTAGAGGTCTACTCAGTTTTCTTTAACCTTAAACCGATATACACGTCAGTGATGCACCAAAAACCGTATAGAAAGGCATTCGTTATCCTGACAGACTGTAACTGATCCTTTATTCATAGCAGTTCTGTATTTCCTTCTTTTGAGTATCGCAAAGTTTTATGTATTGGTCATTTTGGCTGTTTGTATTCCGTAGACGTTGTGCAAAGGTCACCCAGTCATCTGAGCCAGTAAGGGAAATGTGCAACAGCATTAGCATCCCGGCTGAACTTTTTTGTCGCGTCCGTAACATCATCAATCAAGTTCTTGCAAGTCAGATGAGCGAATCACTAGACATGATGGGAGAGGTCGGTGAGCCTTAACCACACTGAAATAACAGGATCAATAATATCTGTCCAGATATACAACCGTAGTCCCACCATGCTGAGATCCAACACTCCTGGGAGTCAAGAGTTGGAGAGATGAATGTCTCACAATGATAAGCCCAAAACCTGAGGAGCTCAAGCATATTTTGTTCAGAATCCTTTGTTTTAAGATGTATTGATCTGACCTTCAGTTTCCACCGTTCAAATAACATCCATCAAACATGATGGTAAACATGCGAACTTAGATATTATTGATGTGGCATTGGTGTCCAACACTCAAAACACTGAAACCTTTAATGGCTGTAACTGTAGTTTTTTTTTTTTTTTTTTTTTACAATTTAATATTCAGCATAGTCAGCTTGCAATGTGCATATGTTGGCCAATTGATTTCTGCCTCTTACAGGTAAATCTTAGTAAAATATAATCATATTACTTGAACAAAGAACATGAAATTATTCAAATTCGGTTAGAGGGGTAAAATAATTTATTTTTTGCTTTAGTGGCACACCTCATTGCTCCCACATGGCTCTTTTTTATTCTAGAATTGATTTTAAACCCTAAAAATGTTATATCTGAATCTGTTACCTGCACACTTCAGCGCAGTCGTCTCACAGTGTGCACTGGTCATCTGGTGTACAGAGGTCTCAGGAGAACTGACCAGACGCTGGGGAAATCTACTGCTTGTTCTGTACTGTATCCAAGGGGCAGAGAAAGAGAGAGAAAGAGCAAGAGAGAGTGCCGGCCATGGAGCCTGACCGTTAATCAGTGGCTGTAAGAAGCAGATAGGCCGTAATTGAGGATTTATCTGGGGTCTTCACAGCACTTAGTGCCCAATCGACAGCAGCACACAGACACAGGAATGAACGCTTAGCCCCCTGAGAGACAGAGCTACAGCTGAGAGAGGGGGAAATGAGAAAAATGGAGGAAAAGAGATGGAGAGAGGTTAGATTTAGAGGCTGGAGAAGGACAGTGTGTGATCGTGGTGAGTGGAGAAGGATTGAGACAGAGTTAGTGGACTAATTAGCTTAGAAGAAGATCTGTTTAATGCGTTTTTTGGGATAATGACGCTGATTGGTTAATGAAGAGCTGAGCTTGCCAATGAGAAGTGAGTATTGGGAGCTGTAATTTTAGGGAAGCTACAACTGACTGTAGACTGCTACAGTACTAGCTAGTCATTAGTGTAAGTAGTTAAAACTATACAACCAGGCTAGTGAGTCAAAGGAATCAGTGAGTGATTTACTGGCTCATTTGAACAAAACTGCTGAAGGAACAATTCCAAACGAGTCTGAATGACAATGACTTGCTACATTATGCAACGGTATTTCTGTGTAAAGCTAGCTTGTCGCTAGAATGCTACTTCATTTTAAAAACAGTTATGCTAACGCCATGCAAGTCAAAAATTATACTAAGAAACTAGTATGGCTTTATTTGGTGAAAAAATTAGCTTAGTACTGGTAGAGAGGTGTCGTTTTGATCACATTTATGCTAATGTTGTGCTACTATAAATATACTGTAGTAAAGCTAGTAGCATTGCTTCATTAAGTTAATTTAGGTTTGCAACCATTATGTTAATGCTAGTTGCTTGTTCTGGTGTGTTTCTGCAGTTATTGGACAGTATGTAGTGTGAAAAAACATGAATATAAACACTTCACCATAAAAGCATATTCCATATTAACTCCTAATATGCCGTATATTCATCAAATGAAGGTTTAGTTTCAGTTTGTTCACATAAAATTTAGTAAGTACATTGGACTTGCCTCCTAAAATGACTATACGGCGTGTGTCTTAACATTATTGATCTAGATACACACCATCAAAACACATGTACCAATTTACATCGCACATTCAGGACACACCAGCACCTTAACCCTGTCTGTTCATACATCACCGTCATATGGCGCGTGCGTTTGTGTATATGATCTTATTGGATGCAAATGTGTGTTTAAATGTACACACGCCCGGGCCGTGCATAGGGATGTTTGGCGTGGGGGGGTCGGTGGCTGTGGTGGTAGGCGGTGACAGAAATTGAGGGGGACGGGGTGGCAGCTGTGGGCTGCTCAGAGCACTGTCAGAGCAGAATGATTAATGAACGGCAGCCCCAGCTGAGCCTAACCTTTGGAGAACCGCGCAGGACATCTGCAGAACTGTCAGCGCTCTGACAAGGACAGAGCTGAACAACCAATTATTTCGCCATCACTAAGGTGGGCTGTCAGCTTAATCCTAGCCATTCACTTAGGCAAGGACAGGCAAATTTCTCCTTT
Organism: Enteromius trimaculatus; assembly: GCA_032361065.1. Lineage (NCBI taxonomy): Eukaryota > Metazoa > Chordata > Actinopteri > Cypriniformes > Cyprinidae > Enteromius > Enteromius trimaculatus. Next base: position 13,619,164 of record JAUMHP010000070.1, read on the forward strand.
ACATACACAGAGAGGCAGGGCGCTACACGGACACACACACATACACACAAACAGACACACAGCCACATACAAACTGCTTCGCTGAAACACATACACACACATGCCCAGACAAAATAGAATTAACCCCTCCTGTGCCAGAGGTGGTAGCAGACTGGTAACTCCTGCTAGGAAAGACATGGCTTACAAAAATTGACTGGAGTGGTACAAAGATACAGTGTTGTTGGCATCAGATGGCAGTACCATAATACTTTGAGAGGTACTAAAGTACTCATTAATTTTTCTAATTATAAAGGTTTAATAAATGCCACAATATTGTGAAATGAATGGTAGTACCATAATATATGCAATAGTACTGAAAAATGACCATATAGTATTTAAATACTCAAAAGTACTGATAAACACTAGTATTTCAGTACCATGGTGCATGGTCAAAAATATGGTAGTCCCATGGTACTTTGATATATACCATGGTTTTTAATAACTAATTGAATGTTATGGTATTTACTGTGGTACTGTGTCCATGGTACTAGTCATACTCAAACTGAGGTAAAATTATATGATGAATATGATTTATTTTTGGTAACAGCTGCATCATTCAGGCACAAAAGAGGATTGTTAAATGAATGAATTTCAATTAGGTTGACTGTATTAAACGTGACCTTAATCTTTAACTATAAAACTGTAAAAGACCCTAATTTCTCGAATTTATAGTGATTAACAGCAGCATTCATCTAAATATTTTGCTTTAATGTAGAAGATATCAAATAGCCTGCAGGCACTTCAATCAGTGACACATTTTTTGTCTGTGTATTTAACCGATTTATCACTAAAATGAATCAGAGTTTCCAAAATAAAAAAAGACAAATATAGGAGAGTGTGTTTACAATATGACATTTTTTTGTGTGTTATTAGTGACTCTATGATAAAGGCTGATCCTCTTGTTCGTAGCATAGCCATTTCTGGTTACTTTTAGTTACACTGTATTAGTGTTGTCACAACTCACATGATTTTATTTGGACAAGATATTTATTCTGAGTGAACTATTAGCTGAAATCTCTGTACAGATCTCAGAAGTAATATTGAGTTTTTGCAGGTCAGCGTGAAGTCGCTCTAGTTTGGTGTCAGTCATTGAGACCTGAAGACTCACAGTGACATGACTGGCCATCTTAACTGCAGCCCTCTTAACACACGCTAATCAACCAGTGATTAGCTGCAAGCATTGATTTACTTTCCAGCGCTGAGTGTGTACGTGCATCCGCATTTGTGTGCACGTGAGTATGTACAGCACTTCTAATGAGCCTGTATGTGTTGACTGTGTGTGTATGACAGCGCTTCTGTGTCTCTGAGAGTTTGAACTCTGCTGCAGGGTTTCTGCAAGGGTGCTGTGTATGTGTGTGTGAGTGATGGTGATCTGATTGAGGCGTTTCCTTGGCACTAACGAATGGAGCTTGGCCGGCGAGCCTATTGACAGACTGCTGATGAAGCTCCAGGGAGAGAGAAGGGGAAATTAGGCGGGGATAAAATCAATTACCTTTAAAGCTGTCCCTCATCGCTGGCTGGCTCAGAGTGTGTGTGTGTGTGTGTGATTCTGTGGAGGTGAACTGTTTTGATTGTGACATATTTGCATCATTTAGGTGTGCTTTGTTGTGTCTGATCGGTTGTAGTGCTTTTTTTTTGCCTTGTTATTAGGTAAAAATATCTAAACATCTTTGTATCAAGATAAATAATGAAGTATTTGAGAAGTAAAAGATGAATCCTTGTTTTGTGTTGTCACCCAGTGTGTTTCAGGCATCTTACAAAACTGTGAGGTGTATGCTTACACTGTAGTGTATAATTCACTTTTACTATGAAATGCAATAAATTATGTGTATAAAATGGGTAATATAATTAATACATATATAATATTTGTGTATGTGATGCTCCTTATAATCTTAACATGAGGAGTTTTATTCCACATATATATTCCACAGGGCGTTAATAGATTTTCCACTGTGCCAAAAGAACAAATGCCGGTTTTTAATTGTCATGGTTAAAAAAAGTCTCATTTGATGACTTGCACTGTTGGCATGACACACAATAAATTGCTGACATCAAAACTACAAAAATGTCCCAGATTACCAGTATTCACCCTTTGTTGTGGTTCCAAATAAGATAAATACTCACCAAAGCCAATTCGTAATGGCGTTTGCCACATGGAGGATGTTAATTTTGGACCCTGATTGTGTGTGTGTGTCTCTCCGTCTGTCGTTTTATATGTTTTCCCCTGTCTATATCTGTTTGTGTAAGTGACAGAGCTCCAGTGTTAAAATTTGCGCTTTGTCCTGCCTTTGAAGTTGAGGTCAATCATGCATTCCACAGCCTGAGGAAAGAAAAAGGAAAGCAATGAAAAATAACGTGCTAGCTTTTAAGGAAAAGGTTTTCAGTGAGACAGTTGAAGGATGAAATGCCAAGTCAAGCCATGTGAATCCTCTCTGTGATTTGGCTTGTGTATATTCATGAATGAACTTCATGTTACTGTGATGCATGAGATGCCTCAACTGACACTCCTCAGTAGATTTGATCTCCTGAACCGATTCTGCTCCTTTGTGTTTAGACAAATCGGCTCAGCCTTTTGAATTCATGAATTTTCACAGACGGAGCGCACAGAGTCGTCTCGTTCTGTGGAGAGAATCACTCGTAGCTGAGGGGGGAATTCTTTTTTGGGGATTCTGTGATTAAGAGCTCATTAAAAGCTTGAGTTACCTCAAACGACAGTCGAGACAGGAAGACCTGAGAGGATGTGTTGACGTGGTTCTAAAGTAGGTTAGTGGACTGCAAGCCGTGTGGAGAGACAGACTCCAGTAGGAACCGTGAAAGTGGGACAGCAAATGCTAAAAGAAGAATTCCTTGTGCTGCTATGCGAGCTCATCTGTACAAAGGGTCCAGAGCCTGCTAATGCTGATTGAATGCAAATGCGACAAATTTTTATATATTGCTACTTTAGCATCATTTATGGACATGCATCCATAAATAAAATGCATCCACTGCTGATATGATAACCTTTTTTAGTTTTTTTATGCTATGTGTTCAACACTCCAAAATTATTTCAGCTTTAAGGCACAATATGAAAGTTTACGTCACTAGAGGTCGCATTTTCAAAACAATAACCGAGGCGAAGTTCGATGAGGCAATGACGGAGCGTTGAACACTGGGAGATGTTGTTTTCATAAATCATGTTCAAGTTTCATCTGTTTTATCACCTACACACGACTATTACTTGCACAATGAATAATATATATTTGCTTACCCATTTATTAAAACACACGCTAGAGCGGAGTCTCTGTCCAGGCCGAGGCTTTTGCGAAGCTCTCTCTATTTCGAAAATGCCACGCCTATATTTGTTCTCGCTTTATTTTGTTGACTGTTTTAATATCTTCTTTGAATTTACAAATCCTACAGAACTTTTGAGATAACATTGGTACACAACTGCATAAAATATATAACATAATAAATAACATTGCAAGTTGTTTTTGGTTATTTTTTACAAAAATCTTACATATTGATATATTCACCTTTAACTGAAAATTCATTAGTTTCTTCATGAGTTCATGAGTTTATTAAAAAAGAATCACTTAAAAATGCCATTCTTACATACAGTGACTTAAATACTCATCTTAATAAGCTTGATTTTAATGTCTAAATCAAAATCAATATATATATTTTTGGATCAATATCTTGAAAAGGGATTTATAATTTTTTATTTATTATTTTTTAGATAATAGTATATTTATAAGAACTTGGCACATATAAAATAAAAATAATTTTTATAAAGCTTATTACATGCTTATAAGCTTATTATTATGGCTGACTCTCTTATTTGTCATGAAGCCTTAAAGGGATAGTTCACCCAAAAATCAAACTTCTGTCATTAATTACTCACCCTCATGCCGTCCCAACCCTGTAAGGCCTTTGCAAAGACATTTACAGTTCATTTTCAGAACACAAATTAAGATTTTTTTGATCAAATCTATAAGCTCTCTGGCCCTCCCATAGACCGCAAGGCTCCTACCAAAATAAAGGTCCAGAAATTTAGCAAAGACATCAGTAAAATAATTTTTTTGAAGCTACAAGAATACTTCTTTATGTAAAAAGAAAACAAAAATAATGACCTTATTCAACAATTCTTCTTTCCTCATCTGTATACTGTGGCGAGATGTACGCTCATTATATAGAGAGAGTTCTCGGATTTGATCAAAATATCTTTTTGTTCTGAAGATGAATGAAGGTCTTACAGGTTTGGAATTACATTTTTGGGTGAACTATCCCTTTAATCGTGCCATTTTGTAGTTTCATCAGCATTATTCAGTTTTGATGTGTTTTTAGTCACATGGCATTTATGGCATTTCACATGAACCACAGAAGCTTTGGCAGATTGCCAGATTTCGAATGGTATACTTGCAGGGGTTCCAGCACCAGCTGAGCAACTGCAGCTCAGTACCAACAGATAGCTTCCTCCTTGCTTGTCTTATTTAATACACGTTAAAATGACACTTGATTTTTTCTTTGTGGGTATGTTGTAGTGGCTTAACACCAAGTCATTGACTTGCAACCAAAAGAGACAAACATTTTATACTCCAAGCTACCCATCAAAAATGTTAAAATTAGTCACAGACCTTGACAGAAAACCACTTGTCAACTGTTAATTCTGGACAGTGAGAGCTAGAGATTTAAGAGTGCCCACAAAGCGAGAGTGCTTGAAAGCGTTCCCAGAATCTCCCATGACTTTATTCAAGTTTTTTGAGCTCAGATGTAGGAGCGTCCAATAACTCTGACTTTAACAGGTGTCAGCTGACTAAAATATGTCTCTCTGTCTCCTGGTCTCTGGAGCGGTACAAGAGCTCCTCATTTAGCTTCAAAGCGGCGGGATACCCCCTCTCTGTCTCCCTCGCGCTCTCTTTTCCTTCTCTCTGTCTCTGTGTCTCGCTATTGCCTCTGGGTTCACCCTCTGCAATTAGCTTTTCCTCTCTCCTGGCCCGCCAGCTCTGGTGAATGAGGTGGCGAGGTGACACGGGTCAAAGAGAATCTTCTCCTTCGTGTAGATGATTATGTCTTAACCTACCGTTATTCAAAGGCACTTGCCTCTGGGCATGAATCTACTCTGTGTGTGTGCCAGAGAGACACAGTGACGTCTCTACACATACACACACACATAGTCGTACTGCTCATCGGGCGATAATGACAGGAAAATAGAGGTGGGACAGTGGAAAAGACTGCCAGGTCAAATGCGTGTTCCTTGCTTGTTTCTGAGAAAATGACAGCTTTGTGTGTGTGTGTGTGTGTGAGAGAGAGTGTAGTGTACAGCTTGAAAACCTAATGATGTACACTCAGTTATTTGTGCGTTTTTTTATGTGTGCTGCTGCTCTACGCAAAATAGCTGTTAATGAATCTTACGGGGATGGAGTTTGAGGCGTAATATGCAACTCATATTGATGTATAGTGGAAGACATAAGAAAATGCAACCAATTCCAAAGCAAATGAGAATGATGATTAAACTTTATGTTACTGTCAGAAGGATTATGGTGTAGTAATGACTTCCAACTAAGGTGGACCCCTGTGGGAAAGGTGTCTGGCAGAACAACACATTTTAGTTTTAAACTCTGTTTTCAGCCTGAAAGTCATCTAATGGGTTTCTATAACCTAGTAAATATAGAGCATTCCCCTAATGTGTATAGTGCTCAGTCATCTTTTCAGAGGCCAGTTCCTATATTTGTAGGAACATTTTGATTTTAAAAGTATAAATTGCAGCAATTATTTTATTATTATTATTATTATTATTTAAATGCTATTTTATATATACAGGAGCTGCAAGGAGGAATGCCCAAATCCAGGTGTGAAAAACTTGTTGCATCTTTCCCAAAAAGACTTATAGCTGTATTCGATCAAAAGAGTGCTTCTACTAAATACTGAGCAAAGGGTCTGAATACTTAGGACCATGTCATATTTCAGTTTTTCTTTTTTAATCTGCAAAAATGTCAACAATTCCGTGTTTTCTGTCAGAATGGGGTGATGTGTGTACAGTAATAATAAACTTAAATAAAAAAAATAAAAAATAAAATAAACTTAAATGATTTTAGCAAATGACTGCAATATAACAAAGAGTGAGAAATTTATTATAAATAATAACATATATTAAATAAATATAAAAATATATATTAAATATCTAAAAATGTATAATATATATAAAAAAAAATATTTATAATTATTTATATTATTATTATCACTAATATTAGTAGTAGTATTTGTATTATTAATATATTAAGATGGAAAGAAAAATGTCTGATAAGGATTTATTAATTCGCTAAACAGCTTTTATCTTTGAAGTACCTGTTTTGCTTTCATATCACTTGTCAGTCATTGATTATTAAAATAACATCAATGAGGCATCAATAATAATCTTTATTCTTTCTTTTTTTCTATTTTTTTTTTTTTTTAGAACAAAGCAAATCAAAGATCTACTCACAAAACAGCTCATTCTTACACAGTTTTAACATTTTAAACCTTATTTGGTGTTTAAAAAAAATCTGGATAATCCTAACCTTCTAACCCTTTTTATAGTATAGCCCTAGACAAAGATAAGGCGCTGAAAATAACACAGGGGACAAGGGAATTTTGGAGCCTGTTAGGGTCACAGTGGGGTGGGACCTCTCAAGGACATTCAATGTTTCCACCAAAAGTCTTTAGAGCTTCAAAGGGAAGTGGCCAGAACCCCAGAGCAGTGGTCACCCAGGGGGAAGGCGGCTGATGTGGGCAGCTGAGATGAGTTCAACCCGCTCCGGATCTCCCGTGCCCAGTGGAGAGAGCAGAGCGAAGCTTAAAGAGTAGGCCTCGGCTCCAGCGCTCCTCCTGTGGGACCACAAACTCTGTTTTGACCTTGAGGAGCTGCTAAGAACACAGACAAAACTTTAATATGTGGTTAAAACAAGAATTACATTGACAAATCTTATTTCTTAATGTCTCATGTTGCTTCTATATTGGATTTGTTTTTAGTTTTTAGACAACAAGTTTTGGTTTGGTTTGCATATTAATATCACAACAAAATTAACTCATTATTAATGATATTGGCAAAGCAAATAACAATAGTCCATGAGAAAACTTTCAAAATGTAAAAACTTTTTAAATGTAATTTAATCTTTTAGAACAAAATTCTGTGGTTATTTTTGGGAACGTTACATTCTTGGAACATTATTTTTAGGGTTTATTTACAATAATGACGGATAACAATTATGTAATAATAATCATAAAAAGTGATAAACATGTAAAATCAATGTTTTTTAGATTTAAGTCCATCTAGAAAAATGTTACTGAAAGCTTTATTTAAACAAAAAAGTAATTTTAGAAATAATGATTAAAAAAAATTGATTCTGTATTTGTAATATTGGTTATGTTTTAAAACCATAATGTAGAAAAATGCAATAAAATCACTGATTATTTTTAAAATAATTATAAAATAATTTTTAAATAATGGAGCACATTAGCTTAAGAATGTATTGACAGTCAGCTGTCATAAGATGAAGTGTCAAGCTCTTTTTTTCCAAGCTATTAAAATGGCCCTTGTGTCTCTTTGACCCCGATCAGCACGCTCATATCACTCTTTTTGATGACGCATAAAAATGTGAGTGTACAGTGTTATCATGAACTTCTGTCAAGTGAAGCAAATAAAAGGAAAAGCATATAATTTGGTGCTTTGGAGGTAAGGGTACAGTGCCTTACATCTGAGCCCAGACTGAGGTTTAAGAGAGCCAGAGTAAACATGCTGATCTCCAATCAAACAGCACTGCATCCAGCGCCTTTATTATCCATGCACAGCCTTTCCCTTTGTGTGTACTGGATCACAATGTGCTTCAACAGTGTGTACAGTCTACTTTCACATAAATCTCCAGATATACTGTCTGACACCAAAACCTGCCTCTGAAATATGTAAATACCTAGAGACTGTAAATGAATATTAATTGCTAAACTTAATTAAGTAATCACTCGATCTGTGAATCTGTTACTCTATTTCCAATTAATCTGTTAGTCCAATCAATACTCGGAGGCGTCAGCATTATAACCCTACTGCACTACATATCTGAGCTTCCTCATATGCATAATTAGAACACGTGGAAACGTTTAAAGCATTAAACGAAATATTTGTTATGAATGCTGGCAGATGCGTAATATAATGCATAATTACAGTAGGAAACAAACAAGGTAAACAGAAAAGTTATTTGCAAGCAAGACGATTCCATCTCTCCACTCCGTAGGTTTATTTACTCGCTCCCGGCCTCTGTTTACTTGTTTGTGTATTCATCCCTCCATTATAAGTGACTCTCACTTCCTCCTAGATGGAAGCCTTTTTCAGTGTTGAATGGGGATATGCAAAGGCAATTTGCTGGTAGTAACTTTCAGCTGGGCAGCTTGTGTGTGTGTGTTGTGGAAAAGGCAGTGAAGCGTAGAGGGCAGCCTCATTCCATCCCCTTATTTTGGCCCATTACGCTGTGTATAGGAGGCCTGTTCTCACTCTCTGCATTGTAATTATTTTTCACCCCAAAGGCAGCTGGAGGCGACGGCAGGTTCCTACGTTTGGGACCACTGCATTAGGTGTACATTGCATTATTTATTTGTACGCTGGCCATGGACGGACGGATGCCCCGCGTCCACAGAGACCGCAGGTATGTTCAATGTCACCTCATGTGCCGTCTCCAGCCTCAGTTGCACTGGTTTCACAGGGACGTAGAGACCTAGAGACCAGATCTGCTCAGTGTGGAGAGGCCTGATTCACTAGTTGGTGCTCACTAGATTCTATAAACAGTAGTGTAATGCGTGATATGTGTGATAAAACATGTTGCTAGTGATGCCAAGGTCATGATTCAATACCCACGGAACTCATGAATTACAAAATAAAAATGTATAGCTTAGTAATTTTATGATAAAAGGATCTGGCATATGTATAAAACAAAACATATGATTGGACTATGAAATATTGCCTCTGTATGAGTTAAGTGGCAGAGTAAGATGAGTAAATAAGAGGGCTTGCTAATGGAAGCCATAAGAAAGCTGAGACTAATTATGTTTTAATGAAAGATTATGACGTTTAATTTGTCTTTTTTTTTTTGGAGCAATGTGCAATGACCAACAAGACCAAGAAAATTGCAAATTTAAGAAGTAAATAGGCTTCCTTTTTATTTTGAATTGTCTTTAAATTAAGATTACATCTTTAGATAAAGTTAGCTATGTCATAAAGTTAACTATTTAAGCGCTAGTTTACCAGAACTTAAAATTCATGTTGTTGGTTGGTTACTCTGAAAGAAAAAAAATTTAAAACTTGACGTGTCAGTGTTTTTTTTTTGTTTTTTTTTACCTCAGTGTTTTTATGTCCTCATTGACCTTCATTCTATGGGCAAAAACAGTTAAACAAGTATATCTATATATTCAGGTTTTGATTGAGAATTCAGGGCGAGAAAGTGATAACAAAATCTTTATTTTTGGGTAAACTATACTTTTAACTTTTAAGATCATTTTTCTAGAGCAATGAGTTGGACACAGACTATGATGATGTACAGTATTTCCACCATAATTAACATTGTTTAAAAAAATGATTAATGCTGCTGCTTGAGTTTTTCTGATACATGTTTGATACATATTTTTGAGGGAAAATGGGAATGTAAAAAATACAGTTTTTAAAGAAATAGTTTACCTAAAAACAAACAAAAAAAGATTATCTCATTGCAAACCCATAAGACCTTTCAATTTCAGTTGCATTCATTCAATGGAGGGTCAGAAAGCTCTCGGATTTAATCAGAAATATCTTACTTTGTGTTCTGAAAATGAACAAAGGTTTTACAGGTTTGGAACAACATGAGGCTTAGTTTCCATTTATGAGTATAGAAGTTTACCCCACTATGTGGACTTCTGCTTCGAAGAACCCCAGAAGCCCAAAACAAGTCCATAATTAATAATTCATCTCATATTTGACTCTATCTATTGTTGAAATTTCTGAAGACTGCATGTGGTCACCATGTCCTGGCTGTTTTAAGGCCAGAAGGGAAGGTGGGCACCACGCGCTGTTGTTTGGGATATGGCACAGCAGAGTGTGTCAGATAGTTTTAGCCCTGTCCAAACAGTATGACATGCTTGCTGTGTAACGTGCTGCCGCGGGATGCTGTTACATGTGCTGCGCCTCATGTGTCCGAGCTGACAGTACACTGGGCATTGTAGACAGTATCTGGTGTGTTAGTTAGGCTGATCCGGTGTCAGTAGGTCAGCGATCCTTCCGTCCCAAGGGGGATAATGGCCATGTAGTGTGCGCGCGGCCGGCTGTGTATCTCTCGTGGCCCCACTGACCTGTCAGATCAGAGGCTGCGGTCCTCACTAAGCTCTTCTGTGACATCCTCACCCCTGTCCCTTTCAGCATGCCTTCACCGTCCCACATATGCACGCGTACACAATACGACAACATCAACGGAATCAGCCAGGCTTCCTCGCTCACATGAGACTCTGACATGACAGGCCCGACTGGGAAAAAAAAAGCCCATCTTCTCCCTTCAGTTTTTTTCTCCCTTCCGACTCTCTGAATTTTCTCTATATCTTCGCCCTCTCGGGAAGAGGTGGGCGATAGGGCGAGTTCAGGCCGCTCTGTGGACCTGAGAGAGAGAGGTTGGGAGGGAAATAGATGTGGAAAGGAGTGTGTTCTGCACTGGCCTCCACGCCCTAATCGAAGCTGACACTATTGAAGCCACCCGGATGGACAGAGAGGTGGGGCAGCATATTGCGGGCGGCAGCCTCCAATTATTTTTCTGGCTCATAAGTGTGGCTTGTTTAACGGGGGCCTGCATGGCTGACAGGAGCCTGATCTGCCAGCAGCCTGTCACACCGCCACGGCCACGAGTCCTCCCCAGGGCAAGCACAGCTAACTTCAGTCTACTCCTCGCCAAACACACACACACACACAAGTGCATGTGGGAGAGGGAAAGAAAGAGAGAGACTGATTTGCTCTCCCAACCGTGTTTGTGTGGAAGAATGTTCATGTGTATTAGCCAGGATGTTTGTGCCCGGCGACTCGACACTCCGCTTGGCGCACTTCTTCTCCCCTTAGCGCACTTATTTAAAGCTCTCGTTTGGGTCTTAGCAATGCTTAAATGCCTGGCTGGATGGGCACGATCTGACATGGAGTGTGAGCGGCGAGCGTGTACGCGTAGCATATGGTTAGCCGAAACGGTGTTTTGCGCCACTTTGCAGGGCAACGCTTTCTGATTGACGCTTGGGGTGTGACTGAAGTATAATAAGCGGAGTCAGTCGGCGAGAAAGGCACAGGCTCATTTACACTTGCGAAATCTCCACCGCCGAGTGTACGTGCGCGTGAACGCGAGACTGTGGCCGGGCATGTGTTACTAAGAGTGTGAGCGTAAGTGTGTGAATAAGAAACATGAAATGTTGCGGTGGAATTTACATCAGCGACAAGATGTGTAAAAAGGTTTTTAATTGAATTAGTTGGAATCGAAAAATAATAAGTAAATCTATGGAAAGATGAGTCGGGGTGTAAATCAATAAAGCAAGCGTGCAGGGGCGATGTTTTTGGCGAGGAGCAAATTAAACAGATCTTTCCCCAAGGTTTCTGTTTCATATTATTTCTCTCTCTCTCTCTCTCTCTGTCTCAGCCTCTGTAAATCCTTGCGCTGGGAATTACAGATCAAGCTGGAATAATTAACACATTAAATAAAAGAGCCATACATCAATGGGAGGTCCAAGAGTAGGGCAGTGAGTTATTGTTTAAATTAAGGAAATACCCAATCTCCTCAGCCAGCCATAATTTGCACAGCCGTTCCCGGTGTTGTGATGCAATAATCAGGGTTACACAGTCTGTTGAGTGTCTTAATGGGCTCTGGAGAGGTGGGGTTTCCCTTGTCATCGGCTGGCTGGCCACGCTAGCCACCGCTGCCAGCCAGGAGAGGGTGTAAATAGAGAGTTAATCTATTTCCCACATGCAATGGATTTGGCATGGGCCCTGCTTTGAGTAACTCAGAGGTACGGCGCACAAAGAGAGGGAGATTTGATTCATTATTTCATTATGTCCCCTGCTCTGCACCGTAATCTACTTAACTTTAAGATCCACTCACTAATTTTCAGACTTTGTTAAAATTCCACTAACATCACATTTTCTGTTATTGAGTGATCCAGCGTCTGTTGGTGCAGCACTTCTGATCTGATATAATGGACTGCTCAGCCCTTTTAAAGATGCATTGATCATTTTTCGTATTGTTTCAGATAGACAGGATCAGGAATTATGAGCATTTTATCAGTGTTATAAAAAAACGTTGGCTTAAAAAGAAATGAAAATGTTATGTTAAATATTATTTTTTTATAATACAAAAAAAGGTTTTCTGTTTAATTTAATTGCAGTTTTCTGAGCAAAGAAAAAAATATATATTTTCCTTGTTTTACAGAAGACACCCACTAAAATGCCATTCATTAATATGTACAAATAAGAATAAGCATTATTATTACAATTAATGACAATGTGACAACCAAATTTCGACATATTGTTCTCCCAAAACTTCTTTGAAACCTTAAAAGTAGATACTATACTTACATTTAATGTTCTTTCTATGGACACAAAATCACTTTTATAAATTTCTTGCAAATGACATATCATTGAGAGGAATATCTCAAATTAAATCCTATGTTGTCTTATGAATTGCACAGGAAAAAAAAAATATTCAGGTTGTTTGAGAGAGACTGTGTCTGATTTAACGTCAGATCATTTTTTTTAAATGTACATTTCCTTCTGTGTTCAACTGTTTTCATGTCATACCCGTGTGAACGAAGATGCATGAAAGACAAAGCTGTCTTAATGCTTTTGTTATTGTAGCACACAATGGGAATGTTCAAGACACAAATACTTGGACTAAAATGTGAATTTGTGAAGTATTTTTGGAGAGCTCAAATGCTCTCATGCAAAAGTTTTGGCACGTACGACCACTACATACGTTGGAACACACAAGCACACATTCACACACTTATACTGCTGTTGAGGTGCAATGCAGAACAGGAGCTTGTAATGCATTACATGTTGCTGGCCCTGGCTGAAGTGCGAGGGAAGCAAGATCAATACTATTGACCTGTTTACCTTAGTGCAGACCACACAACCCTGCGCTCCCGTTTACCACTTGAAACATTAAACCAGACTATTAGTAATACTTTGGTCTTGCTCTTTAGCAATTGACCACTGCAACACAGACTCCCTTACCTGCCTGATGCAAAGGAGAATAGCTGGAAAAGGGCCTACCCATAATTCTCTGCGTTAACCCCCACAGGTTTACCTTGTTTGCCTGCTGACGCTAATATGGTCACTCAACCCTGTCAGGCTGCGGGGCATTGTGGGCCGACTGCCTCCTCCAAAGCTCCCTGGAGTTCTTCTGCACTCATACCCCCAACCATCCCCCTCCATGTACGGCCTCATCTCCATCCCCATCCAAAGGAGCGGAATTTCTTTAAATGCTTATTTTTTCCTGCTTCCCTTTCCATTGCTTGTTTGTCTATTGATTTTTTGAAACCCCTCCAGCCAGCCCTGCGTCCGCCTCATCCCTCCACCCCTCTGCGCCCCTGATCACCCACCATCCTCCACACACATTTATTTATTTCAGTCTTTTAGCCAGGGTAATTTGTTGGGGGTATTGACTTTGAAAGTGTAACTCTCCACACCTCTTGCCTTTAGAAGCCGCACTTTCATAACTCCCTAATCCCCCCCAAAAAATAAAAGATGCCAGGGGGCAAGGATCGTGGAGTGTCCTGGTATCCTGCTGATGAAAGTGATTGACATCTGGCTGTCTGTTGTGGAAATCTCGCAGCCTCTTTGCACAAACCACATCTCTTTTTCAGTTTACTGGATGAAAAACAAGACACAGGCTGACGGGTTGCACGAGTCGTGAGTCAACTGAAAAATGTTGCTGACCGGCCGAATGAGAGCATAAAAAAGAAAACCTAATAATAATAATAGTCGATGAGGGGTCTTAATGTGGGAAACAAATTCACGGACAGAGAGGAAAGGGAAGGGAAATTTGTACATATTTTACAAGGTGACTAATTCGTACGACCTCACTCATACAAATTCATATGATTTTTGATAAATCAAACCTATTTTTACGAGTTGCCAATTCGTATAAATTTGTATGAATGACCTACACCTAACCCCGCCCATAAACCTACCCATCACTAGGGTTTAAACAAATCATACAAAAAAGTGAGCTGTGAGATCGTACAAATCGGCCACCTCGTAAAATACATTGGTGGTGAGCTAGTGCTGGAAAAAAATCACATACTTGCTTTTTTGTTTAAAGAATTGAAGCCTGGGTGAGTGTAAGATATTTCTTTCAAAAACTATCTTGCAAAATTTGAACTATAGTGTATGTCAAACCCAAAGTGAGATTTTGTGTTTTTTGAGTTTTCCCCTATTTGCAGAACCTGATTGACAGCTGTCAGTTGTATGACCCTGGAGTGATGGCTTATTTGAAGTCTGTCACCAGAAGGGGACACTGCAGAGATGGAGACAGAGGCTTGTCACATTAAGCATCAAAGGGGAATTCACAGTGAATGTTAGAGAAGGGTTAAAGTTTGGGGGATACCATCTGTATTTCCCCATTACCAAGGGATATACAACACACTAAATACGTAACAATAGTTGAAAGAAAAAATTGGAAGAATTTGCGAGTGGTGTTAAAACTCACTGTTTAGTGTGGTTTCGCAGGGCATTGTTTGTGCTTGCTTAGATGTTTGCTTAGCAGTTGTTGGCATGTGGTTGCTATGAATGGTTACTTCTGAAGTGTTTACTTGCTTAAATCTGAAGAGTCTACCCCCGTAGAGCTTAGAAAAGCAATAGCACACCTCTCTAAGATGTACAACTCATCAATTCAGAACTGAGAAAGCATTCTGAATTCCAAATCAGTTCAAAGAAAAAGTGCAATTCAGATTTTAATAATATAAAATAGAAGTCAAATTCTTAGTGTAATACAAAATAGGAAAACAAACTTTGAAGGTTTATACTCCCTAAACAGAGATCAGCACCAAATTAATCTTCCTCACATGTGTGTACGTTGACCTTGCTTTGGCATTTGTATTGCACCCAGTGCACTTTGCATCTTTGATTGTGTCCTCTTGTCCCTTTTTGCCATCATCATCATCATCATTACCTGGTTTCACCACAATTTTAAAGAGGCAGGAGCATGTATAATTTTCAAGACCTTTAAAAGCCTCTTTTGGAAATCAGCATAACTCAGAACATGAGTAATTCGGGTCAGTACTAGAAAAACAACATCCTGAGAGCGAACTCTTGTAGAGTGCTAGAGGCGATTACCATATGCGTGTCCACACAGAGTGGCAGATGCCCATTGGTTATTCCTAAATGAAGGCTTTGACCTTGGCTCAGCCCTCGCTTAGTTCATTAGCTCCTGGGCTCTTATCTGCAATAACGCTATCCAAAAACCAATATACTCACTTTGTGCAGAGTGGAAGCCCACAAAGTATTACCATAGAAAATGACCGCCATTGGAATCCGCCAAGGGCAATTCTTCCTAGCCCTTAGTACACTGACAGAGACACAGAGAAAGAGAAAAACAAGGATAATGCCAGGTTAACCATCTCATATAGACTGACCCTTGTGTATGTGCAAGAGCTAGCCTTAGGGGTCAAGGGGGTGCGGTGGAGCTAAATAAATGAATAAATCAGAAAGGGAGGTGGGAGAGACAGTGTGTGGTCGATAGCGTCAAAAGCAGATGACAGATCTAAAAGAATGAATATTGATCTGAGAAGGGCCTGCGCAGGGCGACCGGTGGGAGGTCAGGCTGTGTAATTAGAGTGGTGGAAAGCAAAAGCGCTTCTCTCCTCCTCTCAAACACAACTTCTCTTGTACAGGCATGTATGAGTGTGAAGGAGCTTGTGCTTCTGATGTTTAATGACCATTCTGGGGAGTTTCAAAGCAGTTGTATGCATTGACATAGTAAAGAGATACAGTACTTCACCACAAAATGAAAAAGCTGTAATTATGTTGTTGCCCCTTAAGTTATTTGAACAGGACATTCGGTCCCAGTTTATATTAGGTTGCCTATGTACTTGCATCTGTGATTAATTTTTGCAGTTAGGTTTATAGTTACACTGTTGATCCATCCCTTACAACTTAAACAAACCCTTACCCACCCATCCCACCAAACCAGTCTCTAACCTTACCTGTATCCCACCTTAACAGCAGCAAAAGTGATTTGCAATACAGTATGAACACAAGTACATTGTACTTAATGTTTGATGTAAATACCTAGTAATCAAGGCCACCTAATATGAAGTGAAACCTAGTTTGGTTGCACTTCATTTTACAGTATGTGTACTTACATTGTACTTACAGTGTACTTACTGTACACAAGAAAGCACCAGTAACAATGTAACTACATAGGGCGGGGTTAGGTTTATGAGTAGGTTCAGGGTTAGTACATAGTACTTAGTTATTGTAATTACTACAATAAGTACATAGTATGTACATGAAGAGCAGGACTGTAAAATAATATGCTTCTGTTTTTACATGCAGACACAATGAATGGGGGAATGGAGCTTTAAAGCTTCAAAAACAAAAATATAAATGTAAAATAAAGACTGAATGCATATAGAAATATAAGTCATTATCTATTATCATTATCTATTGATAATGGGAGATGACAGTAGCCATTGACTTCCATAAAAAAATACAATGTAAGTCAATGGCTACCGTAAACTCTTTGGAAACCAAAATTCTTCCAAATATATCCTTTTATGTGTAACAGAAGACATATTTTTAATAAATAACAAATCAAATTGAGTTGTACTGTATGCACCACTTTATTTATTATTTTACACTTTATTATGTTAATAAAAATATAAAAGATGGTGGTCAGAATAATGTTGTTTAAAAGTGGAAATCTAAAATTCTTGAAATTAATGTGAAAGTGACGACAAATGATGATTGTGTCAGCTAATACAAAATACAGTGCCCTCCACTAATATTGGCACCCTTGTTAAATCTGAGCAAAGTTGGTTGTGAAAATAAATCTGCATTGTTTATCCTTTTGATCTTTCATTCAAAGAATTCACAAAGTTCTATCCTATCATTGAAGTAAAACTATTGAAAATGGGGAAAAAAAAACTAATGATGAAATATTTTTTTCTCCAATACGTCTTAGCCACAATTATTGACACCTAATTATTGCTACGTCTTTTCTCCTGTAACGCCTGAAGAGTTTGGAGAACACCTGATAAGAGAAAAGAGACCATTTCTTCATCCAGAATTACTCCAGACCCTTTAGATTACCAGCTCCATGTTTGTTCTCCTCTTTATTCCACCTCACTATTCAGGTCAGAGGACTGGGACAGCTGTGGCAAAAGCTTCATTTTGTGCTCAGTGACTAATTCTTGTGTTTATTTTAATATTTGTTTTGGAATATTGCCCCAATGGTAGACCCAACAATGGCCCATTATAAGATTTCTAACAGAGTCAGTGAATTATTGATATTTATCTGTTGGTATTTGATAGAATCCAGATACTATGTGTCTAAACAAGATGTCCAGGACCTCCAGCTGAAATATAAACCCACAACATCAAAAACACAGCAGTATATTTCATTGTACACATGGAGTACTTTTTATCTCTGTGTTCACCAAACCCATCTTGAGTGATTGCTGCTAAAAAGCTCATATGATCAGAGAAACCCGTCCCATTTGTATTTCCAGTCCTGTCTGACAACTGAACATGCTGGAGATTGTTTTTGGATTAGTGAGGAGATTTTTTTCTTAAACTCTCCTGAACAACATGTGCTGATGTAGGGGCTGTTTGACAAAGGTTTTCTGACTCTGAGACTCAACTATTTTCTGCAATTCTCCAGCTTTTTCATGTTCATAATCACCCTGGAGTGCTTGAAATTGTGAATATGAATGGGAATATACTTCGGAGATGTTTTAGCTACTCATAAAAGATTCTAGGGGTGCCAATATTTGTGGCCAACAAGTATTGGAGAAAAACATTATTTATTATGTCACAATTTTCTCCCTATTTCAATAGTTTTGATTCAATGATAGTTTAGAATTTTGTACATTTTTTGAATGAAAGATCAAAAGGATAAACAATGCAGATTTATTTGCTCAGATTTACCAAGGCTGCCAATATTAGTGAAGGGCACTGTAAATGATCAGCCTTGTGAATTAACATGTTGCCTGATAAAATCCAGGAACAGGTGGAGTTTTTTCCAGGTGTTTTTTACAGCAGCATATGAGTGGCATGATATAAACCTGTGTGCTGTTAAGGGAAAATGATGTCTGAGTCCTTGAAGTGTTGCATCTGATGTTTTTATGGATGGGGCTGCACTCCCTCTTTCCCTGCTTTCACTTTCTGTGTCTTTCACATTCTCACTTTCTCAGTGGCTTTTTTATGCTTCTTCTTGATAAGTGTGTGTGTGTGTGTGTGTGCATTGGATATCCTTGTATGAGTATTTTTCAGTGGAGGGTATAAGGTTGATTTAGTGCTCTGTGACTCCAGTAATGGATCCCTGACAAGCCCTCCAATCTTCAGTCCGTACATCCCGTGACCATTACCATCCGCACACTGTCCCAAACACAGCAACATGGCCGTTACAGCCCCAGGGACATCTCATTGTAAGTCGTACTTGGGATGAACCCAGAACAAACATAAATAACACCTTTAGTCTTCCTCTTCTTTACTCCTCCCCTCCCTATCATCCTGCTGTAAACACACACAGGCGCACAAACATACATCCAGTCTGGCACACTCATTAGCACAAGAATCCCACTTAAGAAGCTTAAGATGTGCAATATTTAAACATTGTGCACTTTTTTTTTGCACCTGAGTTGTGCCACCTCTCATTTTTTGACATTATATTGTCCCTGCACACATCGTATCTGCAGCACAGTGACAACTACAACTCTTCACGCCGCTACCTTCACGACCACCATCGTTTTGTTTGTGGCAAAGTCCTGCTAATGATAAACCATCACAGTTTAGCCCTATTTATATCTTCCCCCACAGACCAGTCCTTAACACACAATGCCATTATTGATAGGCCATTGCCATTAGCCGTGTTTACCTGTCAGCTAGCGCCTCGTTAATGAGAGAGCTTTGGGAGGAATAATGAGGAGACTGCTAACGACTAATGGATGTTTACAGCCACTTTCTCCTCTCTAACACTGCTAATGCTAATGCTAACAGCACAGCTACCACAGGCCAGTTGCGCCGTTTGATGCCGCCCGTCTGTAGACGACTGTGCAGACGACACTGTGTGGTGTTTAATTGGTGGTGTGATTGGACCTGAAAGTCTGCAATTATTTGGACAGTTAAACGGAGGGAACAAAGGAAAGGGGAGCGAGTAGTAGGTTCGGAAATAAAAATAGCGTTTGTATAAAGTCACGCCTTGTGACTTTACACATTAATTTTGTGATGATTTAGTACATTTGTTTTAAATAGAATTAGTCTCGTTGTAACATTGTGTCAGGTAATGTTTTACCAGTCTTTCATTGTTACATTGTGTCAGGTCATTTTTACTAAGGGAATTGGAGCTTATTGAAGACTTGCATATATACAGTAGTATAAGAATGTGCAGTCTTGTTCCAACACATCTAATAATCCGCAATCTCAAGTTCTACACCACAGATGCTACAGTACATCCCATCGGAGATGGGCTCACTTCAGACAGCCTTCACTTGCCCTGTGCACTCCTCTGAAATGGGAGCTGATAAACACAGAACCCCAAGGAGTGTTTGAACCCCACCGGTTGGACCTTATCACTTGGGCACTCTGATTCTGCACTAATTAAAACCCCCTCCTCAATGACAGAGTTGGGAGGTACAATTACGGCAGAGGCCTCCGGAGCCTCATCGTGTCTCTATTAAAGGGGCGCGTTCATTGTAATGATGCTGGAGTTTAATTACTTCCACGCGGCAGCCGTTGTAAAACACGCTGATAAATGGGCCAACACGATCGTGCATCATTATTTCTCCCCGTGCACCGGCCTTGTTAGAGCGATTATGAGCTGTGGTGCTGCAGGAGGAGGAGGAGGAGGAAGAATAGCGTACCTGTGCTGATCTAATACTGAAGAAGCCAGCGGCAGAGAGGGAAAGGCAGAGATGATGCATCAGTAATTTAGAATGAAGAGCAGAGCCGGTCCGTCCCTCTCTATACAAGTACGTAGAGAAAAGTTACGAGTTTCCACACACTCTCAAATGCTTATCTAGCTGTCTACACCACCAAGTCATGCTCTTGCATTCTCACACAAGCTGTATGCCTTAGGAACGGTCCTCTCGCCACACTGCAGTAGGAGACAAACAAATGTACATATTCAAAGTCATTAATTATGAATTTTTTCTGGTGTATGCCCAGTGGTAGGCCCACCCTGATTAATCTTGTTCCCTGTTCTTCCCCCATGCTTATTAAACTGCTGAAGCAAATATCTTGCATGCAATAAATCCCCCCTAGAGCATGATTAATCAAAAGCAGTGAGCTGAGGGGTGCTGGCAGGTGGAGTTACAGTGTTAAATCACCTGCGTGGCTGGATGAATGGTCTTTTGGTAGAAATAAGGAAGGCTTGTTGGCATGATGGGGCATACTGGGTTGAAGTCTCTGGTCATCCTTTTGCAAGTCACCCAGTCAGAGATTATAAATTTAGTGTAGGACCCAGATAACTGATTCTGGACCAGTATCTTAATCACAGAGGTGAGTGGTATTTTTAATGCAACATAAAAATGTATATTTGACATGGCTGTAGGTAAGTTTCCTAAATTTATTTGATCAAAAATATATTATAAAAATTTAATTTCGTCATGTGATGGTAAAGCTGAATTTTTTAAGCAACCATTACTCCAGTTCAGTGTCACATGATCATTCAGAAATCATTCTAATATGCAGATTGGTGCTTTAGAAAGCACTGTCAGTGTCAAAAATATGCTGTTTGGTGGATGATATGTATTTATTTGAAATTTAAAAAACAGACAAATAAAAACAATGTAAGTCTTTTTTTTATCTATGTAATGCATCAATTGCACATTCAGTCAGAAATGTTTACATGTTTTGTTTTTTTTTTGTTATTTCCGGATTCGTCATCCTTTCCTATCAAAATGCTTGCTATGAATGTGAAAACGCAGACAATCGAACCTGATCCCTTTTTTTTTTTTTTATTGTTATAACGGACAAAGGTTTCGTAAGTGGTGATTGACACAATGTGAGGTCGTATTTATTTTTAACGTAGTAACATCTCGGACTCAGTGTGCAGTGACCTGAATACTCAATAAAATGATTAATTTCTTCCAAAAACTTTTGAAAATAAGGTTCAATAAAAGACGGATTCAAACCCAACCCAGTGCTCTATGAAAACATTTTTATTTATTTAATTAAACTGAATGGTTTTAAGTACAAAGGTTTTATATATATATATATATATATATATATATTAAATCAACGTAATAAATATTATCCTATATAGTTATTTATTTGATGTTGCATGACATATTTTGTTATATTATCTGTTTTTGCTTCTTAATACTTTCTTGTGTCATCCTCTTTTTTTCTGCACTCTCTTCTCTCCTGTCACTGGGTGTGATGGTCTTTGACGGGCGGTTTAAAAACCGTGGTTACTTGATGCTAATTCTATTTTGTGGTACATTTAGATATTTTCCGCACTCTTGAGTGATGGCAAATGTCAGAGACGCATGGCTACGCGAAGCACACTGAACAATCATTTACTTACCAGTGCATGCTAAATGTGCATCAATATCCTCTGAATATTTAATCACGTGCTAATTACTGATTAGCAAAGAGAACCTGGTGGTAAACCAATTATTGCAAAAAGATTTGAAGAAAGGGCCTGCTCTCTGGAGAAAAAACTATTGAGCAGCTTCCAGGCAGTTGTCGAATTAATCTTATTTAGCTTTATCCTCGTATGTACTGTAAGTGTGACGGTAACAGTGGGACTCCGTATTCAGGCACAGAAAAACCTCGTTTGACTACCTGGTGATGCAGTTCGCTCCAAAGAGATGACATGAAAATGTTCCCCAGCGAGTCCATGCGGCAACAAAATGCTAGGCTGTTCAGAGCTGTTGTTCACAGAGGCTGTGCATCTCCCTCGGAGAGGCTGATTATGGGTCGGACCTGTCTGGGCCGCTGCTGGGACCGGAGAATTAGACCAACACACACTGCAGTAATAGCCTGCATGAGTGAGAGATCTGAGATCAGGCCTTACATATGCATCTAGTTCATGCTTCACCTATTACACGCTGTTCCTCGGCCTCTCTAGTGTCTGGTCACGTAGCGGCAGTGTGGAACATGGCCTTAGATAGTTTGTATGTGCGCATGTTTTAGCGTTAGGGCGTGGTAGAAACGTTAGTGAGTGTGCTTTGAATATATGTGCGTGTGTTGGGTGACATGATGGAGGGCATGTTGCCACAGCGGTGGAAGCCATGTATCTGGAGGAGAGGCAGAAATTGAGGGTTAGTTTTATGTTAATAGCTGGGAGGGTTACGCAAAAGTCTATTGACAGTTAACATGCCCTTCAAGGTGTTCTTTGTGGTTCAGCAGTTCTGACGAGGGGCCGCCGTTTCACCTCACCTTTATTTATATGCTTGACTACTCTTAACATTATGGAACACCAAAGGGTCTGGTTATTGGAAAAGGAGGGGAGGCAGAACTCGTCTTCACCGCTTCAGCCAGGTGTCTCGGACATGGATGAGGGAGAATTGGAGGGGAAAGAGGGAAGGAAGTTTGAAAATAAATTATGAAATATTTCACAAGATATTAAGTTGTTTTTTGTCTATCTATTTATATCCATTTTCTTGTCATTTTACAACAAACCCCACAAAACAGAAAAGTGCTCTTTAGATCATAAGTGTGTTAAAATCATAACTTATTTAATTTAATTGACATTTTTTCGATTGCCTATTGAAACTCTATTAAAAGGCACATTATGAGCAGGTAAAGTGGAGTAACCCCAAAAAAGCATATTAATATTGGTGATTTAGAAATGTATTATTTAAAAAATAAATGTAAATTTAAAAAACACCAATACAAAGATTTTTAACATATAATTGAAAAAAATTGCAAATTAGACATTACATTTTGAAGTAAAAATGCAATAGTATTTCCATGTAAAATAAGCTTAATAAAAAATAATCATGTGTTTTATTTATCGTTTTTTATTTACAACTTTTAAAAAAATCTCTCTTTTTTCTAACTGTGGTGTGTGATTGAAATCTTTTCTTTTTATTATTTCAATAAAATAATAAAATAACATTTCAAATAGGATATTCTTGTAAACCATTGCTCAATAATGTGTTTAATATATAAACTAATATATATGTATATTTAATGTTTACATTATAGCCATGTGTTTTTTCAGCTTTCTTTTTTTTTAGATTTTAAAACCTTTAATCATCCCAGACAGTGACCCTAAAGCAGGTGGTATATAAAGCGTGACGACTACAGTAAACAAAAGAGGAGAGGGAACTTACACATTGAAGGATTACCAGAGGGGTTTCATTTACAAAGCTCTTTGAAAGGAGGTCCAGACAGTACACTGGATGGTGGATTGGGACACTGCATGTTATTTTTTCTTTTCCTGTCTATTGAAATGTTTCATGGTTTCCTCGAGCCACACTATCTGTGTGTCTGTGGGGCACACGGGGGCGTGAGGTGCCTCCCACCTTTTCGACAGCGTGGCGATTGTGCGGGATGTGCTCTGGGTGTTAGACAGATACATTGCGCTTTTCAGTGTAATCGCTTTGCCTTTAACGAACAAGTGCGGTTTCATTCACCAGCCGTAGCTTTCACATGCTTGCATGGGTAGCACCGAAGCTAACATGCTTAAAGTTGTGTTTTTTTGTGTGGGGAGTCTTCTAGTGGGGCTTAGTTGGGGGGTGCATATGCCTTCTCAGGGTTCCAGCGCTCCGACAGACTTTCAGGAGGAAAATGGCAGGCTGTAGAGCACATTGAAACCATTTTTTTTCTTTGTAAGCAGTTCTCTCCGTATGTAATGCACATCCCTCAGGGGCAGTGAGGTGGGCGTGTCAGTAGATCCCTCATCCCTCTCGTCTTTCTCTCTTTCCTCTATTTCCCTCTTCACCCTGGCGTGTACTCCGTTCCGCCTGATTCTCTCGGAGACCCAGTGAGTGTGACGGAAGCGAGAGGCGATCAGATGGGCACCCTTCTGTGAGCGGGGCCAGCTGCCGGGAGGGAGATGGAGGAGGGTGCTGAAGACTGAAAACCACCAAAATAAACTATGATAAAAAATAAAATTCAGAGCAGAATATGACCTGCTAAGTTAGCTAGGTATGCCATTGTTGCAAATTTGGCCCCAACATCCTGTTCCCCCAGATTTTATGTTCTCTGTTCACCACCTTCCAAAAAATAAATAAATAAATAAATATATATATATTTATATATAATTTTTTAATCATTGTACTGTACATGAAAAAAATATTTTTTACAGTGTTACACTGTATACTTCATAAATATTTAAGCTTATTCTTAATTATACCATTAATTTATTATATTGAGTAATTACTAATTTGTGAACTTTATAGAGATGCTTTATTAACTGTCAAAATTAAATATTGTTTATTCTTTTATTATTTAATAAAAACTAATTTATTTAGCACATTATTTCAATTAAATGAAAAACTAAGTGGTGGTATTTGTAAAAATGATAGAAGATATAACATAATTTTAATATTTAAACTGTATTAAGCAATTACACATGCATATTGCTTCTTATTTTTTAGTAATTGATATTAGTAAGTAAATCAATAAATATGAAGTTATTAATAAATAATAATGTTACCTTTGTTACTTATAAGATCTAACTGAACACATTATCTTATTCAATCTACAAAGGTTTATTGAAATAAAAAAAAATTCGGAATTATGAAAATGTAGCTATTTCAAGATAAGGTAAAAAAAAAAGTCATTTGTAAGCAAAACTGTTAGTCACTGTTTTGAAGTAGACAGTCGTTTCCAGATAAAGGGTGTCAGGCAGTCTCACTTTTTCATTCACTGCTGAAATGGTTGGCCGCCTGAAAAAGTCTGAGAGCCAGTGTTTTAGAAAGAAGCTAGACAGCAAAAGACCTGAAGACAGAGAGAAAGCAGGAGGGGGAAAAAAAAGAAGAAACGACAGAAAAGACGTCCGCAAGCGAGAGATTCAGTTGTCGCTTGGGGGCCGGTCTTATCCCTTTAGCTTGCAGCTTTCTTAGAAAGAAACGCTGCCGTGAAATCACGTATAGCGTGGCAGGGAGGCCCAGGACCTGAAGAAGGGATGAGCTGGGGATTAGCTTGTCCTGGCAGGATGTCTGTGATCCGAGAGAGCTCTGCCGGCCAGCGTGTGCCCATCGCTGTCCGGCCCTCAACCAGCCACGCGCCACATATCACCTCAAATCCCTCTCCTGCCGTGGGCCGCATGCTCTCCTCTGTGAAATCTCTTTCTAGCTTCGCTTTCTTCCTTTGTGATCCTGTCTCAGTTTTTTGCTCTTTAAAGAAGCTCCTAACAATATGTGTGTCCCTTATTCTTCTGTTAGTCACTTGCAAATGCTTATGTGAAGGATGCAGCTCATATATGTGCCTATGCATGCACCGTCGTGCTTCTCATTTTCTGCCTTTTGTTGTCTTCTAGTCGCACACTCAAGATGGAGTACTTGGACATGCTTTTCATTTGCCAGTCAATACCCATTGAGCCTCTTATGAACGGGAAATGGCAGTTAGTTCATAACGTCTATGGTTGATCAATAGCACCTGCTATGTTCAATCCCTGTTCACCTCTCATGTCCTGTCCACTTCCTAGGCTTGAAATGGCCTATTGCTCATCATCATCAGATCCCGGAACCTCGGGATCCATTTTTATTATTGCTTTTCTTTAGGTGGTAGAATGAAAAGTGGAAGGGTGTGGGTGAGATATTTTTAGATGGCTGTCATTGCATCATTTTTAAGCCGTGGGCTCCAGGTCTGTATTTAGAAGGAAAAGTGAGGCATTAGAGATGATATGTAGGTTCGTTCCTCTTGAATTTTAAGCGGGTGACTCAGAAATATTGGACTCAAATTATGTTACATTATATACTTTTTCAAAAAGTTTGTTTACTTATGAAAGAGATCTTGAGGGGAAGTCATTGATGTTTGTCAGTTCCACATATTTTGTGTACGTGGAGCAAGTTAAAGCAGGTTTGAGGCAAATCCATTTAATATGTTGTTTGCATGCACATATTGGTGACTAATTCTGAAGGAAACTTAAAAAATGGATTGAACAGATGAAACAGATCCAAGAAAAATTGTAAGCAAGATCATTGGCACAATAATGACTTGAAGCTTCTGAACACTTCCCATGTCTTCCATTAGCCAAAAAAGCAGGTAGCCCTGACTCTATAAACTAATGTCATTGGGTGTAGAGCTGAGAGGGATGCTCAAACTGTTTTGTTGTAGTGCTCAAACCAAAGACCATTCTAGTTTGCAACTGCAAGATCATGGGTTCAATTGCCATGGTGTGCATTAATTAATAAAATGTACACTGGATGATAAAAAAGGTAATAATCCAAAGATTATTGAAGGGTTTTGTACAAGGAAACATTATTTCAGTATTTCTACTTAGTGAAACCGCAAAAAAAAAAAAAAAAACGGTTACACTTTATAATAATTACACACTATAAATGATTAGTTATAATCATTTATAGTGTGTAAATAAATGCATTAGTAAACATTTATTTCATCCTTTATAAACCATTGTACTAACATTATTATGCATTCGTAAACAGTTTGAAAAAAAATTTAAAAGTGCATCTACTGTATAAATGCCTTGTTCTTGAGCATATATATAATGTTTAATAATTGTATTTTCATACTTCATTAATGATCAGTTTATCATTTTTTCAATTACGTTCTTTACAAAACAGTTATTTAGGAGTTGTCAGTGTTTTTTAAGACCATTCAGAATGTCTTCATTAATATTATTATTTAGACACATGATAATAGTTCAGTGCTTTATTAACACATGTTCCTGCTGTAATTCATGAGTAAGTCAGGTAGTTCTAAAGCATTTAGTAGTTGCTAGACGTCTGTTTTTGTGAGCTCATCTAAAGTGAGGACTAGTTATACCTTGTGAAGCGTTTATAAAGCAGATATAAAAGCTCATTTATATTCTAATCAACAAGTTAAACAAACACAACACAGAAATATTTTTTCAAGATGTAAAAAAAAATGTAATCATACAACTGTAAACTTGATGAATGAAAAACAAAAACTCAGTTTCATAGAAAAAAAAATAAAGTGTACATGCAAATGTAAGTGCATGACAGTCACAACTTGTGAATCTAGTCTGTAAGTATTTGCCTTATAAATATGTTGTAAGTATAAGTATGTTGTCTTTTAATATCTCATTTGTATCTTAGACATCAATAAGGTGGATGTCTCCTAAAGGAAAAGTCCTTAATATTAATATTAATATTTTTATATAATATAATTAATATTAATAATAATACATGACTCCTATAGGCTTTGATATCTCAGTATTGTCTCAAACTGCTTTTGTCTGCATTCATACTATAAGTATGAAAAGAACCTAATTATCCGAGCAATACATGTGACAGCTCTCTGCTCTGACCCTGTGTGACCAGCAATATCATCATATCATTTTTTTCTCTCTTTAGCTCTGGGCAGTCAAATGAAAGATGACAAAGAAGTGCATTAAATCTGTTAAAGTATAAGAGCACAAAACTTTCCTCAGAGGACAAGCACTACACAGTACAAAAGTTTAAAGACTGAGGTATGTCAAAGAGAATTTTTAAAAGGTTATACCTAAAGCCGAGAGGAAAGTGAAAACAGATTAAGAGGAAAGAAAGGCAAAAATGATAAACATCCTATCCCAGACTCCCTAAAACCAACAGGGGCATAAAATTGTGACGTTTTTTAGACCGGCCAGACGGTTGGCCGACCATCAGACAGCTGCGGTTCTTTCTCTCTCTATCACTCTCTCCCTCCCTCCCTCCTTCTCCTTTTAGACCTGCTTGTTCAAAGCGACGCTGGCTCTTTATTTATGTGCAAATTTGCTCTTAGGCCCTACGAGGGTGGTGCGCATGCTGAATCTCTCTTTTCGGGGCTTTAGCAGATTATCCTCTCACTCTCTTTGGTCCCCGTCGCCCTAAGCCCGGCTGCCCTGACCTTTTGTCATTGAGACTTTTTTTCTTCTCCTTGGTGTCTCTCTCACTCTTTCTCTCGCTCTGCCTCCCCCTCTTCCCAGATGCCACAGACAGCAACCCCCCCACCCCATCACCACTCTCCATACTCCTCAAAGAACCATTATATCACTCACTCCCTGAACAAAGACCCCAGAGGGTGAGGGAGAGAGAAAGAAAGAGAGGAGGCCAGCAGCTCAGCTCTCCTAATCGATAAGAGTGGCCCACATGGAGCTTTGAAAGCTAATCAATACTTTTTTTTCTCCTCCTTTTTTTTTTTAAACCATCCGTTTTAGCTGCTGACTCTGACAAAATGTAGCGGTGACGCTGAATTAGGGAAAAGGGGAGGAGGGAGACCTCTGATCTTGAGATATGAAAGTGAGAGGACAGAGACCGATAAAGAAATAAATGTGAATGCCTACATGTTTAGAATCCATTTTCAAGAACATTCTGATATAATGATTTAGCCATGTCGGACATGTTCCTGGATCAAAATCCTTTGTTGTTCCTGCAACCATAATGCATATACCAAATATGATTTATGTGAAGGAGGGCGCAGTGGGCTTAAGGTGGCATTTGGGACTGGACCAAGACCATTTTTCCATATAAATGGTGTCGGTTGTTGGTTGATCCTAGAACCGGCCTACATTTTTACTGATTTGAGAGCCAAATAATGTAGACCATTTAAAATTTGGGGTCTGTTTGATTTTTCTGCTCGCCAAGGCTACATATATTTATTTAGAAACACAGGAATGTTGTGAAATATTTTTTGAATTTAAAATCTTCCAATGTAAGATATTATAAAATGTCATTTGATATTTCTTATCATCCTCATCAATGTTAAAACTAGTTGTGCTTCTTATATTTTTAATGGAAACCATTATACGTTTTTACATATTTTTTAAGGTCTAATTAATAGAAAGTTCAAAAAGTACAAAATAAAATATTTGTAAGATGTAAAATGTCTTTTTATATTAATTTTAATTAATTTAATTAATCCGTTCAGAGGAAAATTCGTAAAAAAATGTTGTTTAATAAAAATTCTGACCCCACATTGTAGAACAGTATAGCCTAAATGACTAAATTTCTATACATAACAAATAATCACATCACATTATGATGCTTTTTTAAGTATTTTGAGACATTAATACACAAACTAAATATTAGGGATGCACCTAATATCAGCGGTAAATGCCATCAGGTGCGTGATTTCACATTGAGCCGTATATACTACACACAGCCGTTGTTCACTGACGA
>JAUMHP010000070.1:13648756-13664986 GCA_032361065.1 Enteromius trimaculatus
GTAGTATATACGGCTCAATGTGAAATCACGCACCTGATGGCATTTACCGTTGATTACAGGACCGGCTTTACTGACAAAACGAGCAAACATATCGGCTGATATCCAGATCGGTGCATCCCTACTAAATATTAATTTGATCATTTGAATTTGATTTGATTCTTTATTCCCATACAAGCTACTTTTGAGGACAAGGTTCAAAGGTTAATTATGTATTTTAGGTCTTTTATATAAGACTAAATCTAAAATTTTTATTTGATTACACTCAATATTTGTGATAAATGTATATATTAGTTTTACGTTTTAAATGAATTCCACTGTGTTTTCACATTGGGGCATTTCCAATATGTAATATACTTGGTAAACTCTTTTGACATCTGAATTTAACTATTCTTCTTTAGACGTCAGCAGGTTCGTAAGCCGGTTACATTTTCTGGCCCACAACTGTATCTTTACTTTGGTGAAAATACATTGAATGGTTCCAGGTTGGAGCATCATATTTCCTGACCTACCCTCTTTTCTGGGCTCCTTCTAAAAAGACTCTTCAAGGCCAAACAATCAATATATACACATTCCTTTGATTAATTATTCGACTAAACTTTTAAATAAAATAACACTGTTTGCTTCGGCCGCTAAACACGCACCTGAAGTGAGTGCTGAAAAGTTTAGTGTCCTCTACCGCTCCACAGCAGCGCATGCTCTCTCACACACACTCTCACAAACAGGCAATGACCTGAATTTGCTGCTCGACTGCTGTGTAATACTCCAGCTGACAAGACCCCCCTTGTAGCTAAAGAGAGGACACTGTTCCCATCCCCCTCCCTTTCGCACTCTCTCTCTTTCTCATGCTTTTTTTTTCTTCTCTCTGTCTAATCTGTACAGTTCCCACCCTTCTGAAGCTACCTCCGAACAATGTGAACGCACACATACATGTGGGACAGCCGGTCTCTCGACGACCCGACTCACTCTTCACGCTTCTTTCTTTCTCTTTCATTCCTGGCGCATCTGTGAACGGACAGTGAAGCGTAGTTATAGAACGAGACCATCGAAGGAAAACAAGTAGCTTGTTTATTTGCACAGATGATTGTGTACTGGATGTGGTAATTAGCTTTCGCTTCCAGCTTCTCTTGTTAATTTGTTGAGCTCGCCACCTCCCAGTCTTTATTAGTTGTCTAACAAGGCTTTTTCATGTAAATACAAGCCCATGAAACGGCAATTAACCTCCCAAATAGGTATAAACCACTGATCAGCGACAGGATATTGACAAGGCCTTACTCAGCCCAGTTAGCGCCCAGGAGGGGGGACAGAAGCGAGAAAGGAGGAGGCGGTAAAAAGGGGGGGTAAAAAAAAGAAGGAATAAGCAAACAAATCCCACGGGTCTTTGTTTGTTGTGTCTATGGCAGGCCTATTGTTTTGCTCCCTATTAAACTTTGACCTTTAGGCACGAGAGTGGGAAAATTGAATTCTAAATGACAGATGGAGGCAGTGGGATTTTAGAGGGACATGGGATAGATGTGAGTTGGGTAAAAGGAAGAGATATTTGGGTTTGGTGATCATGTGCTGTGGGGTTGGATCAAGATTCTTTCACACTCAAATGTGCCTGTAATCATCAGGTCTTCGGACCCTTTCATTCTTGTGTATGTGCTTCATGGGGCTTCATGGCGTTGATCAGTGGTCAACCAGTGTGGGCTTTCAATCGGTGATGAAAGTTCAGCATAATGTGAATATATCTTATAACCATGTTTTTTTCCCAATGGTTTTGTTTTCCATTTTTACAAGGGCTGACATATGTGATTAAAAATGTGTTTTTTTTTTTGTTTGTTTTTCCAGTTTGAAAATTATGTTATCAGTATCACAGTTTTAAGTGTAAATTTCTTTTAATGACACAGTACAAATGATCAGTGTTAAAAATTGAATAAATGTAATGCTACAATACACAGTATTACAAAACACTTATTCATTTTCATAATGTTACTGTTTTATTTTTTAATCCTTTAAATTGGACCCAAACAAACAAAACTTACCCTCTAATCATCCTAGGTGTACAGTATGTGGCTTTTATTTTTATCAGACTTATATTAAAAATTATCCTAGTTCCTCCAAGCCTTTCAATGGGACTAAGCAAGTGTTGTCAACAGTTCAGAAGACGTAAAATAAAGTGTGCGCATCCATAGTAAATGATATAACGTATGCATGTGCCTCTGGGAAATACAGGAGCAAAGGAAGTTTCCTTAATTAAGCAAATGTAAACCAGTCTCCTCTTGGCTTATATTGAAATCCTATTTATTATATTGAAACTTTTCCCTTTAGGCTTCAGAAGCCTAAAATTGGGTGAACTTATCCTTTAAATTAAATGTTTAATCCATATTTTCTGTGAGATCTCCACTGTATAAGATCTTCAGCATACGAACACAATTTAGTTTCATTTAATTTCATTTCATTTACATTTTTAGCTCTACTTTTTTCTAATTTAGTTAAATTCATATGCTTAAATTTGAGCTTATGTTGTAGTTTTAGGGACCTGTAACAACAGTGCTCCAAACTAGCCATATGATTTTTGAAAACAGAAGATATGCACTTTAAAGTGTTTGCTGGACATTAAATCTCAATGGTCAAATATCATATGATTTAATGACCTGACCAATATACATTATTCTGCCGCAGTAGTTCAGGACAAAAACTACATATGTATGTATATATATATATATATATATATACTGTATATATATATATATATTCATGTGCCACAAATGTGATGCAATCCGCAAACCTACCTATTACCTCTCCATTCAAATCCATCTTTCTTGTGTCTGCCATCCTCAGTTCTCCAGCAACAAGGTGACATACTGCACTGGAGCTGCTCTGGGATCACTAGCTTTACAGTTCTCAGCTGTCGTGAGATAGTTGGATCAAGATCTGTCCCTCTTTCAGATTTACCCATGCTTTAGTGCAAAGTACGACCCCGATGCTGAGAAAAAGGTGAAGAGGAGAGCTTGAAAGTGGGATTTGGAGGGCCACATAAGCGGAGGGAGGGTGGGATACCTGCAGGCCAGAGGATCAGATACTGCTGTCAACTGCAGGAGAAGCCCAGATCTGCTGTCTATCAGGCAAATGTTGGAGATAGGGAGGAGAGGGAGTGAGATGGAGCTTAGACGGATCAGGTCTGGCTGTCTGTGTGGGCCGGATTGAGGGAAGCACGGAGACGTCTAAATGGAGAGTTAGAAGGAAGACAAGCAGTGACATGCAGCAGTCAATGTGGAAGAGAGGCCGTGAGCTCCGAGATTTATCAATTTGCAGCGAGACAGGCAGATAAAGATAGAAAGAGAGAAAAAGAGTGACCGAGGGCAAACTGACATTAAACTGTTTGGTCAGTCAGGGTGATTGGGACGTTGAAGAGTTTTCACGGAGGATGAAAGGATGTAAAGGCAGCAAAAATGAGAAAGCAGGGTGATTGAAAAAATATACATGGGGATTCTGTCGTTATTTACTCAACTTCTTGTCATTCCAGAGTCATATACTGTTATTTACTTTGTGGAAGGAAAGGAAGAGAGGAATGAGGTTGGCGACATGTGGACTGATCTGTGGAGAGGAAAGACGGGATGGAGGAAGAGGTATATAGGAGAGTGGCTGGGAGGTTTAAGGTGTCCGTATGTGTTGGTGTCGCAATTGGTTAAGTGAGAGGAACAGGGTTAAATTAGGCAGAAAGAGGGATTGCGAGACCCTGTCAGGATGCTGGCTACTGCTCCAGCCAGCCTGGAGAGCAGACCTGGCATGGCCCACTGCCCCCCAGAACCTACTGTCAGCCCTCATGACCACACACACACAAGAACACACACTGACCCAACTCATGCATTCACACACATGCAGGCCAACGAGAAATCTAGGACCTCAGGGCAATACATTTAAAATTATTGATGGATAGGGAAAATCACACACACATTCTCTTAAAATCACACTTCTGATTAATTCGTTCAACTGAAATGACTTATTTTTCCTTTATTATTCTTGTATAATTAAATATAATATTTGTTATTGTCATTTAATATACATTTTTTGACTCGGATTTTGGATTGGAAGGACTAATTAATTCTTAATAGTAATTTGATATTAAATCTTTGACTAATGATTCTGTTTGTAGACTTAAACTGCAGACTTAAATTCTTATTTTTAAACAATTTTATTTTATATAAAATATACATTTATTTATAATAATTTAAATGTAAATTACTTTATAGTAAATTCTAATATTTATTATTTTAATTGTTTAATGTCAATTAAATTATTTGTATTATTTAATATTAATTATATGATTTATTGCATTATTTTATTTTATGTGCTTTATTTTTAATTTAATATTTAATATTAATTCTTTGACAAACAATTCTATTGCTAGACCTAAACTTTTATTTTTATTTTATTATTATTATTATTATTATTTTTTTTTTTTTTATTATTTTTTTTTGACACAATTACCAGTGGGGTTTAAAGTTCCTCTAACTTTATACTTGTGTCTATTACTTAGTTTACTTTGGATTTAGCACAGATTAAAGTTCTGATCTGACTTGATGAAGTTCAGACTGAGGCTTTGTTAAATTAGGCGTCAATAAGGGGAGCTGCAGTGGGGGGGCAGAGCAATTTAACATTAGCATTTCATTTAGCATATCCTGTGACACTTCAGGGGTTACAAATCGCATTAATAAACGCTTAATTACTTTAAAAGAAATTCCTCGGGCATTAATCGAATATTAATTACTGCTTATCGTTGTCTTTTAGTCATGCTTAATTGCATGCTTTTTCCCCTTATTTGAACTTCTTTCTCTTTCTTTTTTTCGTTTGGAGACCAACATTGTGTTTCAAGACAACAAAGTAAGCTAATATAGTCGGGCGGTTTTTTTGTTTTAATGTTGGCCAACCATATTTATCACGTTTGCACTAAACAAAAGACAATTTCCATAAAACAATGAATCAGTTTGTCTTGAAGATGAATTCTCTGAATGGAAATGTGGGTGGTAAAATCTAAATACAATAGCGGAAACCTTTCAAAAGTTTATAGTTTTTCACTTAGCTCGCAAAGGTGGCCACGCTAACCTTCTGAGGAAGGCGGCACTGAAACTTACACCATGTGCTGGTTCTCTGGCCTCGTGCTCACACACTGAGCGTCAAGCGCACATGCTGCTCAAATCTACAGGGCTCGGGGTCTCATCGATGGACTGAGTCTCTCAGGGCAATCGCTCTTGATGTGTACACTGTGGCGTTTAGCCCTGTAGCCCCGACGGCCAGTGTCCCGTTCCACACGTATGGCTCATAATTCAAGCTGATTGGCCGTGCTTGCCACAGGGCATTATTCTGACCCGTCCACTGCTGTAAATCACTGTGACTGGAGAGAGAAGTCGGGGGTGATGAGGCGTAGTTTCCTTTATTTTGTGTGGAGAGTGTCAGCTAGATGATAAGCTTCTTGTTTTCCACAGTTAAGTAACTTTGATCCATATTTCTCTCATGTACAATATGTGAATTTATGCCTCAGCCTGTTTCTAGACATTTGTGCAGCTATTGGTTTCAAAGTTTGACATATAAAGGGGATTTGGTGTTGATTGTGTAGCTCTATTGTCTCTCTCGCTGCCAGTCTGTGCCCTGAGGCCCATCATACCCCCACAAACTGTCTGTGGTGCTAGTGTCATTTCAGACACTCTTCTCACTTTTAAGTTTGCAGTTGAGTAAAGTATGAGGACAGATGTTTGGAGAGTCTTTATTAGATGTTTTAGTGTTCAGGGAGAAATGTTTTTTTATGTATAAAACAGGCAGACAGTGAAGGGTTAAATCATTTGTCCAATGTTAAAAGTGAACGAGTCACACCTTTCAAGCTGTGTGTTTTGTTCATGACGCACAGCTAAAATCATTGAAAGAGTATTTGCAAGTCTCTTTTGTTGGTTGTCACAGTTTGTTTAGGGTTCTGTGCTAAAACCTGAATTTTGGCTAAATTCAGATATCCTTGACAGAGAATGCCAGAATGAGACGGTGGAAAAAGCAAATAAAACAAGAAAATTAAATAAACTGTACATTACCTTCCAAAGACTTGATGTGAGTAAGATTCCTATTCTTTTTTTCCAAAAAATTATAACTTATATTCAGGAAGGACACATTAAATTGATCAAAAGTGACAGCAGACATTTACAGTATGATGTTACAACATATTTATATTTCAAACAAATTCATCGTTTAATCAGGCAATCCTGAAAATAATTGTGTTTTGGTTCTAAAAATAGAAGTATTTCTTGCACTAAATAGCATATTTATGGCTGTAATATTTTAATATATTAAAATAGAAAATGTATTTCACAGTATTACTCTTTTGCTATAATTTTAATTAAGTAAATGGAGCCTTGTTGAGCATTACATTTTTATTCTTGTTTGTTATGGTCTTGTTTCTTTTCTCATCTGTCACCTGAATTGGAATCGATTGTGAGTCGAGTCACTTACGCGAGCTTCTGTTACCGTTAGGATACAGTTTATGAGTTCACTACGTTTTGGAACAGTGCTATAGACTTCACGAACATGAAGTTAAAGGCCTGTATAATGATGCATAAACTCGCAGGAAGACTTCTCTTGAGATACAATCAGGGCAAAGTCTTTCTCTAAACTACAGCGCTGTGCACACTAATAGTAAGGGACCCATTCCCAGGCTTAACCGAAGAAATTACCCAGTTCTCAAATGAGCAATAATCTACACATCTCTCCTTTGGGGTTGTTGAAGAGGGACGACAGGAGAGCGTCTCAAAAAGAAAGCGAGAGCGAGAGCAAGTGAGAGCAGAAGCGTTAGAGAGCCAGGTAGCAAGAGTGTGAAAAAGAGACCGAGCTCACCAGCCAGCAATTATCCTCTAATTAACACTGATGTCTTCCCCATGGACAACGTCCCATTCCATCAGCACGCTGGCACGTCTTAATGTTAGGCGCTAACTGCCTCCTTCACATATGTCAGTCCTCGTTAAGGGACTCCGCTATGCGATAATGCCCTCTCACTTAATGGCTTGTAAAAGATGGTTAACACTTACAATTTGGCGTCTGTTTCGTGTCTGTGCGAGATGACACGCGAGCTATGACGGAGGACACCACGGGGGGACATAATTGCATGGGGATAGAGCAGAGGTTGCGCTGCTGGAAATCACACAGTCTTTTGCCACAGGAATCGGCTACTTCCACCTCAACCATCAGCCTGATCAATGCACTCTGTTGCTGTTCGCAAGCGGTGCAGAGTGCGTTCGTGTAAGAGCAAGTGCTGTATACTGCATACTAGGCTTTTTCAGCCACAGATACTAAGAAATGTATCTATTTTAACTGTTTCATAATAAGCAGTGTTACTGATTTTAAAGTTTCGGGTGCAACTTCACAGCATGCTTTAAAGTAGTGAACTGTCAGATTCATTTCATTGCTTATACCGACTTCAGTTATTGAGGTTTACATATTGTGTGTAGCCAAACAGTTTAAGTTGCCTTTGACTTCTATTGCATTTTTGTCTATATAATGGACGCCAATGGGAAGAGAAACAACATTTAATTTAACACAGAAGAAAAAAAGCCAAACACGAGGGTTAGTAAACCAAGAAAGAATTGAATTTGTTCAAGCCACTTCCTGAACAACTAATAAATTCAATGATTTTTGCACATGATTAGTTATGCCGTGTTTGCTATTGTGTAGAAGTGTAGACACAATATCGTTTTCAAGTTTTTTAGTTTGAATCTGGTGTAACAGTTTTATTATTATGCCT
Organism: Enteromius trimaculatus; assembly: GCA_032361065.1. Classification (NCBI taxonomy): domain Eukaryota; kingdom Metazoa; phylum Chordata; class Actinopteri; order Cypriniformes; family Cyprinidae; genus Enteromius; species Enteromius trimaculatus. The sequence continues at coordinate 13,656,516 of JAUMHP010000070.1, forward strand.
GTGTCTCAGTTCAGTTTATTGCAGTCAGTTTTTTAGATCATAAAAATGTAAAAATATATTATGCATTTACGCATACATTAAACAGTGCTGAAATTTCTTATCGTGTTTTAAATAAATTGAATTACTATTTATTAAAATCTATTATCACTGCACTTATAGTTCTTGGCTCATCATGAATCAGACTCTTTTGGTTTCATTGATTTGTGACTCTAGAACCACTCTGACTGAACCTGTTCATCTCAATCATTGAAAAGATTTGACTCTTAAAATCGAAAATTGAGTTTTTAGAAGACTACTGCATATCTTCAACTATTATTTGTTAAACAGTTTAGTACGACTATTTTTTACAACTTTTTTACGATAGAAAATGAAAGAACTGTTGTTGCTATTTGTACTGCTACAGGTTAATCTGATCCAAGATCAGCATTTAATCTGAGCGATTTGACACCTTTTGTCTCTTACCGTTTGTAATTGACATTTGAGGCCTTTTATCAAAGACATTCTGTTAGGAAATTGCTATAGGTTAGTGTACGTCTTCCTCCCTTTCCCCAACTTTTCCGCTGCTGTGTCCTATTTCTTTTGAGGACGAATACGAGACGGAGCACTTTAGAGCCCTTTAAAACAGTCTGCATTAACAATCAATAACGCACATCCATAGAGAGCAGTAATCATACCTAAATGTCATTTGCCCTTGATGAACAAATGGCTGAGTAGGGCGACTTTAAGTGCCCCTCTTTAAGTTTAGTCCTTACATTAATCCGTCTCTTTAAAAGCAGGGAAAAATCTCCTCTCTTAATCAAGCATTAAGACTGAAGGCAAAGCAGCAGAGCAAGAGCGAATCTTTTTTTTGTAGTAGTAACTAATATAGACACGACTCTGATACCACAAGACCGTCTTTGAACTCTGTCCCTCTCTCTCTCACACACAAAAGAGAATGTCCTTCTTAGAACAACAATAAAAGCATGCAAACACTCTTCTTTTTTTTTTTTTTTTGTGGATTTCCTACTTGCAGTGTCAGTGCATTTGGCCCCTCTTCCTCACCACCCCCCACTCACTGTGCCTCCTTGATTGAGGGCTAATGAAAAAGCTGTCCCGAGTGCCGCCGCCTCCCTGTATCCATTAAGAATAATTAGACGGGAACAATTTTGATGCCTGTAACCTCGGCGAGTGTGGCTAATGGCGTTATAAATTGCTCCTTGTCCTGGGTCTTGCTTGCGTGTCGTAGCGCAACAGTGGCGCGGAGGGCGCTCCGCGCTTAATTCAAAAGCACTCTGTCAACAGCGCTGATTTGTGTGCTAAATGAGAGCGTTTAAAACAACAGCGGCAGCTCATGCATCCTAATGCCGATGGCAGGAGTGGGTTCGATAAAGAGGCTTGTCCGCTGTAATTAGCTACAACAAACGGCACAGGATTAAGAGAACGGCATTCAAATGGACCCCCGTTTCTCTTGCGCCGTACGTGCCAACCTCTAGGTCATCCCTCCATATGCCCGTTTCCATCATTCTCTCTATCCTTGCAAATGACGTAACGGCTGATTTGATGATTGCAGGTTTTATGTAGCTAAATGTTGTTTCTATGTGTTGAAATTTCCAAGAAGCGTTTTCGGATGATAGACGACGGTACAAACGAGAGACAAAACCAAAGGGACTTTAAAAGGTGTTCAATTCGCCTGTAAATGCATGCTGACAAGATTAATTGAGCATTACAAATGGTAAACTCTGAACCCGGGCCATCACGCGAAAACACACACATTCCCTCATCTTAGTCCACTTCCACGTGCCTCGCCATGCAAAAATGACTTGATGGGCAGTTAAATGCAGGGGTCGAGGGTTAAATGAACACTGTTGTTTATGAGGATGTGGTGTGAATCCATTTGCATTCTAATTTCCCCCCTTTCTCGAAAGGCGCACAGACACACGCACACACGTGCGCGCGCTCCTGTTAGTGAGAATGGGGGGGTTTGGCGGACGGCTTGTTTTAAAATCCCATTATCAAGTTATTTATGGAATTCACAGCCTGACAACTCTGCTGACCTTGTTTTGTTAAACATGAACCAGACATGATTTCAGCACACTGCACTGCCTATTAGCTTTTGTTTCCAATAGCCTTAAAATGTCAGCAACTTCAATCACCCCCGGGGAAGCTCCTGCGGATATAGGCTACGATGCTGTCCGAACGAGTGTGAACTCTCCCAAACCCCGACCGAGTGTTATCTGTCCCGGTTTGGTTATTTGCTAGCCGTTTTTGACCCACGGTCATGTTTTATGCTTCTCGATGCCACACAGATTTCCTTGCATGGTGTTTTTTTTTGCTCAAGCATATGTGTTCCTGTTCTCCTCCGTTGCGGTTTTGACTTCCGTCTACTCATCAACACTTCGCCTCAACTTACACACACACACACACAAACGAGAGGATTATTCAAAGCAACTTGTTTATAACACGCGAGAGATGCGGCTAAGGTGGGGAAGTGTGAGGTTTGCAAGGTTGTATGCAAAGTTTTATTTCACCTTCTGGAAGAGGGGAGAGAAGGTAGGTAATAACCCTATAAATATTCTCCGACTCCCTGACCTCCATGTGCACTTGTTAGCGGTGCATGCTGTGGTCTCATTGGCTGTCGCGCGTGTGACAGGGCCCGGCGAGCAATGATTTTGCAGCAAAACTACTAAATTACACTGCCGAAAAACACATTTGCTAGTTTTGGGGGGTTTCGGAACAGATGCGGCACGATAAACTTTCTTTTAGCGATTGTTCTTGTTAATTGACTCCCATTAGCAGAGAGGAATAGCACAACAGCTGTATTTGATTCTACATTTGACTGTTTTCAAGGTGTCCTGTATGTTGTGCTGTTTAAACCGATGTGTGTAATTTTTTTTTTTCGGATGTTAAGAGACTTTCTCCTACGCTCGCAGTAAGTAAGTGGGTTGATTTAGTTTGGAAGTGTAAAAACTGTGACTTTGTGGTGCTATCAAAACATTGCTGTTTGTTTAAGCAGGCTGACATAGTGTATGTGTCGCAACCAACAACGCATGTTTGGGCGAACAATGGCAGACGGAAAAAATATCCTCCTTTTGAGTTGGATGAATTACACACAGCAGCTTTTAATTTGAGCCATACTGTTGGCGCTCTAATGTATCAGCATCTACCTCCCCACAAAGCACCTCAGAACTAGCTAGCATTGGAGTTTTAGGGTAATATTCATAGAGTTACTCCTCATGAAACCTTTTCCACCACCCAAATATGTCTTCCATTATTCAGAGAAGCCCCAAGCTGTAGGCAGGAACAGATTAAATCCCCCTCACACAGCAGATATCCCACCAGAGCATCTCTCTACTACCACCAGGCCTTCAGCTAAAAGCTATTGCAGGGTACTGTGAAGATACGGAGATATGTGCCAAGATGCTTGTAGTCTTTTTCTTATTATTCTGCTGCCGGGGAACCGAAAGGTTAACTGGTTGATAAATGAACTCCCACTTTGAGTAAGCGAAGGTTTATGTGAATGTGCTTAACTTCACTATATCGCCAAGAATTCGTCATGTTTTTTTAAAGCAAAAGCCTCATTTGGATCTTGAAGCAGAGGTTAATGACTGATAGGCATCAGCATACTTGAATGACGTTTAATAAAGACACTTCACAGTGATTTGCAGAACTATGATGGCAGCAGCGACTCCTGTCTCTGAGTTTATTTGTGTCTGTGTTTTACTGTGTCCTCACAAGAAACTTCAAGCAGTTCTCCTGCTGCGGAGGGACTTTCCAGTGTCTAATGCTCCTCCCTCACTCAGTTTCTTTACTGCCATCTCCACCATGGGGACAGCAGCAGCTCTACTGCCATCCTGTAAACACTGCTGCCCCACCTCCCTCTTCCTACGCCCCGTTTCAGCATACCTCTGCAGGGGGACGCTCCCCCTAAACACCCGCCTCCATGCTCCTTTGTGTTGTGTAGGCCCAAGGCAGCACAAGGCAACATCAAATGCACCACAAGTTACACCGCAAATGTCTGTGTCCTTAGTCAGTGCCACCTTCTAGCACGTTCTCTAATGTTTTTGAACTCATAATCAGTGCTGTCTGAATGAGTCCTACCACCTTTCTCAGCTGAATCTATTGAGCCAGCTACATTTTTGGAACCTCAGTGTGCACCTTTTAGAATGCAATAAACCAAGTAAGTATAATTTTAACAAAACACTTTAAGACAAACAATAATTATAAATACTCATTTCCTTCTGCTTCTGCGAAAATCTTGAGCTTTCGGTTTTGTATTCACCTAGCGAACAGAGCAACCAATTTGTTATATTTTGATCATATTAGATTGTAATGTAGTATATTATTAAAAATAGTAAAGGTAATATTTTATAATATTATATAAACGAGTTCCAGAAGATTAAAATACCTTATTTATTACCTATATTCGGTGTTTTCCTCTTCCTGTCATTCCAATTCATCTTCCTGTGGGGTGTGGTCAGTTCAATTAAAATTCACATATGTAAGTAATATTTTTTAAATAATTTTGTAAATAATATGTCAGGGTGTGAGTAATAAAACGTCCAGCCAACAGTAATGTCAAAATCTTAAACAGTGTACAGATTTAGCTTCACCTTTATATAATCACCAAGGCCGTAACCCCACCCTAGTAAGATGCATGTCATGATATACAATAATAAGTGACTTTTATTGTTCCACAGCCTTCCTATGGGCTTTACTCCAGACGTCACATGGGTTATATAATACAACCTGACAAGCAACAGCTGTAAAGAAAAAAACAAAATCAGGGGTTCGTCTGAAATGATTGGAGATTCAGTCTGCAAGAGTCCGTTTGCTTCAGCACTGCATTGCCTCAAGTACACAAACTTGCACGTCACTTTTAATATATGAGGCCAGGCATGTGATTAGTATATCAGACTTCCTGGTATATGAGCGAGACAGATGGGGGAACCTCTTGACTCGACCCTGAGCCCCCCACCCCTCCTGGCATGCCCACTTTGTTTTCTGCTTCATCTGTCGTCTGTCTGGGTGCAGGAGGGATGGCTACTCTTTCTCTGACCCCCCTCCTGCCACCCTCACCTACCTGCCTACTGTTTGCCCCCCATCCCAAACACACCCTTAATAATGCATTAGATGGAGGCAGGAACCAGGCCTCTATAGCCCCTCACCCAGATGCATCCAGCCTCTCTATTATTTAACATTTACACACACATTCCAGCTCATCAGCAACTCAATATTTAATGTCTACACAACGAAAAAACACCTTGATTTCCTCCTTTCTTTATTTATTTAGATTTGTGCTTTTTTTTTCTTGGCTTGGGAGGACTTCTGTTGCTTTACATAATAATTCTCTCTGCATATATATTGGCAAGTACCACAAGGTTTGTTTGTGTGTGTGTATATGTGTGAGATTGCATGATGTGTCTGAAGGGAAAATAAATGTTATTTCTGTACATACTCACTTATAGTCACACACACACACACACACACACACACACACACACACACACACACAAGTTGCTCCCTTCCCGAAACCCCTCTCTCTCTCTTTTTTGTTTTTGCATGTTGTGCAAGAGTAGAAGTGGAAGGTGCTGATGCCTGGTCTTGATGTTATTGGATGGATGGGTTATGACATGCCTGCCTACCTTTTGTGCTTTAGCATTTGACCACTGCAATCTCACAATTCATAATTGTTAAAATATTGTTGTAGCACACATAAATTTATGTTCTTACTTTGCACAGAAACTAAGATGAACATTTAATGAATTGGCAGCAACCTTTTTAGCTTAATAGGTTTTGGGTCAGTATAATGTTATAGAATGGAATTAATTGTTTTGTTATTAATATGTTCAGCTGCATGATTGCATGCAATTTTTGGTGCTGTATCCTGCTGGTTTCGAAGAATAACATCAAATTACTCCATTTACTCCAACTTTATAGCATTAGCATTAGCAATAACATTGTATTTATATATGTACTTATATTTATAATAAATCTTTTTATACATGAAATTCATGTTATATACATATATAGATGTGCACACACACATATATACGTATAATATAATATGGATAATGTAATATGTAAAACTGAGAAAATAACGAGCAAAAATAAGACACTGAACACAATGCTAGTTTGTAGTCTGATCACCATTAGACCTTTCATTCATGTGTTTGTTTAGACTCCAGGTCATTTTGTTCCGCTAGCGTTGCTTTAGTAAGCCGTGTCTGTGTCTGTTAATGACAATGCTAACATTAAATTATATTAAAAAAACATTCTCCAAATGTGTTGTGTGCTGTGTTCCATCTATTATCTTTCATTAGGACAGTGCAAACATGATTAATATGAAAACGTAAATTATGGAACAAAGCATTCTCTCGTACAATAGAGGGGAAAGGAAGAAGGAGCAGAGGGCTTGGCTGTAGCTTTTGCTGTCTGGAGTGAGTCACAGCTTTTCTCTTACCACTGTTAAACAGTTAGCAAGACTTTGCTAATTATTTAATGCAAACACAGTCTATTTACATTATGAGGAATTAGCCTTTGTGTGCAGCAGGAGAATTAATAGAACCATTCCATGGACCATATATTTCAACATTACAGTACATCATTCTCTCATTGCTTGTGGACTACACAGCCTGTTGTAATCATGGTTGTCTTCTCGCCTGCTCTCGTGTAAAAATCACTGTCTTTGGAAGGACTGTTCAGTGTAAACTCTCAAAGGTAAAAAAGTGGCACGCAATTTTTAAATGGAGCGTCTTGTGAATTCAACTTCACAATACACTATGTACTGCATCTTTGATAATTAAGCCGCATAATTATTGTAGTTAAAAGTGTAGAAAATGTGGAATTCATGCGTTCTCATGTCTAAATAAATTCAGTCCAATCGCATGTCTTTCACTTTAAACTGAAAAATGACTCACTCTTGTGTCACTTAAGGCTTTGTATAACTTTTTCATTCGAAACAAGAAAGATTTATTTAGAAAAAGGCGTTTTACATTGAACATATGACAAAATCACAGTATTTTTTATTTAAAGTTTTGTATTTTATATTCCAAAACCAGCTTTCATAACAGTTTTGTTAATAAGTTAATTATATATATTTTGTATATGAGATTTAAACCCACTAAATATGCATAAAAATAAATATGTTTAACAGAGGCAATAACCAGGTTGCTTTTTTTTTTTTGCCCTTCTCTGTTTCAGCATGCCCTTGATGTCTCCCTGCTGCCTGTTGCCTTTTCTCTTCCTCCCTTCTTTCTATCCATTTGTAAACATGGAGCATTGCATTATTGAGTGCAGAAGCAAAAATCTATCGTAACAAAAAGAAAGCAGATGAGATGGACACGACCGTTGACAGTGCAGTGATGCTGGAAGCTGAAGTGACTTCCCCCAGCTCACTTCTCTCCCTTATGTGCTTTCCTCTCTCCATCCCCACCCCCTGTCCCCCCCTCAGTTTCTTCCTTTCCCATGGAATCCATTTCATGTAATTAAAGACACTCAAATGAAATGGCCCCACTGGAGAAGTGGCTTTCAGCAGGGAGAGTGGAAGTGCCTCAAGGAGCCGTCCTCGGGCCGTTCTCGGATGGCTCGCCGAGGGCTCTGCCACGGCGCGGATCAATATCATCTCAGTTATTAATATCAAAAGCGCATTACTTTGTTTTGCGCCTGGCGGTGCGCCAAAGCTCCGGGGCCCCGGCCGCCGTTCCCCCCTGGCCATTTACCAAGCCCATAATTTACTTTGGTGAGTTTTTAAGGTATTGTTTTGTCAAGGCCAATCAGTGCTGAGTAACAAATGATCCCAGCGGAGTGGTGGGAAGCCCATCCGTAAGTGGCACACGTGGCCAAACTCATTTTTGAAAGTTTCATGTCAATTACTCTCGTCCTTGACTCGCAGGAGAGTCGAGACTGGGGTGGAGGAAGTGAGGGGGAGGTCAAACGGGAGTGATGGCCCCCTTGCCCCCCTCTCTGGGATGAGGTCACAACACTAACAAGTGTCCCAGTGCCAAAATTAGACATGACGCTACCTTTGATTGGTGCATCGAATTAAGGCCACGGGATGAGAAACAAAAAATATTGAGCACTTAAAGGAAGAAGAGGCATTGATTTTTCCTGATGGGTTTACCTCATACAGTTAGTCCACCTCGGGGGACCATAGGTGGACACGTCAAGTAGAACGCCACAGAGGGGAACTCAAAGTATATATGAGATCCTGCCACATACATTATAAACGACAATGTAAGTTCGCCTCTATTGTTTACTTTCCATCTGCTCATCATTAATAACCTTGGTCTGTGTCTATACAGTAGCAGCACATAATCACAGCCTGATTAACCACTGACACACTACTCCACAATTCAAATCATTTTACTTGCTCATGCTCTGCTAAAATATTGAGCGCTTGTGTTTTATAGTATGACACAAAGTAAGGAGTGGCATAAATCATGATAAGTGTATATTTTCCTTGTTACTACTTTGCTTGAGTTTGTAGTAGTGTT
>JAUMHP010000070.1:13671732-13719978 GCA_032361065.1 Enteromius trimaculatus
TTTCCGGACCCTCTGTATGTATATATATATATATATATATACTGTACATATATATATATATATATATATATAGTGTTGGGAAAGGTAATTTTAATGCATTACAATATTTTACTCCCTAAAAAAAAATAACTAATTATGTTACATAGTTACTTTTTATGGAAAGTAATGTGTTAAGTTACTTTTGCATTACTTTTTTACAAGCAAATGTAAAGGCACACAAAAACAGTAACAATAACTGTTTAGTAAGAGAGAGCTAGTACTAGTGAAGTTGTGTGACTTTGCAGGTATTGGTGAGTGTGTGTGTGTGTGTGAATGTATAAACATGGGGCCAACAGAGGGGGTCAGTGAGAATTTATTAAGTTATTGATTGCTGTGTTCAGCATGCTGGTCACACAGCATAAAAGGGGTACTAATAAAATTTTTGGACGAGAGAAACCCTTTTCTGCCCACTCTGCCAAATATTAATCTCCTAATTTTTTATTTTTAATCCAGACAGAGAAGGAAAATGAATGCCTCTATCTGGCAGGGCATGGTAAATAATTAAAATTGAAAATTGATTGTTTGCATCTGGCTTTAGATTTATGTATGTGGGGCTCGGTGGCACCCTCAAGGGACCCACTTCCCTGTCTGCATGGGCTCGCTTTCTCGTGTGCTAAGCATTTTTTCACATTATTCCCTAATTTTCTAAGAACAGAGAAAGAGAGATAGAGAAGGAGAAAGAGAAAGAGAGAGAGGGGGACTTACTTTGATGAGTACGACATGTTATTTCTTTTAAAAAAATCCATGGATTGAACCCTCCCCACTCCCCCCACATGCCCCGTGATATTTATTACATTGCCCTGTCAATAAATTTAACAAGGTTAGTTTTTTGTTTTAGTTTTTTAAACAGCCTAATTGGGAATTCAATTAGGAAAAAAAGGGGACACTCCCAATTTAGAAAATTAATAAAAATCCAGACACCCCATCAACTGCCTCCATTCCACCCCCCTCATGCAATAGGAGTTTGGCTCGTAAGGTCATACTTGACCGTTCCTTGTAAAACCTGCTCCCGCTTCCTGTTCAGACTTAAAAACTGGAAAAAACGTCCTCATCCCCCGACGGCGGTGGGCCGCATCATTGCTCCTTCCTGTCTACACGACTAATGCACTCTGCCTCAAACAAGTAATGACCCTACTCTCAAATTAATGAGGGAGCCGATGTGCCTTTTGCAACATTTGTTTTTGCTTCAGTGCGGTCAGCGGTAGGCGGGTGGCGGTAACAGTGATTATTAATTGTGTGTTTGAATCCGCACATTGAGATGGATCTTTTCTCAGTTGCTCTCGCATTACACTACGTGTATAAAGCCCTTTTGTCTCTAATGGGAATTTTTACCGCAAAATCTGCTGTTGACGGAAAAAAGGAAACACAAAAAAGCAAAAACACTTGCACCAATCTTTGACTTAAATTAATTGTCCATATGACTCTGGATTCTATGTTTTCTAAACCCATAGATAAATTTGCACTACGCAGAATTGCGTAAAGAACATGTACATTTCAGTCAAGTCAATGTTGATTTAGACTGATTTTGTTGTTGTTGTTGTTCTTTTGAATCTTGAAATGATTGTAATTGGATAATTAACCTGTTAACTTCGAATTGTTAAGTCTATTTCTTGTTGTGACAAACAGGAAGTGATAAATCGCTCTTGGTTTTTTACGTTAAATACAATAGTCAGTTTTATGTTAGATCCCCCAATGTACCAGTCAGTTTCAGAGGCCCCTGATATGCGCATTATTGAGTCTCCTGTGTAAAAGTCATGATTATGATGAAATGCATATAATGTAGCAATAAACAGCCATAAACAAACACACACGCACAAGCTCTAATACATCTAATCTGACAGTGCTGCTGTAATTCTGCTATGCACAACCTTTTATGTTTTATTTATTTATTTATGGAAACTTACGTGGCTAAAACGATTCGTTTTTTCTCCTCTTTCGTTTTTTATAAACCAGGATTTTTATAAACCAGGATTAAAAAAAAAGTTTTATGCTCACCAAGCCTGCTTTTTTTATAAAAAATTTATTAAAACAGTAATTTGTAAATTTGTACTAATAAAATATCTGCAAAGCTGAATTTTCAGCAGTCATTACTCCAGAAATTATTTTTTTTTTAAATGAGTGGAAACCACTATTTTATACATATATGCACATATATATGTTGCACTACTGTATGTTTAAATGCATTTTAAGGTCTAAGGTTTAAGTCTCTGAGGCAAGAGAGCCGTTGGAGAATCCATTGCCTCTGCTGATCTTTAGTGTGCTTGTTTGTCTTTGTGTGTGTGTTTGCAAGCTAAGCCCATACATTTATTTCACAGAGCTCCTCACAGAGCCAGCTCCTCCTCTCAAGTGCTGACAGAATGTGGGCTATCTTTACAAATTACCTCTCTGCCACACTGTACGTTTTCTCAGTCAGCCTTCTCATTATAGCGACATTATCTCTCCTCTTTAAACCTACCAAACAAATTACCCTTATCATGAGTAGCAGACAAAACAATACCCCAGCAGTCCAAAACAACTCTGGTGTCATATACAGTGTGCGAGTGTGTGCAGCCCACCTTTCTCGCTTAAACGCCTATAAAAGTGTCTTGAGGAATTGTAGACGTCTTTGGCACAGAGAATGATGTTTCTGGAGTGGGTTGCTTCTTTATTTGAGTCTGATTAAGTCCTTATAAATTAAAGATTCATAACAAAGGAGATACAGGATGGGAACAAAAATAAATTGGGTAACTGCATGCAGTTAAGTGTATTTGTGTGTGTGTGTGTGTGTTTTGTATAGATGTTATTTAGATGAAAATGTAGGTGTCAAAATATGGAGAGTGAAAGCACACACCTCTTTAAACACACCTGCCCAACACAGAGGTTTGCGCGCACACACACACACACACACATTCCTGTATTGCGCATAAGGTATTTAAAACAATAGGACAGTTTTACTGTGTGATATTTGAGTCTAGATAAGTGTCACCTTATGCTGTTGAAATTTCAGCACTGTTCAAATTCTTTTGAATCGAAATTTAACTCTTCTTGTCTGGCCAAGGACATGACATTCCTCCTTTGATTTCACAAGTCTGCGTGTCCATTTGATAATAATATAAATAAAGAATGAGGAAAAGGATAAACAGGCTTGACTTGAGCATGAGATTCATCTCAGACTCCCTCAAGTTCCCCCACCGGACCTAATTATGAAATTAAAGGTTGAGTCTGGGCGGTGGAGGGTTGTTGGAAGATACCGAGTGTGTTTATATGCCCCAGCCTTTTGATTGGCTGGAATATGCAGACATGACGACCATATTTTAACTTGTCATCTCATGTTTCTCATCCACATAATTTATTCATTTGTTTGATCTGTGGTGTCTTTTATAAGCTGTTTATTTGTCTTTCTGTGTGAAAATAGAATTAAATTGAATTAACTGTACTTATTTTTACTGTATTTATACTATACCATACATGAATACATACTATATCTTTTACTGTTTTTGTTTGTTTGTTTGACAGTTTTTTCATTTTCATTTTATTTATTTTTTTGTAAAAATAATGCATCCTTTCTGAAAAAAATATGAATTTCTTACTGAGCTTAAACTTTTGAATACCGTTGTATTTAAGTAAAGCCTCATCAACCGGCTAATATCAAATTATAATGTATTCATTTGATATTCACAAAAATATACGTTTTTGCTTATGTGGGAAGATGTATAACCATGTCGAAATCTTGCATCCTATCACTGAAGTGGATGAATCCTACTGGACTTGTAGACTAACTGGCCTCTTTTAATTATGCTTGATAAGCATAAACGTTGGTCTTGTTTTCCATTAGGCAGTAATGTGTGGGAATCAAAGGCTAGGAGGTTTTCTGGTGAAGGGCATCTGTGTCCCTGGCCATTAAATATCCATGTCTCGCTCCCTCCTGCTTGGCCAGCATCCTGGAGCCTGAACACACCAGGTCCCACAGCTGGAGATCGAGCCTTACACACACACATACACACACCTCACAGCTCATATATTGCAGCTACGCACACACACTTACTGTAAAACACACACGCGAACGTGTCGTTAAATCCACCAGGCTCAGAAAAAGAGATGTGCATCTATTAATAGCTTTTTACAAGTACTTATTAACATGGATCCTGGCATTAAGATGAGACCCTTGGACTATTAATAGGATGTGCTCAAATCAGTGCTGTCGCATTAAGGATAACCACTAAAGCGCTGGGAGTTTAAGTGCTAACCGAGCAGCCCTGGTTTATTATGCCTTATGTGAATAATAAAATAGATCCTTTCTCTCTCCCGCTCACACACTCTCTCTCTCTTTTTCCCTCAGCGAGTCTCTACATACATGGCTGAACTTGGCAGGGCACTTTGTTTGAACACTGAGTAGATTGCCTTGTATCGTGAATATTTAACTTTCTCTGCCAGACCAGAGCTAACGTTGTTACACAGAGATTAAGTTGAGGAATGATTACGTGAGGATGAGCTACTCGTGTCTCTCTTTCTCGCTCAAACACACACACACACACACACTCAAACCCGAGAGGACTCAAGCAGGGACTTTATGTCACACTAAAGCTACTCATGTGGAAAATCACAACCACTTAAAAGCAATATTCCCTGTTCCATTTTATTATATTTGTGTTCTTTGCACGTTAGTGACTGTCGTCATTTGCAAATGCTCATTCAGTTTTGGCAAGATCTAATTAAGATACACAACACAGCAGGTCACTGACATCTTTTTGGTCGTTTGTATGCTGCAAATCCATGTTTATTTGCATGCAGTTGTATATATTTTACGACTATTTTTGCCTTTAATTCCAAAAATCACAAGCGAACCTCAAAGGTTACTCTCGTCTTCTTTGAGTGTGCTTTATCTTCGGCCAATATTACCTTTATTTGATGAATAATACACACAAAACTGCCTTAAATGGTCAGTTTTGTTGTGTCGATTGAGCATTCTAGTTTTTTTAGGTTAGATGCATATTGAATTTAAAGAGAATATTCTTTATATTGGCAGGCACTGTTTAAAGGTTTAATTATCACAGCTTTCAAAACAATTTAAAGCGATTTTGTCTAAGGAACTTTTTCTTTTCCAGAAAGACGTTTTATCGAGCTAATAAATTGGTTTGTTGTTAAACAGTATACGATTCACTGAATGCTCAAAACCGATTTTTATTCTTGTCACAAATGTTATTATGGCGTTACCCTGACCACAGTCTTTTCACTGTGAACTTTTATATTGCTGTTCAGCGCATCTGGACAACTTTTTTGCACTTCACCTGACCTGCAGAGGGCAGCACATGGTTGCGACATTTTTTTTTTTTTACATGAATTTTACAGATACTTTGCTCGCTGCATACACACTTTTATGGTTTCAATCTTCATTTTCAGCTGTTTTATCGCTTTTTTCATCTTCTTCAAGCAGTTTTTTAAAAGCAACAACAAAATGTTTTTAAAAAAAACAAGTGTTGCCACCTAGTGGACACACACATGATTGCAATCAATTATGGATTTATTAGGTATACTTTTATGAGCAATTTGACCAAAGTACCAATATAACAATGAGGATTAAATAATTGGATTTTGTGAAAGTTGGTGATATCAGACATTGTAAAATATTTACGTTGAGTTGTTTAAGTACTTAGTATTATTAGTAGTAGTTATTCGATTTTATTAATTTAGAATTGTTATTATTGTTATTCGTATTCCTATAAAAAATTCTTCAGAGATTTACTTGGATTATTATTTGGATTTACATTATTACTACTATTATGTCTTTTATTTCAATGTTTGTTACTGGGGTATAAACTATTTTAGATAAAGCGCCTAAATGTTATGTAAAAACATAAACTGTGATTTGTTACTTGTTTGTTATATTTCATCATGTCTACTGTAGGTGGGCTGACACAATTGGATGATCAAAACTGAAATAAATGTCTGAAATAAAGAAAAGATGGCAAAATGTCATATCTGAAAAGGAAAGCAGTATCTTGGACACAAGCTTTGATATCACCAGCACACACTCATAGTGATATGGCATCCTGAACTGCAGCTGCACTTTCATGTGTGGACAGGCAGAATCGCAGTGTTGACATGTTCTGTGGCGGCGTGGCTTTTTGCAGACAAAGGTGGGCTGGTTTTAATCTCATAATAGCAAAGAGTCCTCCGTTCTTTAAAGCGGATCAAGAACTGTTGACCAACAGGGTAATGCATTATTCACAGGCCACATTTTCCATCATATTCCACGCCACAACACCCCACCATCAGGAGAGGGGCGAGGGAACACCCGCAGTCGTCTCTATTTACCCACAGTCCTTTCTGTTTACCCACAGTGCCTCTGTTTTTGTCCGTATGGCAGATGCTCCCCTTATAGTGCTAATATTCCCCATCATACCGCACACGTTAATTATCCATTCATTTATAATGCATGTCCAGGGTTATGTGTAAAGACATCAGGAAGGTGAACAAGGAGGATCTTTTCTAATACTTTTTAAGGATTTTCCCACTTGTTTTTGCCCTATTTAAGAAAGCATCTTTTGTATTTTCTTTCTGAGCTTCTTCCATTTGACAGTCCATAAACTTAAAAAGCTTTTCTTTGGTCTTCTAAGGACAAATATGTGCAAAATCTACTTTATACTTTTTATACTTCTTCAAAGAACCCTGGAAGTCTTCTTCATTTCTTTGCTACCTAGAACATCTACTTCAAGAACAATTTCATCCCTAAAGAACCATAAAGTCAACTCATATATAAAATGGTTATTTATAAGAAAAGGCTTCTTTGCTTTACCTGAAAACAGTTAAAAGCAAGTCAGCCCGAATTAATGTTATTAAAAGGCTAATGATTATTAAATTTTTTCCTTTTCAGTTAATTTTTTTTTGTTTTCATTTAATCTATTTTATTCTATTGTGTGTGTTTTAGGTGACAGTTCTAGCTCAACATGCTAATTCATGTAATCAATTAATCTTTAATCAATAAATATTATATTTTAATGCCGTTAATCATTATTATTTATATTTTAATTTTATATTATATTATTTATTTATAAGTTTAATTTAGTTTAGATTTTTGTTAGTTTTCACAAACTTAGTTTCTTGTAGTTTTAGTATTTTAGGGTTAGTTGATACTATTGAATTAATTTTTTTAAATCATTAAAACATTTGACAGCATTAATCTTATCAGCATTAATTTTTTCATTACATTTTCTTGTTACATTTTACAATTTACATTATTAAATTTACTTTTATCAGTATTTTGAAGCTATAAAAACTATTTTGCTAGTTTGTTAGTCACTTACATTAGCTTTTTTAATTTTACATAATTATCTTTTTATTTTACATTTTATCTAATTTTATCTTTAATTTGTATGCGTGTATTCACTTAAATACACACTGTAACTCAACTATACACAATAGCTAGATCATTACAGTACGTTACTTGTTAGAGTGTCAGAAATGAAAAGAAATACCACTAGACTTTTGAGTTTAACAATTTCACAGTTGTAAATTGATTGTTGAAAGAAATAGTGTGCGGTTTTGCAGCGGTTATGTTTGTGTGCTTAGCCCCTGTGTCTTGGCCGTTGCTAATTGGCCACACAGTGATGCACCCCTCTAAAGAGACAGAAGGTGGGCCTCTCTACCCTTTCCTCCTCTCCTCTCCTTCCTCCACACCTCACCCAGGGGGTCCCTCTTGATCCACGTCAACCTTCCCCATCGCTTTCACTCGACGGGAGGGAGGCACAGTGTCCCTTCCTGCACTGCGGTCGACCCTATACCAGCTAAACTTGGCCACAGAGTTAGACTTTAATGCTATGTGATTTGATGATTATGGCTTTGATTTGATGGCTGACCGTGTAAGCTATCGAAACTGGCACATGGCAGCATGTGTTTTATGCTTTTGGCTAGTGTTCTGATGTCAGAGATATTCCCAATGGAAATGTCATCAAACACAAGCCGGGCAGAGAGCGCAACCAGCGCTGGCCTGAGGGAACGCTAAAACACACGCAAATGTGCCCGGTCCCAGACACAAAGAGATGCCACTTTACACACCTACACACACACACACACACACTCCCACTTAAAGATCAATTCATGCAAACATACACTCCTCCACACTCAAGATGTGCCAGGGCACTTACACACACACACGCACCACATACACACAGACACTCACCCTAATTGGCCCACCAAGCATCTCTTAAAAAGCCTTTGAGAGAGGATGAGAGAGATAGAAAAGAAAGGGAGGGAGGAACGGAGGGAAGTAGTAGGGAGCTCAGTGTGTCGTTCTGGGGGTTAATTACAGATGCAGATGCGTGTTGCCACTTGCAACATCGCTGAATTCATTTCCATCCTCCCTGCCCTTCCCCTGTGCCCCTGGGGAGACGCCATTGCATGTGTGTGTGTGTGTTTGTGCGGATGGTTGGGAGTCGGGATCTGCATAAAGAGTCAAGAGAGAGTGAGTAGAAAGAAAAGAGGAAGGAGTGATTGAGAGGGAAGAAAGGTTTGTGTGTGCTGCTGAGATATAATATCTGCGGTCACAGGGTTTCAAATCACAGCCAGTCTTCCATCTCCTTTGTCTATACATTTATTGCAGTATTTAACCAAAATATTTTATATTTAATTCAATTCTGTATTTTCAAAGACTAAAATAAGGAATAAAATATTTTTTAGAGGAAAGGAACCAGATAGATGAATGGTCCTCTCTGAGAGTGTGTGTAGTTACTGCTTACAGCCACATGGGGCTCACTGCTGTCTTATAGCAGCGCGCGCGTGTGTGTATAAAACTGAGCTGTCATATTGCAAACCCACCTGGCTCCTTCAGCCTGACCTGCAAGTTGTCTGAAAAGATGTCACAAGGACTATGAAGTATTGGGTCAAAAGTTCAGTTACGCAAATGAGTACTATGTTGATTTAATTATGTCGATCTAGTTTTAAAAAAGTATAATTTACCCAAAATGTGATTTCACATCATCATTTATTCACCCTCATGTCATTCCAATCCTGTACACTGAAAAAATAACTAAATAAATAGATATATGAATAAAAATACAAATTTTAAGGTTTACTTCGAAATAAATAAAAAGAGAATCGACTGAAACACTGAAATAAACATAACATTTTAGGTTACAAACACTGACATTTTAAAATGTCTATCAGGACAAGAGTGTCATTTTTTTCAAGCCTAAGATATCATATTTAATATTGGGGCAGTTTGTTTTTATGCATTACTTTTTTGCTATTTCGTTAAAATTTTGCTTCTGTATATTTTACTATTTACATTTTCTTTCTAAAAAGCTTTTATTAGGCTGATTCCATTGTGACAACTTACTATAATTTGTGTGCAAAGTAATTTTAATATAATGATATAAATATATTAATATTATATATTTAATAAAATATATTAATAGAATCATTCCTAAACAGTAGTGTAATGTTCAGTGTGGTGCAGTACATAAACATGCCACTTTCCTGTCATCCGAAGTGTGTCCAGAGTGTACAGTATGTGTATGCTGTTGTGTTTATTAGCAACACTGTCATGTTATTTTAACAGATCTAATCTTGAGTGTGTATTGTCTCACTCCAGCTATCCACTGGGATGCCAATGATTCAGGTTCCCCACATGCCTGCACACATATAATGACCGAATGTTTCACGCTTTGGCAGAGCTAAATGGAAGGGCAAGAGCTGTAGGAGATGGATCACCCACAGATGGAGATGAAATTACTGACCTGCCCACACTGACCACAGACACTGGACACAGATGCACAAACTCTTAAGGAGGACCCTCCTTTGCATTTTGTTCCCTAATAGGTATTGATTTGCAATATGAGGAATATGATAACGAAGTCCCTGAAAGGAAAAAATCCCAAAATGATATACATGGCACATATTATGCACTGACATTTATTTCATTTCATTTTTTTATAGCATGGACAAAAAATTGTGTGCTGTTGCATGATGCATATCATTTCTATGTATGTTCATTAACTGTATTTAGCTGTTATTGCATCTAAAGTTTCATATGCAAATCTAATTAAATCTCATGTTTCAAACATTTAGATTTCAAGGTTTGAGTGGCTTTGTCAGGGCAGTGGCACAGTGCAACATCCATCCAATGCTGTGATTTGGGAGATTATTCAACACTGTACCTGCAAAAGGACCATTTAAAAATCTTTTTCTGTGAACCTGTTTGTCAGCTGTGTGTGTGTTTGTGTAGGTTTCCTCATCAGCTCTGCTCTTCAAAGGGATGGAGTGCTGTCCCCCACCTCCCCCTGCACTCGCTCCCAATTCTGGCTCCTTTGTCTTTGTGTTCCATATTTAATGGGATGGCACGAGTGTGGTGAGAAGGTACCTGAGGCTGCCGGCCGTGCCCACTGATGTGGAGTGTCTCCCCCATCTCTCCATCCGTCCGTGGCCCTTTTAAGACAGGCCTTGAGTGGGGGATCAAAGAGAGCCATTGATGTTTTCCTTGGAGTGGAGATTGAGGACCCAAGTGATACCCCAAACCACGTGGACCCGTGCCACTCTGAAACTAACACCTGTGTGTTTGTGTGTGTGTTTGCAGGGCACACTCAGCTGTGGCCCATGTCGATAGCTACATGTATAGTCTTGATTAAGGCCGAAAAAATGAGCCTGTCGTAAAACACTCTTGTGCTCCTTTCTAACATTGTCTTTTCTCTCACTCTCTTTTTCTTCTTGTCTGCTTTACTGAGAGGAAGTGAGGTTATTGGCAACAGCCAAACTACCTGGCAGATTTTATTGCTCTCTCTCAATCACTTGCTTGTAAAGATCCAGAACACATGTACATTATTGATCACAAATCAATGATCAATTAAGCAAGCCATTTGTTCAATTAAGAGCCCACTGGCCCTTGCTTTTCAGGTATTTGACTCGAGGAAGTGCCACAATGGATAGGCCTGCACCATTGATCTAAAGAAGACTCCACAGGGCTTTAAACACTTTAGACAGAAGTTAAACAAATGAGTTTTGATCCACAAAACAGGTGGGCAGCAGCGGTTGCAGAAGTTCTCTTGATGTTTTCGTAGCAGCCAGAGTATGTGATTCATATTTGGGTGAGAAATGTGGGCCATGCAATCAACACATTAGACAGTTCATGCATAAATAAACAATGTCTGCCCACAAATATTATCGGTGAGATGGGGAAATATAGTGAGGTCAAAACTGGGTCTTATTCACTGATACATGCATAAAACTGAATAGGTTATACTTTTGGTTCTTGTGAAAAATAAAATGGATACCTAGATGGATAAACAGATAGAAGGATAGATGAACAGGTAAGCAGACATTGATAGAGAGACAGACAGACAGATAGATTTTATTAGATATTATTAGTTAAAAAACGTTTTATGATCAGTGTCATGGTACCTCCTTCATATTTTGCCCTGACAGATGTCTGAATCTCTTTCCCCTCATTTTTTCTTCTGAAAATTTGGACATTTTGTTTATTTAGGTCAAATAGTCAGATCTCTCAGAGCAGGGGCGTCTCCCTGCCCACTTGGCCCCTCCTCTATTTTCTCCCCATTAAACCAGTCAGCAACAATGGGATCTGACAGAGCCAAGGGAAACAATCAGGGTGGGGTCACCTTGCCGGTGACCCCAAAGAGGCGCGGGGGAATGGGGGCCCCAGCGAACCGCCACCCACTGTCATCCCATTCCGCTGTCCTGCAAGCCTGCCCACTGCTTTGTTACGCCCAGTCACTGAGAGAATGGGGACACTTTAGCTCTCCACTGTCCCACAAACCCTCTCTCTCACACTGTTTCACACGCCTAGGCTTTTCCTCACTGTCTTCTCATTCTTGACTTCCTTTTCCATCTTCTTCTTCAGCTGATGGAGGGACATAAAACGAAAAAGTTGCTGAATGTCAGGAACTCATTCCTCTCGTTCGCTTTCTGTCTCTCTTTCCCTCTTCTATCTTTCCTTCCTCCCCCTCCTGCCTATCAGCGATGTCTGGAGATTGACGCAGGGTGTTTTGTGTGTGTGTTGATATGGCGAGAACGAGAGCGTGCCTGTGTGCTTGTCTGGTTTGTGTGAGGGACCATGGATAAAGTGTGACGAGAGGAGAGAGAGAGAGACAGGCAGAGGGAGGGAGGCTGTCTGTGTAAGTGACAGTTTGGAAGCTTCACACTTAGCTGCCCCTGCGTTGTCTGTCTGCGCGCAGTGGCCGGGTTCCCACGTGAAAGTGCTCCTTCACTCTGGCACGGACCATCTGACCGTTAGCGTGGCCACGTCCTGCTCTTACACCAACTCAGCTGAGCGCATCCATTTGACCCATACTTATGACGAGATGTTACAAACATACTGACGTTTGAGACAACTTCATAGTTTTCTTCTTTTCTGTGTATTCTAAGTGTAACGTAGACCTGAGGACTTTATTCATGCAAAAATGTATTTAGGCACAAAGCAATAGTGAAAACACTACAATGCATGAACATCAACTGCTGTGTTGGTAGAGACTTCAAGTTTGATTAATAATTAGATATATCTTTTGGCAAGTAATATAGGTCAATATACATGCATTGAACTGTTTTCAATTGTTAAGCAACATGGTAACTTGGTGCATCGGAGGTGTGCGTACTTTACTTGCGGTTGTGAGTAAGTCTCATTCATTCAGATTCATAATTATCTATTGTTGTTGAGTAAAATTCAAAGTCTTTGTAGCCAAAAAAAGTTTTGCCTTTTGCTTAGGTGTATCACTTGTTGTATTAAATTTTAAGTTGCTTTGGATATAAAAAGTAGTGAAGAAATGTAAATAGAACTTAAACATCTGTAACTTAACGTCAGAAGTTTGGAATCATGATGATTTTTTGTTAATGTTTTTTAATATCTCTACTCCCCAATGCTGCATTTAATTGATCAAAAATACGGTTAAAATGTTAAATGTTATTAAAATTAATTTTTTCTAGGTGATGTAAAGCTGAACTTTCATTACTTCAGTGCTCAGTGTCACATGATCTTTCAGAAATTATTCTAATATGCTGATTTGCTGCTCAAGACATCTTTCTAATTATTTTTATTGTTGAAAAAGTTGTGATGCTTCCTTCGGAAATAACATATTCTGATATATGGATGTGAATGATATTTTCATATAAATGTGAATAGTGAGGAGTGATATTTGTTCAGGTTGAATTATTGAAGCCATGAGAAAAAATGCGTTTTGCATTGGAAGTGCAATTGAGCTCAATTATTCAGATTCAGTATTCTAGTACAGATTCCCCAAAAC
This sequence comes from Enteromius trimaculatus, assembly GCA_032361065.1. NCBI lineage: Eukaryota > Metazoa > Chordata > Actinopteri > Cypriniformes > Cyprinidae > Enteromius > Enteromius trimaculatus. The sequence goes on from JAUMHP010000070.1 coordinate 13,684,998, forward strand.
AATATTTATATTTATATATTTATAATTTATATAAATTAAGAAATTACTCGAGTACTTTCCATTTGTGACAGTCAGCATTTTACAAACTTCTGTTTTGCTTACTCTTTGACTCAGTGTGTGTTTTATTGCACTGTACTCCAGGCTTTGAGCTAGACTTGGTGCAGACGCAGCTCTCTGCCCTGAAATTCTCTATTGTGACTGTGTTGCAAAGACTTTATGCAGTACTCTACGATGATGGTAGATTAGAGAAGAAAAAAAACAGATCAGATGAGATGTGCAGAGGAGTAAGAGGGGAACTGCTTTCCAGGGTAATGTGCCCTGCTGGGCTGGCATGAGGTGAGGGAGAGAGAGCGTAAGGATGGTGGGGGAGGTTTGGGGGTGATGGGCCCCGCAGACGAAGCTGTGGGGACAGATGGCGTCCCTCGCAGGCGCTGAGAGAGTCCTGGTTTTTCACCTGCAACCCCATGGGAAAAACGGCCTCCTGCGCACATGCAGCCTGCTGTAGGCTGGCTTCTGGAATTCTCCACCTCAAATGGAGCGAGAGAGAGAAAAACAGGGGAAAGAGATATGATGAGTGAATAGAAAAATGCAAAGATGCTTTTTGCTAAAAACATATCAAAATGAACATGGTACCCTGAAACTTGGAGATAGATAGTATGGTAATACTGTACCTTGCAGTCTTACGTTAGTCTAGCTACTAACATGTTGCTTGTAAATACAATGCAATTTAAATATGGTAGTAATCAAAGTAATGCATTTTCCATCAAAAATTAGGTTCAGGTGAAATGAGGTTTTCTGAAAGTCTATAAATTCTGTGTAGACTATATTTAGTGGATGGAATTCCAATTAGACCAAACAAAATGCATCCGTGTATCTGTCTGTCTAAAACCAATCAGTCACCAGGCCATCATTCATCTGTTTGCATCCTCTTTGATTGGTTTTAGTTTCTTCCGTCATGCAGCTCTTGTCACCTTTCCACCTCTCCTCCCACCCTCCTTTGGCCCCTGACTGTTGGATCATGCAGATGGTGTTTTTGAGGGTTGTGAATGAGGTCACCTAGGGTCATGACGAAGAGACAATACCTCGACCATTCACTCCTCGCTCCAGCAGAGCTAGCTAAAGAAGAGTGAAAGTAAACAAAGAGACTCGTCCAGGAGAGAGAGAAAGTGTGTGAGAGACTCCCAGGGTCAGGGCGGGGTTTTTTAAGGGACTCTTTTGCTGTACTGCTGGCATTTAGCCCTCACCCCGGTTAGGGTTCAGTGAGTTTAAAAATACCAAAGACTTCAGCCTTCTGAATTTCACTGAAAAAAGCATTTGTTGTCAGTTTTTCAGCTGCATTGATAAGATTGTATAATAGACTGTATACGTTTTTTAAAAAGTTCAAGCAACATTTGAGCAATTTGTTTTGTAGTTTTTGTATGTAACTTCTTTGTACAGATGGTCAGATGACTTGCTTCCATTGAGACTCATAAATCATGTTCAAATCATGCTCATAATCATCAGGTTTTACACAACGCGTGGAGTGCAAGTGTCTTGAGGGCTGTTAAAAAGATTGACCAAACTGCTGAAGTTCAGATCAAACTTAAATTATTATGCTCATAATATATTTCATAATAGAAATAAGCATATTTAACAATAAAAAAAATGGGGAAACCTTTTCATTTGCCATAGACATTTGAACCTCAAATGTCTTACACATTTTAAAGGAGAATTGTCCAATCAGCAAAGGCCTTGCGGGTATTATGTGTTGTTTTCTTACATACCACATTCAAGGTTTGTAAAAGGGTTTGTTTCGGTTTTAAACAGACCAAATAGGATCTACAGTGTGTATTTATTAGAACAATCCAGAAACCACTCCAAGAATGTCTTCTTAGCAGAAGTATTGGAGCTTAAGCGATCCGTGGTAATAGCTCCGGCAGGGAGCATTTGGCATGCAGTCATACATATGCTTTATTGATCTTATCGGCTGGAGGCCCCACAGATCGATTGAGATGATCAGCAGTTCTATTGATTTCTCTCATCTTATGGTCGGCATGACACCTGTTCCTGCTGGTATGCTCCATAAACCCTCACTCAAGGAGCTAGTACTTACCACACATGTAAACAAATACTAAAGCAACTGATTTATGGAGATATCTACAGCCTAATGTCATCGTCATTGTGTGATCAAACAAGTGTGCAGATAGTACCGAATTTGACTTGTTTAATTATTGCTCATAATTTGGTTTTAGGATAATTTGATGAGAAAGATTTGAAGTTATGGATAGGAGTTGAGAAATTTTGGAGTTTTGATAATTTGGCTGTAGAATATGATGAGAAATGTTTGAGGTTATATTAAAAATCTGAGATATAGTAGATATATTTTCTGAAACTCAAGATGAGAAACGTAAGACAAGGATCTAATAAGATCATTATTAACTTTTTATTTTTTGTTTCATAATAAACTACACGATCCACCATTTGTAATCACAACTGTCTGTTGTTTCTTTAAACAAATAAGCATTTGATGAAGGTGCCAAAGTGGAAGTAGAAAATGCAACAGCCCAAGGTCTCACAGAGGAGACGTGTCAGGGAAGGGGAGGTATGCTCATTTTAACGAGACAGGCTCTGTTATGCTAATGCGTTTTTGTGCTTTCCGTTTCCACCATTGCTACCCTTGCCCCGTCTTCTGGCCGGCCGTATCAATAGACTGGGAACTGCCCGCTGCCTGTGAATGATGACCACCCTCTCAGACACACATACCCCCCTCCCTCACCCTCCCAGCCTGCCCTACTCCACCTCCTTAACCCCAAAACCTCCTTTTTCCATCTGGACTTTGATTGACAGGCGCTGGGAAGCAGGAGAAGAGCCGAGGTTCACAGATCATTAGGAAGAGGGAGAAATCTGTGCGTTTTTGTGTGTACGTGTGTGTGTTGGGGTGGGGAAGCATTAATCCTCACGGTGACACCCCGGCACCCCCATCATGGCCCCTTTCAGGCCCAAATCCTTAGCCATGGGGGTCATTGAGTCTAAGGGGAAATTTCACAACTTAGAGGCTAATCTGTCTGATCCATCGCAGTTGGATGAAGAATGATTTTGTTCGTTCTTCATCCAGTTGGCCAGTGGTTGAGACACTCGCCACTTTAGTCCTCTTCAGTTTATAGCTGTTTTTGTATACTTGCTTGAAATGTACAGTGCTAATAGTAGCAATAAACTTAATGTTATAAACCCATTAAACCAGTTTATTATTATCAATGTATCTTTTTAGATTTAATTCCCTCTCATTCAATCAAACTAAGTGATTGCCTGTTCCACAACTAATTACATATGATTATAAAAAAAAAATCAAATAGATGAAATGATTAACAATAAACTATGCCATTTCTTGAATGAAGAAATATTACTTTTAGTATGTGTGCCAAATATGCATCACATTTTGCATAAATGCACAACATTTTTTAATGTTATTAACTGCGTGATCCAAATGCATATTACAGTATTTAAAACACATACATCTTAAATATAGATGTGAAGAAATGTAAAGGACTAATTGACCCAAAAATGAGATTTTTAGCATTGTACCCATTCTCATGACTTTTCTTCTTCTTCTTTTTGATCTAAAAAGGCATATGTTTTCCCTACACTTATATAAAGAACCTGAGCGTTTAAGCTTGCAAGAGGATGGAAAAGCACCATAAAAGTATTACAAAACCAGTCTAAATGACTTTTGTGCACTATTTTAGGTTTTTGCACAATTTTAGTCATACGACAGCTTTGTGATTTTCAGTCATTAATTTTGTGAACTGGATCTGTTAATTGAGAAGATGTGAAAAAGGAAATCATACCAGTTTAGAATGATATGCGGGTGACTAAATAATGACAGACCTTATATTTCCATGAGTTCATTTTCTTTGTCTTTCTGTTTGATATTACGGTACATGCCCGTGGGTCTAATAATAGCATCCTTCTCAAAAATATTTCTTGTGCATATCTACCGCATGTTAACATTGGTTCAATTCTTTGTGGATGCAATTGAGCGGGTAGCCACACTGCTTGTCTGAGTCGATCTAGAGCATTTGTTATACATATAATCCCACTTTCTGTTGGTTTCTCTTTCTCCAGGGTGACAGCGTGTCTGGAGTCGGCGCGGGCAGGGAGACAGTAATTGAGAGCTACTCAGTGCTGGAGTGTTGGGACTTTGTTAATAGAAGCTGCTCCATAGTCAGCAGACCTCCACACCCGTGGCCCAGACCTCCATAATGACTGCACCTGAGACAGAGAGAGAGAGGCAGCAAACACAGACCAGACTGCTCTGTGCCCTAACCTTTTAATCTGTCCTTCACTTCCCCCATTTTCCCTCACTCTCTCTTCCCATGTCTTTCTGTACCACCTGTCTTTTACAATCTGGCCATTTAGATTTTTTCTTTAACTGTCATGAATTGTCACAACTGTGCATTTAAACACACTGACAGTCTGCATTGCACACTGGGACCGCCGGACCAAGGGGTTTTTGGTTTTTAAACTGATCGGCTGGATCAATGGCATCGGAAATCTATGTAAAGCCCAGATCTGCCGCTCATCCTCCGGTTGGCTGGCCCTGTGATTGGCAGAGGATGAGCCGGGAAGGAGGCCACATTTGCAGGCTGGAGGGTTGTAGGAAGAATCCAGCTGTGGCTCTGCAGACCTGCTGCCAATACTGAATGGGGTTACCCTACCGCTCCCAGCACTCTCTAGAGGATATCAGAGGAGAGGGCATTGACAGAACAGTCAGCTTAAAAACATCCAGGACGTGAAGGAGAGACAAATGGTCTGTCACAAAACCTGGTGATCAGCAATTTAACGCAACATACAGCATCTTTATACAGCATGCACATCTTCTGTGTTGTGTGTGTTTACAGTAGGTTTTTTATGTTTTGGAAATAAGTCTATGTGCTCACTAGAGCTACATTTATTTGAGCAAAAATACAGTAAAACTGTAATTTTCAGTAGCCATTACCCCAGTCTGCAGGGTTACATCATCTTTCAGAAATCATTTTAATATGTTGATTTGCTGCTTAAGTAACACTTTTTTAACTATCAATGAAAAAAAAATCTAATTTCTTTTCAGATAAAGAAAATTACGTACTTAACCCAATATATATATATATATATATATCCGTATATATAAAACCATAAATATATATATATATATATATATATAAAACCACATAAAAAATAATAAAAGAAAAGAAAATTTATTTTTTCCCTCACAATTCTAATTTTAATTTTAATAAAATATAAAATCTTGACAGAATCTCAGAATTTTTTTTCAAAAAAGAAAATGGCAATGCTGCAATAAAAAATTAAAATGTTACATTTTATACAGGATGTATTCATTGTTAAACATCATTTTCATGGCATGAAGACTCACATGTTGAAATAGATGTGTTAAATAAGAGAAGCGTACAAAATGTGCAATTTGGCAACCAGGATTCCTAAAACCAGGATTTGGAAAAACTAGCTGTTTGCTTTCTTTTGAGTTTCCTTAACACTTGACACAATTTACAGTGATTGTTTATGTAGAAATTGTCATCTGGTTCTACATCAGGGAACCAAAAACACAGCAGCCTACTGGCTTTAGAAACAACAGAGAAAAAATAGAAATATAATAGAAAAGGAGAGAGCGAGAAGACCGGACGGGGCATCCGTGGGATGCAAGGGAAGCAAGTGAGCAGCAATATGTCCCAGAGAGGGACGGATGGATGTTAAGGGAACGAGAGGGCAGAAGAGAATAGAAAGGGAGGGAAGGGAGAGCGAGGGGAGAGAGGAGGTCGGCACAAGCAGAGGCAGGCAGTGGGACTGCTCTAATTGATCTCTGGGTGATGCAAGGGGCCGCCTCTCAGGGGCCAGGAGAAGGGAGTGGAAGATGGTGGGGAGGGTCATTAGAATGCAAATCCAGGCCTCGCTCTTCCTGCAGCCGCGTCCGACAGGTACATAGCAGGGAGGAGGAGAGCGAAGAGGTGGAGGAGGCTCACTATAGAGGTGCAGCTGGACTGATCTTATGAAAGATTGGAGATTGAACGCATATGCTCATATTAATGTCTCTTTTATTGGTCCTCATTTTTGTTCCTGTTTTAAGACAAAAGGAAGGATATCCATGGCAGGGGTGAGCGGCGAGGGTAGGAGGTGGAGGGGTGGGAGGGAAGAGGGCCAGCCGATTGGGGTATCATTTTTTATTCCCCCTAATTGACGTGAACAGTTCTTTTGACCCTAATTAGCGGTCTGTAATCTCTCATTTGCATATCACAAAGGCAACACTATTTGCATATTTGTAAACGAGAAGGGCCTTGCATCTGCATGCAATCCCCTGTTTCCTTTTCTCTCTTTTTGTCTCCTCCTCCCTCTCTCTCTTTCAGTCGCACGTTGTGCCAGACAGGGGTGGTGTACATGGAACTACATAAGAGCTTGGCACTGACTGCCAGTGTTATTGGCACCATCTCTGACAGAGAGGTAGATAGAGACAGAGAGTGAACGACAGAGAAAGAGACTCAGAAAGACAGCGAAACAAAGTTCTAGTAATGACAGCGTGACACCTTTCTCTGAAAGAGAGAGAAAGAGGCAGAAAGACAGATTGAGAAAGTGACAGAGACAGTTAAATGAGAAAAAAGAGAGAATACACTGGATGTATGTGACAGGCTTGTGTTTAATATGGGATTTACATTGACTGACTGATCTGTCACTTCTAAAGCCCACACTGGGACATACCATGATTTTTTTTAAAAGAATAATTCAATAAAAATGAAAATTCCATCATCATTTACTCAACCGCACGTCTTTCTTTCTACAATGAAACGAATAAGTCGTTTAGTAGACTGTTGATGCTGCTCTTTTCCATACAATACTAAAAGTAGTCTGTAAGCTGCTATTCTGAACTCTTATGTTAGTTTTTTTTTTATTATATGATACTCTCTTCCAACACAGGTCTTTAATCACATTTCAAATTCAAGTATGTAAATATCACATATCAAAAAATGTTGATAACAGTTTTGTGGCATTTGACTTTTATAGTCCCAATTTTCCAAAATATCTTCTGTTGAGAAGGGAAGTTTTAATATGACAAAAAGTAAGTAAATGATGATAGTTTTATGGCTGAACCACTGATGTCACATGGCCATGGGCTATCAATGTTCTTACTATTGAGTTAGTTCACTTGCTTTCTATGCAGGGCCAAATCTGATAGCTCTCATGTTTAATCAAAAATGTCTTAATTTGTGTTCCAAAGATGAGTAAAGTTCAAAAAGGTACAGGTTTGGAACAATGATAAACTTGTAATTTTTGACTGAAGTAATCCTTTAAATAACAATCTCACACAAAACTATCTTATGGGCAATTGTATAGCATTTTCAAAACATAAAATATGACAGAATTTAATTGTAGGGATGAATTTTGCCTTGAAGATCTCATGCGAATTTAATATTTGATTGGTCAGGGATGTAATATGTGGACTAAACCTCTTCCTTAATGTTCGATTTCTGCAAAAGTATGTTTTTTCTAAATTCTAAAAATACATTTCTAAATAAGTCTTTTCAGTTAGCTTCAGTAAGCACTGAATCTAAGGGAAGCAGAACATTTGTTGTTATAGGGATCCACTAGCAAAGCTGCTAGCATGTATAAGTATTCTTAGCACATTGCAGCTTCTGTATCTCAAACCTGAATTAACTTTAACATTCAGCAAATACACTTTGCCACCTTAACGCCTGAACCATACAATCTAAAAATAAGATCACCTGACAAGTAGAACCTAGTGCTTAAAAATAGCTAACAACTGCTACACTAGTGTTCAGAATGAGACCAACAACTACTAAAGAGAAAAGCACCGTTAAAGACCGTGTCTGCGTGCCAGCAACAGAGCCCTTTAAAAAAAGTCTTGTCGGGCACTTCTCATCCCCTTGTCATGGCTGACCCTTCCAACGCCTGCCTCAATTACTATGGAAATGGGGGCTAATTGAATGGTCGGTGCGAAATAGGGAAGACAACATGGCCTACATTATGATAAGGAGCGCAGACAATAGGTGAGCCATCTCACTGGGGACACTTGGCTTAGCAGCGGATTGAACACGGCTCTCGCTTATCTCTCCTGGGGTACAGGTATTCCAAGCATGGCGCCATAAGCCTTGATGTTAGCATTAGCGAGGCCGCATGACCGCAAGGTTTGCCAGTGGTAGGGCAACTCTTTTTGTATTCACTGGTGGCTCACTTTCAATATCCTAAGGATATAGAGGCTATTATGTGGCAGTGATTTTTGCATATGCTCCTCACTATGGGATGCCCTTTTGTGCTAACTGCTGCATTTCTGCATGGATTAGCCAGAGACTTGTGCAGCAAATGCTGGCAGTTTGTTAGCAAGTAAGTCTTCAAAAGATGGCACCAACCTTAAACACCTTAATTTTAATGTATGGAGGGAGTCGTTTCACAATGCATTTCTTTTTTCATATGGAGATTATTGCATTTTAAGAGGTCTGCCACTAGCCTCATTGTCACCAGGCGCTTGAAGTGTTTAGAACAAGAGGTCTGGGGACAAGCATACCTTTTTAGCTCACGAAGGAAGAAAAAAAGGAGGAGGGAAAGCTCCACTTTGATTTTGTTTGTACTGTTGAAGAAAGCAGCATCGCCTCTGCAATTAGCCCTAATAACCTGTGTGTGCATGTGTGTGTGTGTCTGTGATGAGAGAGAACGAGGATGAATGAGAAAATATAAGCTGTTTTAAGAGAGCACATGTTTCAGGTGTTAAAGAACACTGAATCGTGTTAGTGGTATGAGCTTATTCCTCACATAAGCTACCAAATTCATACTGTTAATATGAAAAGACATGTTCATTTTTGTTACATTTTACTGATGAACTGGAAGTTTTTGTTTTCCAGATTAATACCGACAAGAATGTCATTGGAGCTTAACATGTTCTAGTAATCTGCTTCTATATTAAATGAGGCACTTGCAACATTTTGAAAACACAATCTTCCTCATTATACTCTTTCTTCTTCCTTTTCCGCTATTTCTTTTTCAGTGCTCTTCAAAATACAGTGTTATAAACAGAGTATAAATGGCTTGAGTAACTGCATTTCAAAACTACACTTAACATTGAAGGAAAACTAATTTATATCTCTATGTATATATATATACATAAAACATGCACTTGTCTACTAAAATTATACTATCCAAATTGTATGTGTATTGGACTCTTTTTAGTTTTATTTCATGAACAATAGTGATAATTGAGTTTTCATGACATATTTATTCAAACATTTAATTAAAACAACAGGTCACCTAAAAAATATACTAAATATATAATATGTAATGCATATATTTATCAAAATGTTCCTCACTAGTTAGTTTCTATCAAGTTTATTAGATTTTTTATTTATTTTTATTGTATTTTAAAGACAGGGTTGATATTTGAAATCACCAAAACATACACGCACTCTCCTCCACATTAGTAGACATGCCCCTTATTGCTGATTGGCTACAAGTTTGTTTGGATACTAGGTCCGACTCTGTTTTCTAAAGCATTTTTTTAAAAAATCACTTACCCTGCCTTTAATAGTTTTATATATAGTTTATGTTTTTATATTATAAATGAGGAAAACTAAAATTAATCAAATTAAATAAGATTTTAATTTATATTAATGAAATAAATACTCATCTGCAAGAGCTAATAAATATTTAATAGTAACAAATAATGTGTATATTTAAACACTGTTAAACAAAAGTAACTTTTGGACTTGATCCAGTAATTTCACCAAAACATTTCCCAATAGTTGTTACAACCTCACTCTCTGTTCAGCACGAATCTATCCTGTTTTTCATTTAAACTCTTTTTTGGCCCTGTTTTTGGCTATGCATCTTTATCTGAACTCAAGTATCAGGTTTGTGTGAAAATGTGTCTTTTAATAACATTTCCATCTATAAAGAGAAAGACGGAGGGGGTAAAAATGGTTCGTTCATGTACAGGACACATGGAGCAAAAAGGGTAGCTCTACCCAATCAACTGCCCACCCACCAGCCTGAAAGCTGGATGAGGGAGGAGAAGCGAGAGATGGCGAGAGATAGATGTTTCCTCATGACGTCTGGTCATCCTCCACCTCTCTCCCTTATTTTCTTTTCCTCTCTGCCAGGTTGTTCTGTTCTTTATTCCCCGTCTCTTTCACGCCTCTTCCCCACTGCGGGCCCGCTCGAGCCCCCTGCCTCTGCCCCATATTGGATCTCAGTGGGCATTTGGTGTTTTTAAATGAGTAGGCAAATGAGAAGAGAGTCCTCGGCGAACAGGCGGGGGTGTCCAGGGAAGGGCGGGGCCATGTTGGAACTGGGCCGAGGTGATTGGGTCAGTAGGCAAAAACAACCCACTTTGCATTCTAAAAAAAATCAGGGGTGGATAAGTGCCCCGGAGACATTGTGCATTTCAATATGGCATCCCGTCAGGTTCGTTTGTGCGCATGTGCTCCATCGGGCACTGGTCTGTGAGAAAAGAGACTTCGACGGCCTCCCCCTTCTCTGCAAAATCCAATTCCAACTTTTCAAATTGCTTATTGCTCTGTGTTTTCCCTCCTCCTGGGTGTATGTGTGTGTTGAGTTTGGCAGTGTATTTTGTCTCGTCAAAGACTCCTTCGTAGCTCCCATTTGCCTGCCGAAAGATCACCTATAACGTCCTCACTTTTGTGCACTGTGTGTGGGCGTATGCGTGCCAAGACACTGTGATGGTAAGATGTAACTAAGACACAAACACACACACAATCATGCAATCACACCCACACACATCAGAGCAAAAGGTAATGGCTGAGGCAGGCAGGAAGAGCGCATTACCAAGGTGAGGAGCAAAGAAAGATGCTTCAGAAAAGCGGCAGGTTAATGAACTTGTGTTTGATGCTTCACTCCCAACGCCTCATTGGAGGTCTATTAGAGTAAATACTCAGCAGAGAGGAGAGTAGATTGGACATTTGAATAAGGAAAGCTCAGCTGGGACTCTACAGATGAAAACGTGCCCGTGTCTTTTAATATGACCTGCAAAAAAATAGACTTCTAACTTCTAATGTCTTAGGGGGCCATTCTTATTTAAACTTATTTTTGTTGTTAAGGACACGTTAAAATTGTCTTGGTGTAACTTTTTACCAGGCCATCATCGTTTATTTGACATTGTTCAAATGTCTTGGTAACACTTTACGATATTAGTTAACCTAAACTAACAATACAAATACAATAAATAACTTATTAATCTTAGCTATTTTTTATTACAGCATTTATTAAAACAGTATTAATCTGTTAAAACAGCTTAACTGAATTAGCTGTAATGCTAACAAAGGTTACAGTTTTATTTTCAATTCGTGGTCTTTGATTTAGTTTTCAGTTTTATAAAACGCTTTTTGCAAAACATAGCACCATTCTCTGTGTAACACAAAAGTTTATCATCAATTAATATGATGGCAAAGGTGTTTGTAACTGTTTTCTTTTGGGATGTGTTTGTGATATGCAGTGCTTCATTTTGCAAGAGATGTGAGGAATGTAGCATTTTGAAAAGTTTTGAAAATATGTGTAAGCAGTGGAAAAAAACTGTAACAAACAACAAACGTGTTACTCATTTTAGTTACATTTTGTTAATACATTAACTAATGGGACCTTTATTACCAATGCCTTTTATATGTCTTTGTTCCAAGCTGTCTATTTTATTTTTTTTTAATATTAGAGTACTTGATTTGGACAAAGGTGTTGGTAAAGAGCTTGTGAATAAATATGACATGATCTCACGGCAATTCGTACATATTACACTAGGTGGCTAATTCGTACAAATTCGTACGACATCACTCGTACAAACTCTTACGATTTTTTCTAAATTGTACATATTGAACGAGTTGCCAATTCGTATGAATTTGTACGAATGACCTAAACCTAACCCCACCCCTAAACCTACCCGTCAGGGGGTTTTAAAAAAAATCGTACAAGTGAGTTTGTATGAATTTGTACGAATTGGTCGTGAGAGTGTGTTGGATGTGTAAAGAAAAATAAAAATATATTGTGTGTGTTATGGAGACCAAATTTACCTACAAGGACAGTAATTCTTGACCTTGTGGGGACATGTTTTTGATCCCTGGGACAAAAACAGCTTCATGCTGTTTAATGTTTCTAAAATTCTAAATTCTAAAGTTTTAAAGTTAATGCAGTGCGTGAAGTTAAAAAAAAATCATTATGCCTATGGAATGTCCAAATAAACCAAAGAAAACCAGTGTGTGTGTGTTTATGTTTTGCATAATTTCCATGAAAGATCTAATGTTGTCATATTTTGCAAAAAGTGTGAAAAATGATTTAATTATGAGTAAAATACAAATAAATAAATAAACAAGCAGACAAATAAGGCTATTAAAAATTTATTTTAAGGCCAAAATAACCAATAGTTGGAGAAATGGTCATTTAAGAAGGGTACAGTACAAAAGCATGTTATTTTAGAACAGAGACAGAGGAAGAAAAATAAAGCACAGAGGTAATGTGTGATAGTATGTGTTTTCTTGTGTGCCACTGAGTTTTGGGATGTGAAACAAGGGTCTCCAATAAAGCAGGCTGAAATATTTATGCCTTTGAAACAACAAGGGCGTGACGGTTCAGCACCCCCACCACCACTGTGTCCACCCGAAGAAAAGAGGGAGAGAGAAGAGAAAAGTTGAAATATTAATGGACTAGGTAAATTAAAGCTGAAAAATCACACACACATACATAAGATTTTGTTTTTTTCTTCCAGTATATTTTTATTGTTTATGGTTGGGGTATGTATTGGCTAGAGGGTAGGAAAGAAGAATAGAGGTGCATTGTGGGTAATGAGACTGATAGACTTGGGCTAAAAGAAAGATGCATGCTTAAGGTCCTGGATCTATAACTTAATGCAAGTAAACAAAATCCCATAAAGAAAAACTAAAGATCTAAAGGAAAGATCAAGGATGGACTGACCGACTATAAGACGGAAAAAAAGGCAGATTAAAAAACGGAAAAAAGGAAGGATGAGTGCTGATGAGATCAGGGTGACACTTTTCCGTGATAAGGTGGGCGGACTAAGATAGAGGCTAGTTTGCATGTATCTCCATACACAGGCTGTTTATGATGATAGCGGCTCTTTCTTCAGATCCACAGAAAGCACTGCTTCTTCGCATGTACAAAGCAGTCCTTGACCCCAACGACAGCCCCTTGACCCTCTACAGTTACACAGACCGACTCAAAGCTACACACAAACACACATTCACACACAAATAGACATACTGAATAGCATCATAGGACATAAAATGTGCAGAAGATTAAGTTGTTATAGACAGTATATCATTAAATGTTACATACTGTACAGGATTCATAATGCAAACAAACCTCTTGAGGGCATTGTTGTTTTTATAGGTCTTTATGTTAAATACACAAAGCGGCATGTAACATATAAACTAGGAACTAAAGTACCATAAATTACTGTGGCACAACTCTTGGGTTGTCTTTTGCGGCTTTTTGAGCAATTTATAATAACTTTTTCATTTTAATTTATCTTAATATTTTTTTAAATATAATTTATATATGTGGTATTATAGCTGAATTGTCAACAGGCTTAACTCCAGTCTCCAGGGTCACATGATCCTGAATGTTAGTGTATCACAGTTTCCACAAAACAGTGAAGCAGAATAAATGTTATCAACATTGATAATAATATTGATAAAAATGAGATATGTTTCTTGAACCAAATCAACACATTAGATCAGTTTTTCTAAATGATCGTGTGGCACCTAAGACTTCAGCTTCACCTTTACAGTAATAAATGCATTTGAATAAAATGTTCTGATAAAAAACAATTATTTTGAATTGTGATAACATTTCATAGTATTACTTTATTTACTAATTCATTTTAGGAGGGTTTTTATTTTTTTTTTTGTTATTATGAGTCTAATGTAAATATTAATATTTTAATTATACATATTAAAGAACCATCCAATTTCATCGTAATACCACCACCAAAGACCTTTTTTTGTAGGCCTCTATGGTAATATGTAGTAGGATGCCCATAAAAATACAGTTAAATACTCACATAGACTGGCACTTACACACACAGAGAGAGGAGTTTATCTCCTCCATCAATTTCCTCTGCATATGGTGGCTGTTTATGCATGGGCTCTTGTGCTACACTTTATCAAAGGCCTGTCCTCAGAGCCATGCATTATTTAACAAACCCAATCAGGATTCTGCTGCAGGTAGCACCACAACCCAGGTGCTGCATACACACACACACACACACACATGCTAAAACACATCCTCCAAGTCTCCTTTGTCACTAAACCGGTCCAGATCTAGTGGAGTACACTAGATCTGTACTCCATTGTTTTTTAAACACTTTGGCCCCACTTGCACACCCTGTGAGGACAAAAGCTCACAGCAAAGCTTCTAATTGAAACATTCACTATATAATTGATGGCTCTCGGTTTACAGAATAAACGTCTTCAATTTTTAAGCATTGCATGCGAATGGAGTTTTACATTCGGTCTGTGCATGGATTCCGATGTTTTAGATGATTAAACGTTTCATTTGTCAAACGTACGCATAATTACTATGATTATTTTATAAGGCAGGTGCCAGAGTCAAGCGAGGTAAGCAACCATCTGCTGTCTCCAGCACTGCACTTCCGTTGCTCCTGTCAGAGAGAGACTGGATCGCTCAAGGCAGAAAGAGAGGAAGTGCACAGGTGTGTGTTTATGTAAGAATCACCGCACACAGAATGAAAGACAAGTAAAGATAAAACAAGAGACAGTGATGGCCTCAGAAGAACCGAATCCTTTCAGAAAATGCTAAAAGATGCAGAAGTCATTGTAAATAAAGATAGCATCAAGAAGTTTCGCTTGTTGGGGTCTCAGGCCAATTGCACCATCTGTCCACCTGTTGTCGACTGCTGACTACCAATGGCCTTGCTTGTGGTTCCGACATGGTTACAGTCACCTCTCCCTGACCCCTTCCCAAACACCTCATTCACTCGGCTATATTCCGGCCGTCTGATGGACGCTGTTTATTCATCTGCACTCTTTTGTTGAGGGAATAGCAATGAGACGATTGCATCTGCTTTACCTTTGCCCTCAACAGTGATGGCTTTGTAAGGTCAGGAACGGAAGCAAGTGTGTGCGTGTGTGTTCTGTGGCGGTCAGTGAAGGTGAATGGCGTACAGAAGGAGCTGTTTAAGTCACTTGTTCACTCCGCTTTGCCCTCTTCCCCCTCTCCACTCCCAGTGGCCTCTGCAAGCGAAGGCATGGAAATGTATGCGGCAAACAAATACGTGGAGTGACGGAGAGGGCAAGCCATCGGGACATGGAAGGTAAACCGTACTGAGCCTGAAAGGGTGAGCGTTTCACATTCACAGGCACGTGGATCTGGAGGTCGGACGGCATTGCGTCTTTTTATGCGTGAGAATGCATTGTGGGATTTTGCTTTTGTATATCAGCCCTGCAAATAGATTCAAGGCTGCACTCACATGAATGACATGGTGACCTGTATGGTAAAGCTGTGGCTATGATTCAGAAACGTGGAATCAGATTTGAATTGTGGCATTTTGCTGTTGTGCAGCTATACTTCGCTTAAATTGCAGACGGAAACAAGCCAGAGGCATTGTGTTCATTCACTCCAGATATTAAGCTCTGTCTCTCAGGTGGTCCATCACAAGTTGTCAAAAAAAGCACAAATTTCAAGCTGTATTTCGAGGCCGTCTTTGTGTGATAACTTATGTAGAGCATTTTATAATGGATACATTTCTAAAAGCTAATTAGTCAGGAACAATATCTTGGAGGATGATCTGTATTTCCACATGTTGATACCCGACATAATACAGAGAAAGCCTTGTGAGGTCCTTGTAAGGTTTATATGTATGGCAAATTTGATTTACAGCAGCACATACTGTAGGTCTCGGAGTTAAAACATCCTTTTTTAATGTAATAGATGATTGACAGGTGGTTCTTCACTGCTGTTAGGAGCACGTCAATGATTAACGTACATCCGATAAGGGTTTAGGTGATAAAATCACAAAATGTTTTTTACTACGTTTTTTATATCCCACTGTGCGTTTGAATTTTTTTATGTAAACAGGCACCAGAAAGATGTTTTAACCCCCGGCTTTTTTTTTTTTAAGTATTGACAATATACAGTATAGCTTTATTTTCCACATTAAGCAGTTTCACAGAGGACACTTTTAATAGCTTCTGTATTTACTCACTTGCGATCATATCACCCAAAACGAATCTTAATACCAGGTGTAAACGGGGTCTTTTGGCCTGGTTCCTCACAGTGCAGCAGGACCTGTGGATTCCTGTTGTAAAGGGGCGGGTGGGGTGTCTGCAGGATGTATGGAGTTCTGCCAGGCCAGGCTGTATCACGCTGGGATGATGCTGGCTGGCTTTCCCATGGAACATGAGCCAGTTGGCAAAGAAATCAAACCCCTCCTTTCCCCAACATCAGTCCTTGGTGGAGAAGGGTGAGACCTCTGCAGCGGGAACAGAAGCTATTAAACAAACTTCATTAGGCACATTAAGCTTAATTTACACTCAGCTTTATGTCATCTTAAATCATGATTAAGAGGTGTTTATATGGGAAAGTAAAGTATCTTTAATCCAAATCTTACGTATGCATATTCCAGTTGAGAAAAAAAAAAAACATTTATGTGAATACCAGCGATACATAAACATATTGGTAACTATGTAAGCATTTCACTCCCTGTTTCAAGCACATACACACACACACACACATCTGTAGCTTGTTCCACCCCAGTGCTCCTCGTCTCTCATGCCTATTTGCACACAACAAAAAATCAATGGCTTTTTTCCACTTAATCTCCTGATTAATTTATTGCTTTACTGCATGACTGTGTGTTTGTGTGCATCTGTGTGTGTGTGACAAACAGCTTTGTGTGTGATACAGATATTATTACACAAACACATTAGTCAGGAGGATGCTGGCTTTTGTAAGTATTGATCGATGGAGGGAGGAAGACGCCTTGCACACATGAGCCATTGGAGGTAAGTGAATGCCAGAAACGACACCTCGAGTGTTTTATTGAAAGAGGTTACCAAAACAAGTCTCACTTTCACAGTAATATTTTTAAAAGCACTTGTTCAGCAACTCAGCGTATACGTGTCATTTGTTGAATGCATTAAGGTGTAGGTGGTTGGCAAATGCCTTAAAATTATGGTTAAAAAGTTGTTTCTTGCTTATAGTGCTTTGTTTTTTTAAGACTATTGAATTTCCACCTCATGAGTAAAAAATAAATAAAATGCAATGTTTTTTAGAAAAAAATATATAAGAGACACATAAATAATGTCCAATCTCCAAGACACAGCTCGAATCCTGAATCTAAGGATGTGTGGATACTTGACGAAGCTTCATGTTTAACGCGAGATAAGTTGGACCCAGCATGTGGCATTTTGATATGCAGGGGTAAAACATAATACCCTGGGGCTTATACTTCACCTCAAGAGCACCTGGCCTTATGGCAGGGCTTTGATGATGCCGTGTGCAGACCGTTTTCCAACAAACACAGCGTTACGTGCATTCCTCGATCCGCCCGACACGCAATAACTCAAAATCTGAGACATGTGTTTCCTATCGTAGGTGTCTTCTTTTACGGTTTCCTTCAAGCAGACTGTATTTTATTCTATTAAAATTCACTTGATCAGCAGATTTAAAAAAATTACGATCTAGATTAAACAGAAACTTTGACCTGGCTGTCAGGAATTACAAGCTCTCTCTGCAGAAGGAGATAAATGCTTCGCAGTAACATTTTTGCCTGGCTCTTAGAATGCAAATCAGAGCCTGAGAGCACCAGGTTTGTAATTGTTCATTAGTAGGGTGGATCAAAGTTGATTTTCAATTCCAGTCACCATTCTGTATGTAAATTTATGTTATGGGTGGTGAGCATGCAAATACCATTTAGAAGCCGCTTTGGTGGCTTTGTAATTTATGAAGCATGTACTGTGCCATTACAGCAATATTATTACATAACTGGATCATTAGAAGACGTCAGGCCTCTGATTTGTTTAGTACCAGTTTTGCCTGCAAGGTTTCAATACCGTTCTCGTTCTACGAGAGTTATTACGGTGTTTATTCATTTATTGTTTTTACGAGGCCACCCTTTAGAGTGTTGTCCATGTTACAGTAGGTGAAATTATTCAATTGTTCAGAGCCAAATTAAAACTTATGCAAACTATACTGTTTGCGTGAGAGAGAGAGTAAGTGCCTCAGGCAGTGAACTTACAGTGAGGTTACTAACTGGAGGGATATTTGGGGTTGGTGAGGTCAGTAGGGTTCAACAAAAGGTTGTGACCTTGACCCTGCTCTCAGACCAGGCAGATCCCAGTTTACTGAGAGGAGAGCATGTGGGGCTTGCAAGGCTCCCAATGTTAGAGCCACCTCTCTATGTTAGAGAATTACTAATTGACAAAGTGAGAAAGAGCATTTTAGTAATTGATAAAAAATGCCCAGTAGCAAGTAGCTAATTAGATTTGCATGCTATATTCCTAGTCATGTGATAGCTTTAATTGAATTTGTTGTTTGCTGAAAATTCTCCACTACTGTGGGTTGTAAATAATTTCTGACTGTATCATTAGTGAACAAATCATTCAGCTCTGTTTTGTGAACTGGTTCAGCTGATTCATTGAAAGGATCAGTTTCCAAGAATGATTCTTTCACAAATCAGCCTTAAAGAGAATAATGACTTGAATTTTGTTTTCTTTCCTCACACAAATCTATGGCTTTAAAAGTGTTGTAATCTAGCTGACAAGTCAAATGGACCTCTTTTATCATACTTTTATGGTGTGTGTTTTTTTTTTTTTTGCCCTTCAGCCCTCATTTACATTCATTTCATTGAAAAGAGTGGCCAGCGTATTCTGTAAAATTTCTCATCTTGTGTTCCACAAAGGAAACAAAGTCACAGGGGTTTGAAACAACATGAGGGTGAGGGACAATTTTCATCTTTATAGGACTTTATAGACAGGGAGCTATTACGCTGACTACATTTTCTTTTCTTTCTTTTTTTTTGTTGTTGCATGTTTTGTCTTGTGAATTATACTGGAATATACGTTTTTGCTACAGGTGTCTCAATCACGACCTGAGGTCTTTTCCTACTGTTTAAAAGGTTGGTAAAAAAAATGTAATGTAAGATTTTTGAAAAAAGTCTCTTATGCTCACAAAGGCTGCAGTTGTTTGATCTAACATATAATAAATCCAGTAAAATTGTGAACTATTGTAATCTAATATATTAAAACATCTAAAAGTATATATTATGTAATACATTTAAAATAAATAGTTTTAAAGCATTTTTTTTGTGATAAATAGAAAGATAAGCTTTTAATTCAATTGAAAATAACGTCTTTGCTGTCAGTTCATATTTATATACAGAATTATTTTGCATTATTATGTGAGTATATGATACTGTAAGACTTGGATATTTCAGTGGGAATTATATTTCCAGCTTTTAAAGAATTCACATGAACATCTGCGTTTTTTGATATTTTGAAGTGTGCCTTAAGCATTTTTATCATTCGAACTCAGCACTGAACTGTTCTCGCGTTTTTACTTCCGTCCTTCTGTCTGATTCCCCTGCGTGTGTCTGTCAGATGACACCGGGTGATCGAGTCTCTGTCTGCTGAGGCATGTCAGAAATTAGCGCTGCTCGCCAGAAGCGCCTGTAGTGCTGTCAGGTGAAATTAGAAAAAATGGAAGCACTCATCCTAGCGACAACTTTACAGTGCGCAGGGAGGGGAGGGCACAGGGGTGTTCATTTGAATCGGTTGGCAGGGGTTTAGTGCCTTTCATCGGAGTGGCGGAAAGGCTGTGTGAAGATAAGATGAGCCGCGCGCCACGTCTTTGACACCGATGGATTAGCAGTGATAATGTGATGATAGTAATTGAGCTCGTAATAATTGCTCAATCACAAAGCTCATCCCAAGGGCCTAGTGGCAATATTACAATTCATGTCCCCACACAAGCATTTATGAAACGAGTTACATCATTCAGGGGATTCCGTGTGTGTGTTTGTGTTTTCTTTTCTGCGTTTATGGTTAATGGGGGTGATCTATGAGATTGGATGTTATCCAGATTCTTTAATTAAAATACTGCTTTTGAGGGTGTTTTTGGTCGAACTGAATTTCACAAGGTTGTTTATCTGAATTGTCTCATTTGATTTTACTTTGAATGCATTTCATTTTAGCTAACTTGTATTCACACACTAAATCATCTGTCTGAAGCCCTTTCATCGTTGGATAATTAACTAAATTGTTTCAAACATAAATTATTAGCAATTGTTCTTAATTGTGCCAGGAGCAAGATGCAGGACTTCCTTGTGTTCATCTGTCTGATGTGAGAAAAGAGAGTTGACAAGGCCACCTTCTTACTGTCAGAATTTTCTCTGAGAATCCAACACAAAACCCCAAGTTGCTGAAAAAAGAAAGCGAGGGAGAGAAAGAAAGAAAAAAACAGCTGAGGGTGTAAATAATTCATGCAGACAATATGACTTTTTTATGTAAATTTGGTGCATTAACCCTCTATTAGAATGATGGACGACAGATATGGGTGATGTTTCCTTGGTAAGAGCTAATGGATGACCATCATAAATTCACTGCACATTTTATTGTGTTGCCAGGGAAATTGTGCCTGCAGGCAATGTTGTTTACTTTTATGTAGAAAAAAAAATCCCGCCTGTCTTCAAAAGGGAGAGAGGGAAGTGAGGGAATAATGGGCCGTCGGCCAGTGCCTTGTTATGCACCTTTAGCCACATTTGGAGTGAACGTTCCTATACTCTTCCTCATCCTCTTCCTCATCCTCTTCTTCCTCCACCATGAGGTCACCACCAGATTAGTGATACGCATTCAATCATATATGCGGGCTCTCTCTTTTCATTTTTTCTGTTCACATTTTTTTTCACTTTTAGAATAGTTCTCCCACAAATTAAACTTCTGTCTTGTTGTACTTGACCCCTGTATTTAATAACCGTTTCAAACCTGTATGCCTTTCTCCATGAAACAACAACATATATTTTTTGTGTAATATGAGTGAACTGGGTGCTGTCAAGCTTTAAAATGACTCAAAAGCTTTTTTTTTCATTCATGGGAAATATTCCAAGTCTCCTAAAGCTATGCAATATCTTTATGTGATGAGCAGACTAAAATTTAAGCCGATGTTTAAGTGGTTGTAAAATTATATTATATATTAAATAAGATTTAAGTGATGTAAAAAGCTATAGTAAAGTATACTTTAACAAAAAAAAAGTATTTACAACTTTACATATTACTTTTTCATTATCATTTTATTGATCACACATTTATTTTTATTGAATTAGCTGATTCAGTTTAGAATCTAAATGTTCAATCTTTAATTTAGATGGATCAAATGCTAATGAATTGGAAAATTATCAGTAAATAATAGCTTTAAGATAAGATTTAATTATCATATGGCTTCAAAAGATTTGGAAAAAAAGTGCATAAGTCATATTTTATGATATTTCATGCTTTTTGCTTTCTATTTTAAAGCATGCTAGCTCGGTCCTTTTGTGTTACACAGAAGATAGACAGGTGAGTAAATGATATTCATTATTGGGTGAACTATCCCTTTAAGACCGGCTTTGTCTTTTCCTGAGTGTGTTCTGTGAAGGACCACTTGCTTAACTTTCCCTAATGAGCTCTGAGTTTTGTCAGGAAGCCTCTGTGCAGTCTGTGATAGGCAGTCTGTGTATTTCTCTAAGAAAGAGAATGGGAGAAAGCGAGTGAGCACAGAGGTGAAGCAGATGGTTGGGTGCAGCTGTTCGACAATAGACAGACTGGTGAAGCACCTCTGGATGCAGCCGAGCATCAGTGCCACATCTGGGCTTTAGTCACACCACAGTCTTTAATGGAGAACCGAGACTCACATACCCATTTATATTTAAAGCTCCCAAATACACATCTGTGGAACACAGCAGGAGACAACAACATTATGACTAGTGCGCTTCATAGAACTGTTATCCTTTGTTTACTGCGAGATTTATTTACATGAACACAGAGGTCAGATACAAGATGGTTTCGGGTTGGAATCCCAGGCTGGCGTCCTGTCTCTCTCCTCTTCACACCCGCGGGGCTGCAAATAGGTTGGCTAAATGGTGGAGGCAGAAGCCATACACACTGTCCTCGATGAGGGCGTCTGCTAAACATATAGATGATAATTACCAGCACAGCTGTCTGGTGCCATGTGTTGTAATAGGTCTCGGCTCACTGCTTGGTCCTCAGAGAGTCATCACCATGCGTTCCTAATTTCTCAATTTGTCCATGGCTTTCTGCTCCGTTTTACTCTAGTCAGCCTTGCTCTTTCTGTGGATGCTTTACTTTTCATATTTGTTGTAATTTTTGTTGCCAAGAGTTACAAGAAAGTTTTAGAGTTATTTTTTATCAGGACAGTGTTAACTGCTTCAAACAGTATTTATTATAGAAACTGCTATACAAATCTCCTTGAGTTTATAGTGAATAAGATTTTGTCATCATTTACCACATATATTTAAGATTTTAAACATTAGCAATGTAAACATATATATATATACTGTATATATATATATATATATATATATTTATATATATATTTACATAATATTGTGCATTTTTCACACAGCATAAACAGGTCTTTATGCTCTAATATTTATATTTATTTACACTACATTTTAAATGACTGATGGTTTTCAAAGAAATTAATACTTTTACTCAACAAAGATGTATTAAATTGATCAAAAGTGAAAAAAAGAATAATAAATAAACAACTTGCAGTTTCCACAAAATGTGTTTAATTTGATTAATTATTAATAGTTATTATTAGTTATTAATTGCTGCTGAAAAGTCAACTTTGCATTTCACAGAAATAAATTAAATTTTTATAATTATTAAAATAGAAAATGACTTTTTTAAATTTGTCATTTTTACAATATTACTATTTTATTGTATTTTTTAACAAGCCTTGGTAAGCATTGGTAAGAGATTTTATTACAAATAAAATAAATGAATAAATAAATAGATAAATAATTCTAGCTGAACCCAAATGTATACAGTGCCTTTATAGGGGTCCTTGCAAGGGAATCGTTAAGTTGAAAACCCCTGATCTATGTGCCTCTGCTTTTCCTAAACTTGATGTTTTTTTTATTTATTGCACAGAACATGTACAAATGAAATCAGGTGATCCATGAAAATCAGTTTGTTTATCTGCTAACACACTCCCACCAATTATTTTCTGTTTGCTGTATACAATGTGCATCCTATGCTGCTTTAGTAATATGTTTTGGGGGTTTTTAGCTGAGGCTGATGTCTCCAGGTGTTTAAAACTATGTGTTTGTCAGCTTCATTCTGTGTCCTTTAGTAGTTCTGGTGGTCTCAGAGGGACAACACCCAGGGGCCTCTCTCCATCTGGGGAACTGTTTCCTGGGAAAAACACTAGTCTGGCGAGGTGCCGTTCTGCTGTTTCTTGACCACTTCAGGCATGTTTATATACTCTGGCAAACTTACGCTGGTGAGAGAGTTCAGGTGTGCCCAAGAGAGAGCTAGATCGAGAGAGCAGTAGTAGAATCTCAACATCCTGTATTTACTTGCCCTGTAGCATTCACACACAGCACATGCACAGAACTGTGCCTGTAGTAATCATGAGTATTTCATTTGGACTAATTATCGGGTCCAATTAGAGGCTGATGTGCTGTGGTGAAATGTTATCTTTCTGTCGAAAGAGGCTCTGGAGGGGTTGAAGCTTCACATGGTTAACATTCAATGTAGAAATACATCATTAATGGCATAGAAAGCAGCTGATAGATATTTCCTGGGAGCCTCAGATTTATTGGAGTACCTATATAGAATTTTCAGGTACTCCAAAAAGTAGGTTTTTATCCAGATGAGGAACCATTGAAAAAATATCTACCGAACATAAATGATGTTCAAATTCATTCTGCCTATCCAAACTGAGCACCCTGCTAAAATACTTAGACATATTCCTACTTATTTTACACCTGCCTCTGTATATATAAATACACACTCATACAGTGTATATATATGTATATATATATATATATATATATATACCTTTTTTACATGTATTTATTAAATATATACATGCATGTGTATGTATTTATATACATAATAAATATACACAGTACAAACACGTTATGTAAATAAAAACCTTCATTTATAGCACTATATTATATTGTGTTAATGTGAAACTTGTAACAAAATATTTGAAGGTTGCTTTATTCAAATTAATGTTAAATAATTAGTTAAATAATATATGTAAATATGAATGAATATTTAATATGATATGCCTGTCAGCAAACTAAAAAAACATTTTTTAATACACGGAGATCCCCCAGGAAAAGCGTGCAGTTGCGGTGCACTTGTGCTGGACCAGCCATCTCTGGCTGAACCTGGTGCAGATTGGTGATGGCGACAAAGTGTGCTTTCTTGACGCACCCATCTCCCAGGAGCAGCCTCTTCAGCGACACTGTCGAGAAGTTTGCCCAGCAGTTCTTGGCAGTCCAGAAACAGACGGAGTCCTCTCTTTCGTTCGACAACGGGATTGGTTTGCAGCCATCAACCTGAAGAATGAAAGTGTACTTTCACGTCTCGAATTTGCCTTGACGCAGACCATTTCTTCGGTTTCCTTTCGAGGGTCAGGAGTATCAGTACAACTTCCTCCCTTTTGAGCTAGCCCTGTCTCCCTGCACCTTTACTAAGGTGACGGAGGGTGCCCTGACTACGCTTTGGGGAAAGGGTGTCCAAATTTTCTCAAATCTCAACGACTGGGTAATTTTAGCCCACTCGAAGGATCGGTTGTGCGAACACAGGGACATGGTGCTTAGGCATTTCAGCCGATTGGGGCTTGGGGTCAACCAGGAAAAAAGAAAGCTCTCCCCTGTGCAGACTATCTCTTTTATCAGCATGGAGCTGGACTTGTTGGCCGTACTGCTTCCCCGTAACCGGTTTCAACCGATGTTGCAGGGCAGGCATGTGCTGGTCCAGACAGACAACGTAGTGGCGATGGCGTACATCGGCCATCAGGGTGGTGTTTGTTCCCATCGTCTGTCGCAACCGTCTCAACCATCTTCTCCTCTGGAGTCATTCGCAGTTGAAATCACCGCAAGCCATTCCCATTCCAGGGTACCTGAATAATGCAGCCGATGCACTTTCACAACAGCTCACTTTACCCGGAGAATGGAGACTGATCTATGAACCCAACCAGGCCACACCTGATCCCTTCTTAAGAGCTTCTTTCGAGTCACTTGATGCAGTTGAGCTGAAGTTTTTGTCTGCTCGCTCTCGCTTCCATGAAGAGGATGGGACACCTGCACGCATTCTCAGTCAGGGATTTGAGCCTTGAATTTGGTCCGGCCTACTCTCACGTTATCCTGAGACCCAGACATGGTTATGTGCCCAAAGTTAGTCTCTATAGCAGACATCTGCAGAGCTGCAGGTTGGGTGACACCCAATACCTTTGCTAGATTCTACAATCTTCGTGTAGATCCTGTGTCCTCCTGTGTTTTGGGTTATATCAGGTAATTTCGGGAGGCCGGGCGGGTGTCGGCTTGCAGTGCCATTCCAATAGATCCAAGCGCTTTCTTCCAGTGTTTCCAAATCTGGATCCTCCGTCGCCTCACAGTTCTTGCTAGTGGAGTAGCTTGAGTTATGTCTAATAGAGGGCTTCCTTCACCCTCTTCGGATCTACCATCTTATCCCACGTTTTTTTCCCACCATGTTCCCCTTACTTTAGTAAGCCCTCTTCCACACAGGACCCTGTGTGCTCCTACCCCAACTCCTGAAAATCCAGGCACCCCTGCAGGGCCCATTTACTGGCCTCCAGGACATTGGGATGGTTACGTTTGAGCTTCCATTTGGAATGACACACTGTCCAGTCTGCCAGCCTGTCAGCATTTGGGCCTCCTACGAGATGAAGTACAGGTTGTAGCGTTTTTTTATAGGGACCCCATGATATCAGTCAATGACGTAACCTCATAGTAACTGACTGAAAGGGAATTTCTCAGTTACATATGTAACCCTCATTCCCTGAAGGAGGGAACAGAGACGTTACGTCCCTCTTGCCACTTGGTCGGCCACATGGTCGGACTGTCGGTTGCAACTAGCTCCTCAGCAGAAACCTAATGGTGGTTTGCACACCGCCATCTTATATACCCTTATGTACAGGGAAGTGGCTAGGAATGCAAAAACCACTGGCCAATTCTCATTGGCTTTTTCTCCAAAGAGTCGATTGGTCTGCCAGGCAGGATCCCATGATGTCAGTCAATGATGTAACGTCTCGGTTGCCTCCTTGAGGGAATGAGGGTTACATACGTAACTGAGACGTTTAGAGTCTTCTGTAATGAGCATACTTCATCTAAAAAATGCTGCTCCCGCCAGTGCCGCTGTCAAACATTGCTCAGCGTGAGCGGTGTTTAATGCCCAGTAATTCTAATATTAATCATCTTACTATTAATTAAACCGGTTAAGTGCTAGTTGTGGTTTTATTAGTAGTGCCATTTGGATGTTGAAGTGACACTCCTAATGGGGCTGCACTTTAAAAAAAAAACAGGCATAATTGGCTTTGGCAATTCCATTTACTCAGGCGGCCACTTGCCCATCCCTCCTCCATCTATAATTCATCTAATTACTGATATTGTGGTACGAGTCACTCTCAATTTAGGAGAGAAACATGATTATTTAATATTAATAATGTCCAAAACATATGCATTTTCTCTCTTCCAGCATTCTCCCTTTTAATTTTTAATGATTTCTTAACACAACGGGTGAGAGCAATTCCAAATAGAACAACAAAAGAGGCCTCTTGTAGATGACCTTTCCGGCCTGTATTAGCAACACGTCAACTAACAATCAAGACAAAAGCCCAGCACAAGCAGATGGCATTGCCTGTGTTATTAATGAACGTTCAAAGTTAAAAGCATGCTAGCCTTTAGCGAAAAGTGGGTGGAATTGCGGGGTCTGGACGTTCAGTGGAATTCACCCTGCAGCTCATAATGAGCTCAGTGCTAGTCGTAGATGCTGTAGAGTTAAAGTAGAGGAGATGCTGCGATGCTGTAGATTATGTGGGGCAGTAAAACACAGACAAACTCCCGAGAACATGCGGGAGGTAAATGAAGTCCCAGGGGTGTTATATTCTCCAGCTCCAACTGATACATTTGTTTAATTCTCATCCGACAGTCAGCCCGTGCCGGCCCTCACATGTGTGGGGAGTGTGTGAGAGCGATAAAGGAAGAAGGAAGAAAAGAAATGAGAGCGAGGTATGCGAGTATTATTATGAGTATGTGCCGCAGGCTGGATGTCATTGTTTTTTCTTAAGGATAAGTTTCAGTGGCTGTTGTAAACCCTCGTGGATTTACTGTATATGTAGACACTGCACAATGCATATTGTATATTGGCTATATGTGCAGAGAGTAATTTAATAGCTAAATGAACAAAAGCCACCGAGCATTATGAGGGGCTTCTGAATGGAAGAATGATCTCACTCTGCTCACTTTCTTTCCATCATACAGTATGTTGTGCCCACATTTTTTCTGCTCTCTCATGGATCTGGCTCAAACACAGATAAAGCTAACCGAGTAGAAAGCAGCTACATGACTCAGTAAATACAGCAAAAATGCAAGGCTAAAGTGTATCTGACTGTATAGATTTACATTGTATAGACAAAATGCAAAAATATCCAAATATGGACCAATTGCCTGTTTAATAGTGGCTTGTTAGCATCACTATTATTAACATATTCACAGTTTATTAGTTTTTATGAAGTACATATTCCGTATGACCATATTCTACATCCCTAATATCCAATATCCAAATGGAACAACTAGTGTTAAAATATTTTGAATAATTTTAGATTATATAATTTTGGGTATATTTACCTACCAGTGCATGAACTGTACTTCTAAAAGACAAATGTAATGATGTTTGTGATTCTGAATCAGAATGCATCAGTAGGTTGTCATTGCAAATATTCTGGCTAAACATTCCCCCTCGTCAAATTGCATAAGGGGGAACATGACCAAAAATATCTTAATTCAAGGCATGCGCTGGAATGTTTTTTTCATGACTGCTTTCTGTTTAGCTCCATCTAAGACAGCACATGACTGATTTTGTTTGTATGAATGTGTGATGGATGTGAAATATCCATCTTTAGAAACTTTTCTTCGCTCAGGCCTGCGTACTGTGGTTTAAAGAGGTAGTGAAAAAATCCACTGGTCTGTTTGGTTCAGAAGCTCGTAAGACCCTTACCCTTCGCTCTTTTCTTTTCTCATGCCGGGGCTGGCTCGGTGCTCCCAGCAGAACACTATAAGCTGGTATGGTGTGTTCAACAGGTGCAGAGCTCTCTCAACTGATCCTCTGCTGCAGGGCAGAGACAAAACATGTAGCACCTAAAATTAGTCTCTCCGGGAAGATGAGTTAAGGTTCTCCTTTTCACACCTTTACCTGATAGGTGGATCCATCCTGGTTTGAAGACTACTGGAGCTGTCATTGCAAATACGCATGTCATTGAGGCAAGACGTTAATTGCCTTCGTGGGGTGGCGCGATGCATGCTCAGGTGTGTGTAGTCTAGCCGCAGCTGCGCAAATGAGATTTGGATATTCGCCGACGGTGTCTCCTTGCTAGAGATAATTGACCTGCAGGGTCTGCCTCTGAGCTGCCCGCCCCCCTCTCCTCTACAGTCCTTGACAGTCTGGGACCCTCTGATTGGTCGGTAGTCAGCATTAAATGGCAGCCCTCTGACCCAAGCCCCCCGTTCCCCCACCCTTTCTCTTCCTCAGCTCCTTCACAAGGACATACAGGAGCTGAGGTGGCCAAACCAGCGGTGTTCTTTTGCTCTTCTGCATGGCCCCCCACACCTATAAAACACACACACATATGCTTGCACACCTACTGCTTAGTCATTTGTTTCTGTTGTCACCCATCCAGTTCTTAATTAGCTGAGAACATCTTGTTTGGACTCATGTCCGTGTACCAGCTACAGCAGATACCGCTGTTCAAACCTTGTTGTTGATGTTTGATTAATGAAATTTTAGACACTTCCTGTGTGAATGTGTGATTTCTGTGCAACTTGTGTCATCTTGCCCAATTTCAAAAATAACACATTTCCCAGACATTCTTGTGGTCTTCATTGGTTGGACAAGCAAGTAGTCCTGCCCTATTAGTTCAGCTAACAACTAACAATATCAGTACCCCTTGTTTTTTGGTAACAGATTTTGTAGAATAGGGAGCATATGTTAACTGTTAACCAAGAGTTTTCCCAGAATAAACAACTTTGCTGCTTATCAATACTAAAGGTAGTGTTTAAGTTTAGGTATGGGGCAGGATTAAGAGATAGAAATTATGGTAATGTAGAGCAAGGCATTATTTGTGCAGTTATTATGTGCAATTGGTACAAATAAACAGCTAATAGTCTAGTAACATGCATGCTAATAAGCAACTAATTAATATCAATAATTAATCCTTAAAATAAAGTGTTATCTTTTTTTGTTTTTAGAAAATAATAAAAATTCCCACACAATGTCTTTTCCATGATGTGTATTATAACACTCTATTGTGCAAATGATAATAACGCAAACTGCATTTTGGAAGCAAACAAATAATAATTTCTCTTGCTATGGCCTTTGTTACTGGTAGCCATTTATGCATCCTAAATTCTTTGTAATTAATGAAATAATTGTTCTGTCATATTTTACAAATTTACAGTTTGGAAATGATAATAATATCTCATATTTCATTTTAAGCTCTTCAGTGATGCTTTTGTCTTTTTTGGTAAATAAGTACGCTTTTAAAAGATTGTAAAAAATTAGGGGCAGAATTATTTGGTCTGGTGGAAATCATTAATTAATTAATTAATTAGATGAATCATGTATTTAAAATGTATTTATTTCTATGTTTATTTTCTGGGTATGAGACAAAGGTAAAATAATTAAATCTTGAAAGGCAAGATGCAGTATTTTATAACAAAAAAAAGTTGAACGAACACCCAATTTTAGCTTAATTTAGTTTTGGTATTAACGAAAACATTACTGTCATATACTGTTGAATAATCTTTTATTTTTCAGTGTCCTAAAAGTGTTTAATTAATTAAACAAAAAGGAAATTCTATTCCTAGACCTACAGTAGAAGGGACTCTGAGGATGCCACGACGCCGCTGAAAACCTCCTGGTATTGTGGTAGGTGGAACCCTGGAGAAAAGCACAACAGTAGGAGGTTAGAGTCGTGTGGTTAAGTCTGCATCCTTAAAGTACAAATTGATTACATATATGTATATGCCTTTTGGGCTCTGCAAGCACAGCATTCATGTGTGCTGTTTGTGTGGGTGTGGTGTAACCAGATCAGTCTCTGTCGTAGAGCCCTTCTGTTTTGCGGAGAGCTGTGCTTGTTCAGGAGGGGGAGCGCTTAGTGTGTTTCATGGTTAATTCTGTGTCAGTTAGTTGACTGCTACCTTCCCTCCAGCTAAAAGTGCACAGTGAAACACAAGCCCAAAGAAATCCTCTGGCTTTGACAGCCGAGCTGTTCAATCATTTATCTGTAGGCCTGGGGCCATGAATCAGTGTCAACAAACATTCCATTGAAATCATATCAAGCCTGCTCTGTTCTGCTGTTTCTTTCTTTCACACTCTCGTGCTCCTTTCTTTCCCTCTCCTGCTATCTCCCTATCCCTTTTTCCTCTTTTCATCCCCACAAGGCCCCTGTGTGATGGAACTATATGTTTTCTTTTGTTTGACATGGGCCGACTCATTACCAGCTCCACTGAGAGCTTACACTTTTCTTTTGGGTCTTGCTTGCATTTTGACCTGTTGACAAGCCTGGACCTCACTTTAAAACGCAAGGCACATTGTCATGAAGTGAATCCACATTTCTAAATGTACTGTGGTGTTCACATATCAAACGTTTGATTCTGTTATTGTACAACTGTAAAACTATTTGTAGAAATACCTTTGATAGCCTTTAGTTTATTTGTTCTATAAGCCTAAACAATTAAATTTCATGACTAAAGCAGAATAGATAATATACTATATATTTATAGTTACCTAGTTATTACATAGTTATAATCTACTTAAATATTGTTATTTTAGAAAGAATGAAGTGTTGTCGTTTTTTTATGTTAATGTGTGAATTTGAATTATGTTACAATTTCAATTAATTGTTTTCTATTTTAATATTTATTTAAAAAGTGATTTATTAATTAATTTTCAGCAGCCCTTTCTCCAGTTTCCAGTGTCAAATAATCCTTTAGAAGTAGGATTCTTCTGAGTTCAATTAGAATTCAGAATTCAGAGGTAGATTTTAACAATGCAAAACTCTTGAATGAAAGGATCCTCGCTAACCCCAAACCTCTGAGCAGTATTGTCTCTAAATGTTTGAATGTTTGGTTTAGTTTTCAACTAAAATGTAATGTTGTTACACAAACGTACATGCCATTATAGGAATATTAATATGACACAGTGAAAGATAAAAATGCAAAACTGAACACTTTACGTTTCACTGTTCTCCTCTTCTTTGTTGATTTATACCAGCTTTTTCTGGAGGGCCTTTATATGCTGATTTGGAGGGTTTTAAGCAGGTGAAGTGGACAGAGGCCAATGCGCTTTTTTTGGCACTTCCTGCGCTTGAGGCAATGAAGCTGAAGCCGAACCGGAGGATTTCACTCTTCCTGTACGCCTCCCTCACTGTATGTATCCTCAGAACCACCGTGGACCCTAGAGAGAGCCAGACCACAAGAGTGTGGAAGTGAGGGGAAAAACATAAACGAATACAGCGAGCTTAATTATTAAAAACACCCTAAACTGATCCCTCCCATTTTTCTCTTGAAGAGTGGAGCGTATCCTCACCGGACCTTTGGTTCAGGGCTCAGCTCTCTTTTGCTCTGTTTATGTTTACATCCCCTCAGGTGGTGAAGGCAATTCAGTGCCTCATGGATCCAACATATCAATTTGTCTCTGTGCGGTTGGGCCTACCTCTGCTGGGATTGCTATGCAGCTCAGAGCCAATAACTTTGATCATGCAAAGTCAGATTGTTGATGGGCAGCGTCTCCTACAAAGCTCAATTCTCATTCCTTGTGTATCCACTGCTCTCACAGTGAAGGCATCAAAACAAAGTTGGCTTTACAAAACGAGAGATGAAACAGATACTAAGTGCATTGGGCTTTTAGTTCTTTTAGTTCCTCTGAAGAAGGAGCTGTAAAGTGCTTGCCAGATTGAGGGATGCTTGAATCCAAAAGCCTAGTTCTTACTTTCCCTCCGTGTCTCCTTTTCCCTCAGTCTTTTTCTCAGTTTCCCATCCCACCCATTCACTCTTTTAGTGTCTGTGATATGGCCCGCAACGCTTGGTACAAATGAAATCTATTGTCCAGTAGCTTTCAGGTAAAGGCGAAGCTTCAAAGGGATGTCTGAATTATCGTCCTCCTCCTCCTGCATTGAGCTGCCTCCCTCTCAGACAGTCACTCATACCACTTCTCCCGCTTGCCATAGAGCCGCACTTTCCACTTTTCTGGATGCTCTGAGAAAAGAACATCATGTCCTGAAGGCTTCATAAAGACTGGGCCTTCTAGGAATATCTGATAACTGACAGTTCTGTAAACTGCTTCAGGGCATATTAGTATTAGTGGCATATTCTGCATATCTGATTTATTTGCTGGTTAATGATGACATGATCGGTCATGGTCAGTACAGCTTTTTTTTTTTTTTTGAGTTTTAGAGTAATTATTGTGTTATTTCTGCTTTCTGACCCAGCAAATTAAATCAAAACTTAGAATGCGGCAATAAAAAATGCAGTTTGCATTTTAAAAATCCTCTTGTAAACTGCTTGTACAGTATCTTGCATCTGAGTCCTTCAAAGAAACCTGTGTACACATAACACACAGACCATTAAACAATGATTTTTGGAAGGTTTGACGTGGGTCATGAATTAACAGTGAGCTCTGTGCCTGTGCCAATTGGCAAAGAACCCCTAACAAGTTTCTGACCCGTGCTGGAATAATGCCCAGTAGAAAATCAAAGCCCACCTCTAGATCATGCATTTAAAGTTTATTTTTTAATATTTCAGTACTTGAATTAATCAGAGCGCTGCTCTGCACTTATAGCAAGACCTCCATTTATTTATTGTGCATTGATGCAGGCTGCAATTGCTGTGATGTATTGCAGATGCATACAGTTTGACGTGCGAAGCTACTGAAAAGGGCAAAAAAGTAGTACTTAAGATTTTATAAACCTTGCCAACGTTTGCAAAAAAAGAGTGATTTGTGTAAATTCAATCAGTGGAAATTTTGTCTGAACAGGACAAGATTTTGCTTGTCCTTTCTCAGTATTTCTTAACTTTAAAACCTGAAACTATATTGTATTTCCTTTATGAAAATCTCAAAGAAATGTCTGTGTTAAATGTTTGTGAACATGGTAACGGAAAGCTGCTCACACAGATGGCTCCCAAGACAGCCTTTCAATTACTGCAACAGTTTAAATGTCCGCGTCTGATTGGAATGTGTTGGGAATAGGCACAAAAGGCCCTGTGTGGAACGGCTCCAAGTCATTGCCACTCACTCTGTCAGTCTGGATGCTCTCCAAGGTTATTTCATCGATGGCTGCTGCGTCTTCCAATTCCCTCGACCCCTGATAGTACACAATACACTTTCTCCTTCTCTTTCTTTTTCCCCGCAAACACACACACAATCACTGATAAAGTAAACCACCCTCCTAATCCTGTATTACTTTGATTTATGTGTTGTTTATTTTCTCAAAGCAATTAAATCACTTATCAAATTACTGGTGTGGAGTTAATATAATTAATTTTGCCACTTTGAGATTTCAGCTGTGTGAAACACATAAATTGCATGTGGGGGCAGATAGATGTAGAAAATACACTTGTTGTGACGCATAGTATAGTATAGTTCGGAACCATGATGGCATTGCTTTTAGACCATCAGGTCAGTTTTTTTACATCACAGGCTTGTTGACATGTTGGCAAAAGGATATCATGTTGAGGTGTTATGCTTTTTGTGAAATGTCCAGTGAAAGGTTCGAAGTATTAAAGGGGTCATCTGGTGCTACATGCACTTTTACAAGCTGTTTGGACTGAAATTTGTGTCTACACATCCACCCTACAATGATAAAGATCCACCAAGTAGTTTTCTTTAAATTTAATAAAAATAAGTTGCCTCTTCTGAAATCAAGCCATTCTCAAATGCTTGTCGGTGTGGCCTCACACAGTAGTTCCACCAATAGTTGATTGACAGCAGTGTGTCACACAGACTGAATTGGTGTCTTACCACAGACCTGTCCTGAGTGAGACAAGCAAGACTATTAAGCGATTGAGGTGTTTTGTTGTTGCATGTATAAAATAACATGGCAGTAGTCATTTACCCCCGACATCTGAGAGACTGAAGACGCAGAGGATTAACATTACGTTTGGTTCTGAATGGAAACGCACCCTTGATCAACCGAAATATGTTTATGTTTGCACAAATCATTAATGATCCAGCCTCACCTACAGAAGCAGTGAGTATGTCTTTTAATGAATCTTTGCAAATCACCTTTCCTAATAATGTGCTAATTAGCAAGTTTCACTATG
The DNA here is from genome assembly GCA_032361065.1 of Enteromius trimaculatus. Lineage (NCBI taxonomy): Eukaryota > Metazoa > Chordata > Actinopteri > Cypriniformes > Cyprinidae > Enteromius > Enteromius trimaculatus. Next base: position 13,719,583 of record JAUMHP010000070.1, read on the forward strand.
AATACAGCTATACGCTTTTAAAGAGGGGCGGGGTCAGCGGAGCTTGTGAAGATTTAAAGGGGAAGTATAACAGAACAGAATGATTTTTAAAGAGCTGTTTTTGACAGTAGCAGTTTTTTTTACACTATCTTTGAGAAATCTTAAAACAAACTATATTACAAACTAACTTTCCATTAAGACCCTCAAGAATCATTTCAGCTTGTGGAAAAATTGGCTTTGTATGACTCCTTTAAGTAAAAAAATACATGAATGTGAAAACATTTTATGTTAGTTGTTGTTACACAGCGCTTTATTAAAGGGTCACTAAAAGGTTAATGCTGTATCAGGTTTGCAAAATAACATACTACTTACAATAAACCCTTACCCTAAACTAACTCATATTGTTAACAAAACCAA
>JAUMHP010000070.1:13720078-13767039 GCA_032361065.1 Enteromius trimaculatus
TGCAATTTTAATCTATTTTAAAAGTTGTTTTTGGAATGTCATGAATTTTGTTTTACAGGATTTCACAGTGCACTACATACAAGTGCAATCCTGTACCAGGTGAGCATTTATACTTCAGTAAAAAAGCCAAACAAGTGTACAGTAGCTGGTTATGTAATGCCAAACTGAATATGTTTTAGTTTAGAGTTATGCACAATCAATGAAAAGGTGTTTTATTATTGTTCAAGGAACCATGCAGAAATAAATCTTTATTAATCGATAGATAATCTGCAATGTAATCACAATTTGGGTGAAAAAGAAATAAAAGTTGTTTTATGTAGTTGAAGGCATATTTGTCCAATGAGCCTATGTTAACATTTTTAGTAATTCTGAGGATTTGCTGTCTTTCCAAAATGGGCTGCTTTTTATAAAATATTGCCTTCTTCCTAGCAATATAACGGAACATTGTGACCCTTTCCACCCCCTTTAAACTCAGACCTAAAAGATTATAAATTAGTATAAGTGGGGGATGAGAGTAGGATTAAGGATGCTGCATAATCTAAAACAAAGGATGCTTTTTCCAAAACGGGGTGACGGGGCAGATTAGAACTGCGTCGGTTAGTGCTTATGGGACTTTTCCCTTAGAAAGATGCACACTTGTTCTCTTTACCCACCTCCTCGGGTACACCATCACTGCCGTAATGAGGTAGCATGGGAAATCGACATAATACTAGCTAATAAGGTCGAGGAAGGCAGATTTTATTAGGTTAGGGGAAGATGCACATCTCTTTGGGTGTCTATCAGAACAGGGACTTAGACTTCAGCAAACTGCTCTGACGACGATTGAGTCCAATAATATTATGCCAATAGTGATGTAAGACAATGCTGGCGAACCGAGGGTGAGGGTGCTGAGATATGTGCTGTAATTGAGCAGCTGGAGCAATTGGAGGCCATGGGACGCACTTTTAATTTCATCACTCCGTCAGCTTTTATTAAAACTCATTCGTCATGAAGAGGAGAGCGAGAGGTTGGGATGTGTGTGTGAGGCTGTATTGCCATTGCCTGGGGATTGGGGCTTTGGAAAGAGCGGAAGGACTCATGATATTGTGGAGATTGATGACGAAGCTTGATTTTTAGGCATAAGCGTCGAGAGAATCCCTTCCACATTATATACGCAAACATCAGCCCAGCCATCAAGCCCATTTGTTACTGTCTAGGGAGGTCAGTGAAGTTGGGGAATGTGCACTGTGATCTGGGATAGGCTGCATGAGAACGTATAAACCCAAGTCGGATAATTATCAGTCGCATTGATCCAAAGTCCAAGTGCAGTGAATTCACCCAGTGTATTGAATTGCCGTTAATAGCTGTTTTTCCTCACAGGCTAATGAGATTACTTCAGCCTGCCGTCGTTCTTGTTTTGTTGGTTGAAAAAATAGAGGGCCTTGTTTGTTGCTGGCATTGTTTGTGGTTGCGTTGTGTTTTGTTTTCACAAGGGACTGTAAAAGAGGGCACACATATGCTAGTTAGTTCTCAGATAGGGCTGATAGCTTAGTCTTGGCACACAGTTTTTGAAGTGTCATCAAAGTGTAAACCCCCGTCTCCCCTCCTTCTTTCTTTTCCTCTGAACTCTCTCTGTCCTCTACACTGTCATCCCACCGATCCTCGGTAGCTCCATCACGCCTCCTTCAATCAAAGCAAATTAAATGATTCATTATTTCTTCCCGCCCACCAAAAGATGTAGAAACATGAAAAATAAAAGAAAGGCACTAGTGAGAACGACTTTTACATCTTCTTCCATTCACTTTTTATACAGTAGGCCTACATGTGTGCACAGGCGGCCGAGCCCTTTGTTGTCGTCTCGATCAGAGGGGCCCTTTCATCAGAGCGGGAACCGTTTCCACTCCTCTCAGTTTTGGTAAGGGGGGGTGAGAGAGAGAGAGTGTGTGTTTGTGCACGTCCAAGTGTTTGGATTTGGAGCGTACCTCTCGTACATCAGCATCCGAAGGCTTCAGACTCTGTTCAAACTTTAGTTATAGTTTAAATATGACACTATCTGTTGTTTTTTGTTTTTCTTAAGCATCTCTGAGAATCAATAGATATTATTATCATAACGGGCCATACGTTTTTCTTAGAGGACATGAAAGATTAGTTTGCATTTTCATAGTCAAAAATATAATCTCTCAGTGAAATTGTATCATGTAGTGCTTGTTGCAGAAACATCGATGTAATATCTTAAAGGGACAGTACAGTTAAAACAATTTATTCTATCATCATTTATATGACTTCCTTATATTTAGATATTATATATAGATTATATATATAGATATTTTGAATAATTTTGAATATTTTGATTACCATCAACTTCTATTTTATTCACGGCAACAAAAAAAAACTTAGCTTAGACATTTTTGTCATGTTTCCAGTCAAAATATATAATAAGCGTTAAAAGATTTTTCTAGGCAAGTTGAAATCATTGCTGTTTTTCCTCCGAAAACAAGACAAAGTAAACTGCCAATGGGGTAAGCAAAATAATCTTGTTTTCTGTTTGAAATAAATGTATTTTTAGATATTTTGGCTGGAAAAAAAGATATTTTTGCAATGTTTTTTTGTTTTTTTGTCAATACAATGAAAGCCAATGGAAACTGAAATAGACTGGTTTGAGAATTTGTTTTGCTCTCTTGATTAATTAATGACTTTTTATTTATGCACAAATACTGAATGTACAGTATGTCACCTTAAAAATACATATATAATAAATAAAACATTGATAGACAAGATGGTAAGTCTTTTTTGTCAAACATATACTTTACAATGTTGACCCATAATTGACTTGCCAAAAATTATTTACATTTTTACTTACATTTGTCACTTGAGGAGTGTTAATTTTGGACCCTGTTTGTAAGCATAACCAAATTAACATTTTTGTGCAACAGCTCTCTGAGCATACAGCACAGAGAGATAGAATAGACATAAAACAGTTCCAGCAACACTGCTATAATGCCAGTCCTCTAGCAACTAGAGGAAGGAATGAGAGAGCATGAGAGAGAGAGTGTTCACAGCCAAGTATACTGCAAGGAAAGCTGCCTTCAAGCAGTGTCAGGGGGTCAAATCCTAAATGGCTTTTACACATTTTACACACAAACACATTTGCTCGCTCTCTCTGTCAAACAAGAAGCTTTACTACCAACACAAATACAGATTTAAAGATCTCAGTTGACAGTACAGGTACCCTTGAGTACAGCACCCTAGATTGCTCCAGGGAACCTGTCTCTGTGACTGTAATTTCCAAAAACACACTTTCTACAAAATACAACTGTTTTACTATTTTATTGTTTTAGAGGCATCTTCAAAATTACATCACATATCACTTTTTAAAATACTAAACAGTGATAACAGCAATAATAATAAACATTATCAGTAGTAAAATTTATCTTAATTTATTGCTTTATTTATATTTATTTTTAATGACTATAATTATTATTATTGTGCTTGTTCATTATTGTTAAAAAAAATAAACATAGAAAATGCAGTCTGTTCAGTGTTTGTGTATGTGATAGATAGAGAGAGAGAAAGAAAGAAAGAGTAAAGAGTTGATATGGATGTGACACTTTTGGTTACATGATGCCCCATGGCCTTACCTGAGCGCATATGGTACACCTGTTCCAGTCTACATCCTGCGCATGCCGCCCTGCAAGATACAAAGAAGTGTGAATGTGAGTCTGCACCTCATCTAAAATGAACCAACACATTCGCACGTCTTCATTCCTTAGAGCACATGTTTGCCAGGAAACAATATCCTAATTTATACCCATGTTAATCACAGGTAATATGCGTAAATCTGCACACGACCTCAAACAAATTGCCCTGTTATTTTTCGCTTCCTGGCAGAGTCCTCAAACATATTAAATTTCGGAAGCTCAGGTTTGTGTCATTCCTAACCCCCATGCAACAGCATAGCGTCCTGATGGTCTAAATGAGCAGTGGTTTTATCGTTTTTTTAGTTTGTGAGAGGGAACGACGAAAAGAAATCGAAATTTTTAAATTTAAAGAAATCTCTTTATGCCCATAGCTGCATTCAGAAAGCTGTGACTCAAAATCTTGTACCCATGGGTATTGTGAGGGAGTTTACATGATTCCTTTCTTTTTCGAGTCCTCTTCATACCCTTAGCAGTAAAATCTGATATATTACTGATGTAATATAATGTGTGTAGACAGACCTGACTTTTCCTCTATTAAATGCCTTGTGTTTTGAGAAAAGGCCACATTGACATTAGATCAATAAATAACATTTTAGATATAGTCAAATAGAAAATGGTAGAAATTGTAGTAATATTTCTTAGTGTTACTTTCATTGTTTTTATTTAGTTTTATTTCTTAATCAAATAAATTCAGCCATCATGAGCACAAAAACTATATAAATAGTAGTGTAAATCAAGCAACTAAAAAAGGAGGTATTTTACTCATCATGGTGAGTGTATAAGAGACTCAACAATATTTCAATATTCAGAGAAAATACATCACCTTGCAGACATAAAAACTTTGAATCAAAAGTCTCTAAACTCCCCTCTTCATTGCCACCATGGTTCTACATCAAATCCCAGGTCACTTTCTCAGTGTAAGTGTGACTCAAGTCCGAGTGTCTTCTGTCAGAAGGCGGTTGGTACAAGAGAGAAGAGTGTGTGTATGTATGTAAGGACAATAAAGTGATAGAGATGTGCCTGGTTCGAGAGAGCACTGCCTCCGGCTACCATTATGTCTTCAGTTTGTCGGTAGAAGTATGGGTCAGTGTGTGTAAGAGGGAGTTTGTGTCTGTTTGCTGTGGTTAGTGTGTGTGTGTGTGTGTTGGAGGACAGGGGTTGTTCTCATTATCATGTGGTGTGTGTGATTAGCAGGCTAGCTGCTGCAGTAGGCAGGCTGCATCGTTTACCATGCTGTCAACACTACAGCCTTCCACCAAGCCCTGCTATTACTCACCATACAACACACACACACACACACCCCGACGTGCTCGCTACATGTGTGGGTGTGCATGACCAAGACAAAATGCAGCAGAACTGTACGAGAGCATTCATATACATAATTTGCATAGTATCGAACTCAAATCAAATCAGCGCGTAGATAATTGAGAGTGATGGCGAAAGAAAAAACTTTTTTTTTTTTTTGCACATATCCTTGTATGATACTGAGATGAATCAACCGCAAAAGCCAGATTAACACACACGACAGTTGAACCGTAAATGCGTACAGTATGAATAAGGAGAGAGATTTCTGTGAACCACACACGAGTCTGAAAAGCAAATCAACAAAGCCTGTCACAAAAGCATGGGCGGTTGGTGGCGGCCTGAAATGATTCTTCAGCATTTAAGTGTGTTAAAAAATCAGAATCTTTTTAATTGCCAAAAAAAAAAAAGGTTGATGAGTTCCTTAGGAAAACAAGTTGGGTAATTCAGAAAAGCTCAAAAAATAAGTGTCACAATCAGAGATGCCTTCTCTTAAAAACGCTTTCCCACCCCAAAGATGGAAAGAAAAGAGCATGAGAGAGAAAAAGCGCATCTAAAAGAAATGAAGGGATTAGGGCTTTGCAAGAGTTTACTACGCTCATTTTGCGCGGGGACCTGCAGGATTATAGATAACAAATGTTAGCAGAGCGCTCTGACCTGCTTGCGAGAGAAAAGTGCGTCTGTTCGTGCTAAAACAGCAGAGTCTGCTTTTGCAATGCTGCTTAAAGAAAGAAAAGAAGTGCAGAAAGGAAAAGATAAAGAGGAGTATCGAAGCGGGTGGGAGGAGTGAAGCAAGAGAACGTAAGAAGAAAAAGAAGGGCTGCTTGTAAGTTGCACGCTTGCCAAGACACAGCCGGGGTGGTGTATTGCGCAGCGATTGTTAATTAATGAAGCGATTAATTGTGTCGACCGGGCGATTGAGGAGATTTTCAGCGAGGTGCAAACCTTAAGCCGATTTACGCTGAGTCTACAGGCTCTGTGTGTGTGTGTGTGTGTGTGTGTTACACTTTCCACTCAAGCAAACAAGCTAAATCTCATCTAAGCCTTCCTATAAACTCTTATTGCTAATCATCAGCCATGCATTCCCAGCATGCTCCGGCCTTCTCTCCCTCCCAGTCCATTCCAGGACCTGCGGGGCTGAAATTGCAGTTGGGGCCTGGGGGATTCAGGGCTTTGCTATCTTGACTGACCCAAGCACCAGCTGCTCTCAGACCGGTCAATCCTCAATTAAAAGCAGTCTAATTTAATTCAGTCTGTCCTGGCGAGTGCTTGACCACAGACGACATAGAGACAGGAGCACTTGGCGTCTGGTCGTGACCCCTTTTGGGCTGAAGCTGGTCTGGTCACTCTGCTGTTTGCCATCACTGTCTCTTAGCCTCCACAGTACAGAAACACACACATGAGGCACGTAACCCCGTGGCTGGAAGTTCAGAGTGAGCATATCGTGGTGAACCCAAAGCATCTGTTGCTAAAGCAGCCTTCTTGATATCATACGGTCGAATTCATACACAAACGCCCCTTGATCCCGTTATTGCCTCTTGCAATGGACTTCTCAGATGTCTCTAAAGCAAGTCCTCTGTCCTTTTTAGGCCCCTTTGAGCCTAATAAAACACAAAAGCGGGAAAAACAGACAGAATGAGTAAACACAGTGGAACTCCGCGGAATGACCGAAGGGAACGATTTGGGTTCATTAAGCATGCATTAACATGAATTACTATCTAATTAAAAGGAAGCAACTCATTAATAAGTTTGGTGAGGGCTCTCTTGAGTGTGCAGTGACATGTGGAACTCTGCGGCTTTGCGCTGGCTTAGCCTCACTGTTTCTGCCACCAGGGAAGAGAGATGGCTCTTAAAATACTCCAGTGCAACAGACAGTTTACATGAGGAAACCCACAAAGGTTTGCCAAATCAATCATTAAATATTTAAGTGACGGAATAATGATTAAATACTTTACACAAGGTTCTTAGAAATTCTGCTGTTCCCAAGCTGAGCTTGACGAAAGGAAAAAAAGAAACAGCTGTAAGGAGTAAACAGGTGTTGATGGAAAACTACTAATTATAATTTGTAATTTACCACTTGAGCAGTGCAAGGAACATACAAATACATACATTGTTTTTGCAAACAAGTTTGCAAAATATATTTTTGTGCATAGACGTAATAAAAATGAATTATTTAATTTATGCATTTGTTATTAAAAATTATATTAAAATATTAAACTAATTTAGTTAATATGTACATTTATATTTAAATGAACTAATGCATTATATAAAATTAGAAATTGAATTATAAATTGTTTTTGTTGACTTGCAATTTATTTTTATTGCTAAGCATTTGCAAAAAAAAAGAAATGTAAAATGTTGGGTCATGTAAAAAATGATGCTTAATTTTGTTATATTACTAATTATCTAAATTAACTATAATTATTAAATTAAAACGTTTATAATACTGGAAAGTTGTTAAAAAAATGTGATGTGTATCACCTTTTTTCCCCTCAGCATCTGCTTTCACAGAAGGAAAATAATGTTTGCATGATATTTTCTCTATCATCATCATCAGCTTTCAGCTCCATTAGTCCTGTCAGGAGAGATGATGAAACTCGATCAGCATCAAGCTGTGTATTATTATAAAAATAAATCTATAAAAAGAAAATCATGGCTACACTTTATAGACGTTTTCATAAATAAGTCATTATTAAACATTTCAGAATGTTTACGAGATGGTTAGATAATATGCATTCTTCATACTTTCATATGTGAAATACAGATCAACATTGTATGATGTTTGATAATTACTCATGAGGTTATTATATATTATTAGACTAATAAGAGGCCATATATATATATATACATATATATATATATATATATATAATAAAACTGAGTTCTGAAGTTCTAGTCAACGAGATATTCAACAGAAATGCATTATTCAGAGGTCAAGTCCTGAAATCCAAAGAACAATTTGATATCAAGCAAAAGTGAACAGAAAATATTTGCCATTGCAATCATCCACCAAGCCTAAACATTAATGTCAGCGGTTGATAAGTGAGCGGATGGGTGTAGTGGCAGCTTGTCCAACATTACAAACCCACTGCATCACAGGGATTGAGGGGAAAGTGACGTTGATTTGATTGACCATTGTGCAGGCAGACAGTGGAAGAGAGGCCCAATGTATTCAGGAGCATGCTTCTAACCCCTTCAGCCCACAAGCTGTTTACCACTCTATCAGCTGCTTACCAAGGGTCTGGCTGCCATCCATATTCAGACGGCACAAATTCCACTGCTTATCTCACAAGCCCCCCTCCAAAAGCTCCCGTTCCCCTCCGCACATACATACATACATACAAAAACACATCTTTATGGAAGCAAGTGGCAACTGCACACCCGGAAGGGGGCAGGATAAAGATCACCTTGAATTCAAAGCAAAGGATTGAGGCCTTGGTGGACAGAACGGACAGCGACACAGGTCGCGGTGCCCAACTTTGTGTGTGAATGTATGTGTGAGAAAAAGATTGAAGAAAAGAAGGTTTTTAAAATGAAAAGCACAAGAAAAATATAATTTAAATAATAATAATTATAGATAGAAAGGACTACATTCATATGCACAAAAATAGTTGGGAGTGTATTATAATTGGAGGAAATGGAAAAAGAAAAATGATTTGAGTTTGAAAACTGCACTAAGGAACTATACAAAAGGTGATGGTCAATTCATTTTAGTTAAAGCAGATATTATCTGGTATCCAATGCATCCTAATTTTGTTTAAAAACTCTCTAGGGCCAGGGTTATTTTAACCAGGGGACCTCTGGGGGTCTGTGAAGGTACTGCATAGGTCTGAGGGGAAGATATATGAAACTGGATTTTCTATCCACTATTTGCATAATGTTCTGGTGAGCACTATGTAGTTTAATAATGATAATGAAAAAAATTCAGACTGTTGTTGGGAAAATAAAGCTTTCTATATTGTGGGGTCCCTGTGTGTCTGCATGGAGGTCCCTGGGTATATAACTGTTGAAATCTCCTATCTGGGATACTGCAGGAATTTGGTGATTTAAAAACATCGTTTAGTCTATAAAATACTAGATTGACTAAATGCACTTCTGAACCTTTATATATTCAAAATCCTATGAAATGCTGGTAATGGAAAAATTGAATGTGGGTAGCCTGTAATTTATAAATAGGGTTGCCATCCATTAAAAAGTACCGACTGTGCATAGAATTAAGTGCGTTAAAAAAAGAGAGAAGAAGTCAGGTTAGTCTCTTAGCTGTTTCTCATACACTTTATGTTTTAAAAAGGCTTGTTCTCTGGCTGTGAGGGAAGAGTACCCTTCTCTCTTTGCACTGGCCAGTGATTGAAGTTAGGAACTCACTCCATGGCTAATTGCACGCCGGTGCTTTCACATGAATATTCATGCCTGCGTCTTCAGGGCCCCGCCTAATTAGCCCAAAGATAAGTCGAGAGTTGGAGAGAGATAGCCCACACCTTTTACGGAAAGGAAAACATTCCCGTTCCATTCCCTCGGGATGCTTGCGGAATCGCCTGAGTTCATTAACCAAAAAAGAGAGAAAGAGGTACCTGAAAAAGCGCAGGATGTGTCTGTAAATTCGTGGCTACCCATTACACATGTCTGTCAAAGCGAACCGGTGAAAACAAACGGGTAAAATGGAATGAGAGGTGAATCTTTAGTGCAGCGGATCTTTAATTAAAACGCTCATTTCAGTCTATATGTATGGCACTTTCTAAAGTTGGGTAAAAACTGGTTATTTTGTATCTATTTTAAGTGTTAGAAAGTGTCTAAATTGACTTTTCTCAGCATTTTATTTTCTCGTAGCCTACAGTGGCCTCCCTGATTAGGCTACAGACGCCAAAGAGATTATTCATTATAATTATTTTCCCTTGTTTACGTATTGTTTTGCAACATTATTTTTATTATTGATCATCCTACATCACACTGAAATATTACAGTGCATTACACACTATTAAGTATGCACCAACTTACGTTAAAGATGCTGGAGAATTAACCTGCGTATGTTTAAGATGAAGCCTTTTAGCTTTGTAACTTGTAACTTATAGTTTTATGAGTGGTCCTAAACATTTTAGAACATTTAAAAGTGTTCTGCAATCAAATTCATGCAAATACAGAAATGTACATGTACATTTCTGTATACCGCTACAACACGTGTAAGAAAAGGTCGAAACAATGAAATGTTTTAATCTCTAAAATGATAATGAACGCTTTGCACGTGAATTATTTCTGCTTTTGGCGCCCACAGATAACGCCGTGCATATTTGCTGTTTTTCTGAACTCATACTCCTGTGCACTTTTACGGCCTATGGTTAATGGAGGGTTTGACCGACCAGACTCTAATTATATTCAAGTGGAGGGGGTCCCTCGCGCAGATTAAAGCACGTGACTACAGGCGCGTGATTCGTGAGAAGAAAAAAAACAGATCAGTAGCCAATCTTACATTTTTGTAAACGAAAGAAAACATTTTGTATGAAAATTAAGCAAAACGTTTTTTCATATAGAGCTTCTTGAATAGCATATGATTTAATGAGATAACAAAAACACATTTTCCTGCAAAGACTTTAATTTATTATTTTAATATTTTAATTCAAACTCAGTCTGTGTTAAGCTAAAGAAAATCAACTTATAACAGTGATAAGTAAAACTTTTTCTTAAACTTCTTGCTATAAAATGCTGTAACCAGATTTAGTACATCCTGGATACTCAAAGGCCACATTTGTTCTCTACTGTCTTTCATTGCCATCTTACAAAACAAGGGCTATTATTTGTCTTTTCCTGTATGGCAAATCATTCATCTGCAGGATCAGTGTGATCCTTTCAAACCGCTCTCCATAGCAACCTCGTGCATCCCAGGAAAAATTCACCTCGCTCCACACAAGGCCATATTCTTTGCGAAGGGAAAAAAAGGAGCATCTGGGCGCTTTTTGAGCCACTTTCTTTCGCTGGCAAACTAAGCGAAGAGTTTGACTGTGCTGCTACTGTGACGCAGCTCTCTGGGCATAAATGACCCCTCTTTTTATAGACTTCCAAATGAGAGCAACTGTACAGTGAAGCATCCTCATTAACTGCGGCTCTCTGGGGCAAACCGGCCATCGCATTGCAATCGGCTATACAGTACGATTTAGATTAAAAATCTTGTCATCTACTTTTCTATAACTCCTTGTGGCTTGCATGTTAATTTTCGTCCTAGATCACGCACAAAAATATATTGAATTTGTAATATTGTCCTGGACAGTACCGCGTTTTTAATCATAATCACCACGCTTTTAATCATAAAGAAACAGTGGTTAAAAATTGCAGTTGTTTAGAAATCTAATTCAGAAAATATATTCTAAAAGCAAAGGAGTCTAACGCTTTAAAGCGTTATATGTAAAGATGTTAAGTCATTAGAAAAACACGTTAGTTTAGGTGTTTACAAAAGTTATAAAAAATTAAAAAAAACACAAACGTTGCTCTTAAGAAGACAGACGCATGCCAGTTTGTGTCAACCACCTGAGAAAATCGTATTAAAGTAACCGACATTATGTTTTATCTGTTATAAATGACGCGTTATCATCAGCTGTTCCTTTAGAAATTCCTTCTACAAGTGTTATTGCATATGTGATAAATAAATAACTGATGTCTTTATATAACCACGCCTTTGACAGAGTGGTGACGAGCACTTGTGACCCCAGGAACATCATTTAGGTTACACTTCCATGAACGCGCGACGCTCGTGCAGATGGACAGATAGGAAAAGCAGTGAGCAAACTTACCACAGAGAAGCGTTTTGGTTTGACGCCTGAATTCTCCGCGTGCAACGGCACATTTCCTCGCAAAAGCCTGTGGAAACACCCCATAAGAGCAAGACAAACACACAAACACGAACGTGAACTACAAAAAATACAGTTAGGTAAATAATTTAAATAGAAGTGATACCAAAAAAAATCTTCTAAAAAAAGCTGTGGTTTTAGATGGAGTCGAACGTGTGCCTGATTGCGGAGTTTTAGACGACTGGAACAGGAGAGATGTAAGATTTGTTTAAAGCCCCACATTTCCATTTAAGAACGTGATTGTGTTTGCAAAGATCCCTTTCAATCTTCGCATCTCCCCCTCTCTACCCCTCAGCGTCTCCGAGGCTGCTTTGCAATTCATAGAATTGGTAATTTGCTATTGGGACAAAACGTGAAGGGAAAAATAATCAGATCAGCCGGGAAAGGAATACGGAGGAGGCCAGAAGGGAGAAACACTGGATTTCTCTCAAAGTTCCTGTTTAGAAAAATGCTTCGAGTGAAGATATTGTCAACACACCGCAGATTTTGTGTGGACTTTGTATGTTTGTTAAAATCTGTTGCCATAAATGTAATTTTATTAAACCAACAACTGAAATTTACTGATATGTAAATGCTCAAGTGATTTTGACTGAAATTGACTTTTCATTTACATGAAATACTAAAATGCCCACACACGGCATACGTTTAAATGAAATGAGATGGATATTGTTTTTTATAGGCTCGGTGGTAGATTGTTTATGCATTTATGCATAACGATGCGATGGTCTCGTGTGTTACAGAGTAGGCGGTCTGTATTTCTGTATGATGTTTAATTAATTAAATATGGTTCTGCGATTGTGCATTGGTGTGCTACATCAATAACGCGATAATCTTAAATAATCGTGCACGTGGATAAGACTTAAATGTTATTGCTATATAAACATCTTTTAATGTACCTACATACTGATCTTCATCTTTCTCGTGGGTGGCTCCTGAGATACTTTGGAATACTAATCTACTTGCAAAGAGGAGCGGTACAGTTACTAAAAGAGGCAACGCAAGACGGGTCATTCTTCCACCCCACCAAAAAGAGTACCACACTCCCCCACGTGGTTATTTGCAAAACAACCCTCAAAGCCCAGTAATTTCCTACGGTTTTGCTGCTCACGCTCTCTTGACTAGCGGGGAGAGGAGAAGAAAGGGAAAAAAGGGAAAGCGTCTAGTGAAAGCGGCCAATTGCGAGTAACTGGGATCACGGCGCCCGGCAGCCAACCAAGCGGCCCGCGAGAGGTAATAAGGAAACCTGGTGGGCTGTAGTCGGCGAGGAACCAATGCACGCGCAGGGGAGGCGTGTCTTAGCTCTTCCCTAAGACCTCCCAGAGCAGGTTGTTGCGTTTTGGGCTCTAAAGCTCAAAGATCTCCGAAGTGCTTGTCAGTTTTCTAAGTCGGAGCCATGGCGACAACAGCTCAGTATATTCCGCGGAATAACTCATTGCCTTCGAACCCGCTAATGCATCCGGATTCGGACAGGATGCACCAGGGGACGACCTACAGAGAGGTGCAGAAAATGATGCACCATGAGTACTTACAAGGGCTAGCGACCAACACGGGACATCCGATGAGCCTAACACACCACCAGTGGCTGCCCACCTCCAACACCGACTGGACCAGCGGCACCCACATCGGACAGGCGGAGCACAACAAAGGCAGCGTGCAGAGCAGGGAAGACCTGGGTAACGGCTACCACAGATCGCATCTGGTCCACCAGCCGACGCAAAACAGCCACCACGGATCATGGGCGCCATCCACAACGCACCACTTATCCCCGCTCTCTCCCGCCTCCAACGGTCACCAGTCGCTGGTCTACTCTCAGACGGGCTACACTATGTTAAGCCCCCAGCCGTCGCTGCATCACGGCTTGCGGGACCCGCTCCACGACGACGCGGGGAGCCACGATAACCAGATGGAGTCGCCTCAGCAGCCGTTCAGCCACCATCAGGACCACTCGGACGAAGACGCCCCAAGCTCCGACGACCTGGAGCAGTTCGCCAAACAGTTTAAGCAGAGGCGCATCAAACTTGGTTTTACGCAGGCGGACGTGGGCTTAGCACTGGGCACGCTCTACGGAAACGTCTTTTCCCAGACCACCATCTGTAGATTTGAGGCTCTGCAGCTGAGTTTCAAGAACATGTGCAAACTTAAGCCTCTGCTTAACAAATGGCTCGAGGAGACAGATTCAAACACGGGCAGCCCCACGAATTTGGACAAGATTGCAGCACAGGGCCGGAAACGAAAGAAGAGGACCTCCATCGAAGTCGGAGTCAAAGGGGCACTGGAAAACCATTTCTTAAAGTGCCCCAAGCCCTCCGCCCACGAAATCACCTCTTTAGCTGGCACTCTGCAGTTGGAAAAAGAGGTTGTGCGTGTGTGGTTTTGCAACAGAAGACAGAAAGAGAAAAGAATGACACCGGTGGGGGTCCCTCATCCAACCATGGAGGACGTATACTCACAAGCAGAGACACCCCCTCTCCATCACACGCTACAGAGTCCTGTCCAGTGACTGCTAGCATAAACAGTGTCCTTGTTTGAAAAGAAACTACAATGGATTTTGTTTATCCCCTTTGTTTGTTTAGGCCTATCCCAAGACACCAGAAACAGAAAGTTTGGGGGAGAGTTTGCAGACAGTGAGCGGACAGCTTACACGGGACGCCAGAAATTCCGAATAACGTGAAAATGCATTAACTACCGCGCCAGCTTCGCGCGCATTTATCAAATCCGTACCAGTGTTTACGAAAATCGTATCGTTTGTGCCACTCTGGAAAAATCCGACCCTTTCACCGCCGATCAAAGGGAGCTACGAGCCACAAAAAGGGCAACGTCTCCTTGGACAAAGGAGATGGGACAGTGATTTTATTAAAGCGAGTAACCAGATTAATTATCACAATGATTTATCTGTTATTATTTGTATTGTTTACTTTATTTGGAATGTTTTAACGTTAAGATCTATTTGTTTTCTGTCTAGCGAGTATTTTACTTTAATTTCAACTAAAACAGATGAAATTCGTGATGTAAAGAACAGGCACTTGGTCAAAACCTCCAAAACAAGCAAGTGCACCAGAAACTGTTTACAACGATCATTTCTTAGCACCTGATACCGTCTAAAGATGCATAGACGTTAAAATGGCAACATGAATACACTGTCTGAAACAATATTTAGTCATTTTGAGTTCTTCTGCTTTCATTGTTTTCCTCTTTGCGTGAGGCACTTATAATGTTATTTTAATTGCATTTTTTTTATTTCACAGTGTATTTGTTCGAGGTATACGACATTAATGGTTTGCTTGTTTACAGTTTCCTTTTCCAATTTCGTGTTTGTTTTTTTTTACCGGCACTATTCCAGCAAGTCTGCTCCAGCTAAACATATTGAGAGTGATGCGTCAAAATGAAAAAGAAAGAAATATCTCAGGTAATTTTCAGTGCCCAAAATCGTGCTGTACTCTTAGTTCTTCTTGAATATTGGCCAACTCTTGACACTCTCTATGTCAGCTGTGCCCGTTTAGTTTATGTTAATTACATTTTGCATCCTACTCATGAGCCTGGACACGGAAAAAAGTAGATGTTGTAGTGAATAAGGGAAGTGTTTTCCGGACTTCTTTTCAGGATTGGGGAAATGTAGGAGGCTGATAACGTTTCGTGTTGTTTCTCAAGGTCTGGCGTTTTTCATTGGACAGCAGGTGTTCATTTCTGCGATGTTATTTGAAACAGTGTGAATATACAACCTTTTCCAAAAAAAAGTAATAAAAATAAAAAATAAATTACAAGAGAAAAGATTTTAAATAAATAGTTGTCAGGATTATTTCCAATATGTAAATATGTCGAATATGTAAACATATGTATTTGTTCTGGGTTCGTTTTGTTTTGTTTTGTTTTCCGGGCAGTTTTGTACACTTACTAATTCCAAGAAGATATTTTAATATTTCATTTATGACCATTTATATATCTATATATTTATTTCCTAAGTGTGTTTGGAGCTTTTTTTTTTCGGCTCTGTTGATTATGTTGCAGTGAATTACAAATGTTTTGTTTACTACATTGGTTGTATGTTGATTGCGAAATGTAGACTGCAAAGTCACGTTTATATTTATGTTATAGTAATATTTTATTACTTACATAAAACATATATACAAGAACACGACTTCTGTCTTTTTTGAAACACATTTTCACGCATATCACGGTGATGGGGGAACGGGAAAAAAGTTCATGAAATGACTCTCAGGTGCGATTTGGACCTTCAAAACATCGACGTGTTAAAAACCAAACCACGGACTCACGCTAAAGGCTATTTTTTTATTGCACGATGAATAAATAAAAAAAAAAAGATAAACACAAGAAACTACATTTTTACTTAGACAATCATCCAGTAAAAACAAACATTTAAACGATGTTTTCAACTACATTTTGCGATCAAGAAATGTTGCTTTCGCCCTGTTAAAATATAATTAAAACAAATAAAATGCACAATTTGTGTAAGAGAACGATATACAATAACGGCACTATACAATAATGCATTTATCTATTGAGGTGCGTCTGGTTACGTCAAGTGTAACCAGCACCATTTATTTAACAAATTCCCATTTTATTCCATAAACTTTAGTGGTTTGTACATTTTAAAAGAGTTTGTGGTTGTTCTAAAAGCAAATGGATTGTGACAGGCTATTTACTTTTAGAATACCAAAATCCTGATGGTGCAAATTTATCTCAAAACTAATTATCGAAAGCAGCCTTGTCTATTTTCTAAAAAAAAAAAATGTTTAAGGACATAGTTAAACTCGTTTGATTTCACATGAGCGTGGAACTGGGAATTTGCTGTGATAGTTTGTTTTTATCCATGATTCGCAAATAAAAATGTGAAGATTCTTTCTCTTCCAAGCATTGTCTTTTAATGATGCTGATTTCCCGTACAGACAACACCCTGAGTTCATAGCTGTTTGCTTTCATTAATCCTTAAGGTTTGCTGTGATAGTCTATATATTTCTCCTGTTTAATAACTTTTAAGAAAGGTTTGAGACAAATCAAACCATGGATGCTCAGGATGCTGATCGAAAATGAACTCAGTCATGTAACATCTCTGATTACAATGGGATGTTATTAGTTAGTGAGTGATGTAAAGAGTAAAAATTGCATTGCAATCTTTGCAGATAGGGCCTAATAAAAAAATATATTTTAAATCTGCCGTTGGATATGTAAATATTTTAAGAAGTTGTCATTGACTATTTTATTTCTATTCGTTTTCCCCGGCTCTTCCCCGTTCGCATTGGATTTGGGTGCTTTGTTTAATAGTGAACGAAGCCTTCATTAAAAAATAGCTTAAAAGGTAGTTTCTGAAGTGCAAATCATTTATACAACTAATTATTTCTTTTTAAAAAAAATACTTTGGTTAAGTTAATCTCAGCATCCTAAACAAGCTTTGCCAGTAGTCAAAATCAAGACAGGCTACCAACAGAGAACAGGTTTGTTAACCGATAAAATAAACAAAAGTGCCAATTCTTATAGCCTACCATCTTTTCTTTTCCTATTTTTCAAATTTTAGACAAATGACATTTCTGGTGTGTGATATATGTGAAACGAGCTGTGTGTTCAATTATTCAGGCATCGCAATGGAAGAGAGGGTATGAGAAAACAGTGATTCCCAAGCGCCCCCTAACGACGTAAAGAAGTAATACGAGCTACGGTGCATTGGGTTCGTGCTTCAATTTTCCACAATCGTGGAAATATATATTATATATATTTATGTTATAGTAATTTTTTTACTACTTACATAAAACATATGTAACATGTATGATTGTAAAGTTAGTCTAATAATCCATTGGTTCTCAAAAGACGTGCTTACTTTAATCCCATGCCAACATTTTTCTCTAAAAAAGTCTTTCATTGTTTCAAATAATAACCAAAAAAAAAAAAAATTATCTTATAAATTAGACCGTTTTATATAGGTCTTCTTTTGCACACTTTTTCTAATAAATCAGCTTCCTAAAACAGAGACTTATTACCAAGTCTCGGTAATAGGCCAGCTCTAACAGAATCTGTATTACTCAATTGTTTCTTCTTATTTACTATCATGCTTGTTGGGGAAATATGATGAAATTCAACAGGAATATGTTTATCCATTTACTTATTTACCAGTTTTAAAAACTGAGAAAGATCAGAAAAGATATAAGCATCTTGTAACCTGCCAGGTTTTCGTCCACCCTGATACAGGGCAAAGGTGGTATGGGACTGTAGTGAAGACTTTGTTAACCAAAGAGCAATGTTACCTGGAATGAGAATTTTTTTTTAATAAGCTATTACAACTACTCATGTAAACAGCCATTTTCTAAATGTGACATCATATCAATCAACAACTAAAAATGACTTACCACTGTGGATATAAATAGACACAGTAAAACATGAATGAATGTGTGTGGAATGAGTCTCCGGGGCCAGAGTTTGTCCAGATGTCACTATGAACGACAGCTCTGTAAGAAAGCAGATAGCATGTCCACAGCAGGCTGTATTCCCAAAGAGTCAGGCTTTTGTTCAAAGGGGATGTATGCCCATATTGACAGTGACTTATGAATCATTAAATTCTGGACCATACATTTCCAGTGACCACCAGTTTAACTCTCAGGACAAAGAATGGGCAAGGATGTTGCATTAATTTATCCTGGAGTGAGACTGAAAGTTATATTATGGTGGTTTGTTGAATGTTATAATGATATTCCCATATTTCAGTTTCTATGTGGTTATGAAATAACAGTTTGTATACGTTACACATTATTGATTGGTGCTTTCTAAAAACTGGATTCAAAAACTGCTCTCAAGTTCTCAAATCTCCACTATGGGTTTAAAGACACTAAATGCTTGAAGGTTGAATAAGCGACAGCCATTAAAGACAATCTTTAGGAGAAGAGCACTTAAATGTGCAAATCTGATGAGTACAGCTTTGTTACTTATGCATAATTAGGCCAAGATGCACTCTGGGATGGCCGATGCCATCAGGCCTATCTTAAAACCCAGTGGCTTCTTTTTTCTCTCCGCTGTACAAGCTCATGCCCACGTCTGGTGAACCACAGACCCGGGCTGATCCTGGGCATTTGAGACACAATGCCACCTCCTTCATCAGTAGAGTATCATCAAACACAGGAGATGTGGATTAGCAATGATTAGCAGGGATTATAGCTGGTTAATGGTGGGAAAATACATTAGGAGCCACGGGCTCAGGGAGGGATTTCGCTCACGCTAGCGGATTTGCATTGATCCAGAGCAAATGAATGAGGATTAGCCGCATCTATCTACAGATAAATAACATTAAGCGTATTATTTGGGCACGAGCTGTTATTAATGACATTACATACACCACAACAATGCCGGTAATTATAACAAATGGACCGAATAATGCATTTAATGGTATTTTTAAATGTGTGTCTTGTTTTAAGAGGGTGTGAGGATTTTCAGGAGCTGAGATTTGGTGGAAATACACCACTGGAATGTAGTGTGAGATTTCTTATTAGAAGACTTTGAAACTCGCTCTTAAAGGCACAGTACACCCAAGAATGAAAATTCGGTCATCATTTCCTCTCCCTCATGTTGTTCCAAATTTAACAAGCAACACATATTATGAATAACAATAAGAGGCCACTTTGAATTTTAATGGATGGATGGGGGGGGGGTGTATGACATGACATTGAGATAAGTAAATTATGACAGCACTGTAATTTTTATAAAGATACTTGTATTTTACACATGTATATATTACACAATTTAGTTTTTATGACCCTTTTCCAACCCCCAAAACAAAAAATTGCTTAGCTTCTTTACCTTTAAAATTGCTACAGCATGTAAAGACCCATTTCACATACTGTATGACATGAGTAACAGCATATTTACACACAGGTTATTATTTCGATCTAATATATTATAACTCCATCATTCTTCAATAACAAAGTCTTTATGAAACCTGCATTACATTGTGACATATTTCCAAAACAATGTCGAAACACGCCACTCAAACTGTTAAGATCAAGATCTTCCAAAGAATTTTTTTTTTAAATCATTTTCATCATTAGTTATTCTAGTGTTTAATACAATTAATAATAAGATTTATCTTATTTATACAAAATTACTGAATGCTATGTTTCTGAAAATAAATCTAGAAGTGTATAACTGGGCAGCTGTGTTCATCTCTGGGAAATATGTTCAGAACGAGCAATTTCCGGAGCTTAGTTTCAATAAATGCTCTTATTTTAACTGTTGGGGATGTTTTGAGTTCTGAAAGTTACAGTATGTTTTCGTAGCACAATGAACCCTTTTATCTCAAGAGACCAAGGAAAATTTGATTCTTCATGATATGACCCCTTTAAGCAGAATTTCTTCAGCGATGGCCACACATTGTGGTGCGTGATAGCATGCTGCTGCACAAGGCTGCGCTTGTCCCCTTCAAAGCAACTGATGGGAAGGCAGCGTGGAACAGAAGCACGGAGGGACTTGTGCTGTCGCTCTTGCATCACCAATGTTACCCAGCAAGTGGTCTAATAATCTTTACCATTGTTCTGTCTACCCTCATCTCCTGCACTCACTACCCTCGTCGGCCTGCACTCGACTCTCTGCTCACTATCATTTATGTAATAAACACCTGACCCCGACAGCGAAGGGCAGAGTGGTCGAGAATCAGAGGAGGAAGGAGGGGAAAATGTATTTTTTCATCAAAAATTCTCTCTCTTCCATACCTCAAGGTTTCACCTCAGAGCTGCATGAAAGATAGGCAACAATGTGGCCACACAGCGATCAGCTATTTACCATATGAAAAGCTTCGGCCGAGCACATGAGGAGTCAGATGCTTAGTTATTTATGATGCAGAGGCCTTGTATCTATGGACCCTCCTTCAATTTGATTCTCAAGTGCAGACCTGTATATAGAGCATACAAGTAAAGTCATGGAGAGTCCTCCTACCTTTCCACTGCTTCTCTCATTCGCTTCGAGTGGGCCGCAGCACCTGTCTGAGCCTCTGCTCTGGTGATGTAATGAATCTTCAAAACTGTAAAGTCATTTTGGGGGTTAAAACTTCTGCTTTTGAATCTTAAACGTTTTGAGTTGCATCTCAAGTTTGTAAGAAGTTGGAAGTTCAAAGGTCGGTTGTACTGAAGGACTTAAATCCAAAATGTAAAGTTTGTATTTTTGTTAAAAAGCATACAGAAATGTTAATTATTCCATATGTAAAGTCTGAATCCTATTTTAAATTACACTGATAGTCTACTTTAGATGTAACTACAACTACATGTGTGTATCTCAGAGTAGAGTATTAGAGCAGGTTTAGGGTCAGTAGAATAAGTTGGCATATACTTGCAAGGATAGTTATGTTGTATGTTGTGGACTCATCAACATTAATGGTTAGAAGATATTCAGCAGACAGTCTAATAATACTCTAATGACTGTTAGTTGGCATAGTTGCAAAGTAACTTGCTGTTAGTAGAATATCTAAAGTGGGCTATCCAAAGAAAGTATTACAAATCATTTTGAGATGGGACTATACATATATAATAGTTACTCACATCACTCGTATTTTTGTGTGAAACAAGGAAAAGTTTTTGAGATCACAGGGTTTAAATGCTCACAACATGAACTAGAAATCCTTGATTGCAAATAAACTTTGCCTAAACGAATGTAGTAAGAAATTGTATCCTATGAATTCCTAAAGTGTATAATTATGTTTCTGAGACACTCATTAATAAAAATGTATATTAAATTATATTTAAATTGTTTTAAGTGTAAACAAATGAGAAACAAGTTAAAAAAAAAAACATTTAACACAAAAACATTTATTTTTAAGATACAATCTAAAACTTAATATATTCTTAAGTTTTGCTTTTAGGCAAACAAAAATGAGCATTTTTATAAGTCAGCAAATTTTTAGGTTCAGTAATTTCACTTTAATTACAATGAAAAGGTTATTAGTTAGCTGGTAATGTAAAAAAAAAAAAATGTCCTATGTAATTTTATAGGAGTCTGATGATTTAAAAGAAAAAAAATCAGATTAACTTAACAAATACAAGCAAAAGTTAAATAATAATAATAATAAAGATTTTGTAGTTTATAATAGCACAGACGTATACTAGACATTACTGCTATTTGTTCATTTTTTGGGAAAGTCATATATGTATTTACTACAGTAATCAATGGTACAGTATAACCACAGATGCTTGAATGTTTTACTCTGGAACGGTTATTTAATCTTCATTGTTGGAGTTCAGGTTAATAATGAATTCTTCTTCACTATTACAAGACAAACCGAACATTCTTAATACATTAATTCGTTCATGCACTGATATATTGTGTTTTACAGCAGTATTGTGTGCCTTATGAAAAAAAGAACTTTTAATGCCATTATCAGAACAGTCCTAAACTCCTTAAATATTGCATTATAGTATAGATGTCTAGGCCTCTGTTCTCTATCGTTTTTTCTAAAGCTAAAAGCTTCTTAGGAAGGTCACAAGGTTATAACTCACCCCAAAGGCCTTCTTCTTAAGGTGTAAGTCAAGCTATAGGTTCTCCAATACTTCACATTCAAAACCTAGCCTTTGTGTGGTGGCCATCCCAAGGGACCGTTCTTTCAAGACTTAAATCACAAGGTTGATTGTAGCTCTAGAAAAAATAAAAATAAATAAATAAATAAATAAATATAATGACAGCGTCTGAAAGAAGGCTATGCTAAACAATGGGAAGGTCACAAGGGCTGGGAGATTTTCAGGGTCCTTCAGACAATATCTGTATTATACTGTATTTTGCACTTTTACAAAACTATAGAAACCAGATAAATAAACACTTGTTCTGCTGTGTGATTGTTTGTATTTCCACAATTCTGCACATGAACTCAGTTCAACAACATGTTGCACATGATGGTTTTTCTTTTTTAACAAGCAAAGAAGAAAACTAATCAGATATCTGTTTTGGCTACAAAATCCACAACTCAACTTGACATTTCGTATTTGAGGATGATGACCAGCTTCTTTGAAATCTCTTTCATTTCTCTGTGTGTTCTGGTTCAGGCCCACCCTCCTTGCCCTCCAAAGCACTGCCACAAGAGAGAAGAGCAATGTGCAAACGAGCCCTTCGGCTCACAACTGCCAAAATAACAACAACAACAACAACAAAAAGAAATAAATGAGAAAGATGAAACGAGGGGAGACAAGGAGGGAGCGCGAGACTGAGCGAGATGAAATAGAGACCTGCCGCTGAGCTCAAGGACGCAGCGCGCGACTGCGTAATTAGAAATGTACACAGACGATTTAGATGCAGGGATGTGATTAGGGAAAGCAGCCCAGTCTTCATCTTAATCAGCTCACTTCTGAGAGCTCCTTATGGACGGGAGGGGGACATACTCTCAGAGAACAAGAATGAAACCATCCACTCAGTCAAACAGACCGAACAACTGAGGGAGATACCAGGAAAGAGAGGGAGAGACGTGAAAAATAGAGGTGGAGAGTAGGAAAAGATTGACTGGCAACAAAGAGATTGAAAGCTGCAACAGGATAAAGAAAGAAAAAGAGAAAAGATTAACTATCAACCATTTTGAGAACGTAACGCAAAATGAAAAATGCATTTTAAAATATAAAAAAAGAATTAAAGCTATTTAAAAAAAATGTAATATAAAAAATAATTAAATTCATATATAAGAAATTTGTAAAAATAAAGTAATCATAAAATATTCAAAATAATTTAAATAAGTAATATTTTAAATAAAATAAAAATAAATAAAAATTAAAATAAATTACATTTAAGTACTTAATATTATTATTGAAAATTGTAAATAATAATCCAAGTGTTTTTTATATATTGCTCAAAAAATTTAAAATAAATAAAATTTACTTTTTTAGGGGGGAAAAGAAATGGAAAATGGAATCAGATTTTTTTTCTCATCCTGGATAAAAACGAATCATTTTGAATTATCCAAAACATAAAGAGGTTTGACAGGTAACCGGGTAACCAAGAAAATGTACTTACATGGTGAATTAGCTGATATTTTTTAAGTAAAATACAAACAAAAAAAAACCTAATGTGACTGAATCCTGACAACATCAGGTTACACCAATGAAAGTCATAAAAGCTAGAAATAGCTAATGGTGCATAATTTTTTTCAGTTTATGCAAGGCCATTTTAATGTGTATATAGTACTGGGGAAGTGACTAAGAGACATTATACAGTGGCTAAATAGTGGACAATAGAGGTAATCACAGACAGCAGAGGCACAGAGAACAAACAGAAAGCAGACAGATGCTAATGTTCACTATCCGTCACTGAAATCTGCCCACTCATCCACCTCTCTTATTAGAGAGAGAACAGTTCTGCTCATCAGACATGAAAAAGAAAGACAGACACACAAAGAGTCACATAATGAGTGCGGGCAGTTAAAAAAATACTTAGCCTCCATCCCTCTGTTTCTCTCTCCTTCTCCATATCATCAGCCATGTTACTGATCATCTTTAACCTCTGCTTTCAGCACTGTCAAAACTACCATTTAGGGCCTCCCCAGGGCCGAACAGCCATCAATGACACCCCTGCCCCATAAATCATTACCAAGCGTGTGAGGGTCTGCTGCCCAGGGGCCTGACATTCAGGGGTAAAACCCAGCCGATCTCCCCTAACACGCCCCCAGGGGTCAGAGGTCATCTCGTCAACCCTGTGCCAGGCGCTCCCTCGGCCCACTGCTGGCACTCGTTTGATTTTTAAATCAAAACAAAGGTCAAGAAGATTGTCCTCTTGCTCTTTGCACCACGCAAGTGACACTTTCACACCGTTAACACTCCTAATCGGGCTCACAGCCAGCAGGACGCAGTCTTTCGACAGGGGAGCCAGGTGGTGTCAGAGGTGACGGCTCCAAATACTTCTGGAATAATCTATAAGTTTGGGTCAAAATAAGGTCTGGATCATGTCTGGGAAATAAGATGATTTAATAAAAGATACCATCAGGTTTATGTCCATCATGACTGATGACTGATGTAAAAATATTGATTTTATGATTAACTGCGTTCTTTATTTGAACAATCCTGACATCAATATTAAAAAATCCTAGAATAATATTGTGCTTTATTACAAGTGTCTGCATAAAAATACTGCAAAGTAAACTTCTTACAATACAGCGCAACAGTAAAACCAAAAAAAACAAAAAAAGTATGTCTGTTGTTTTCTGGTTCTTTTAATAATTAGCTTAAAGGAATAGTACTCACCCTCAAGTCTTTCCAAACTTGTACAAGTTTTTTTGTTAAATACAAAATGATATATTTAAAGAATTTTGAAGAACAAGCAGTTGTTGGTCCCCATTTGCGTTCATAGGAAAAGAAGTACTATGGAAGTTAATAGGGACCATCAACTGTTTGATTAACAGCATTCTTCAAAATATCATCTTTTATGTTCAGCATAAGAAACTATGTTCAGAATATAGGTTTGGAACGACATGTGGGTGAGTAAATGATAGCAACAATTTTTGGTAAGTTGCACATTTGAATTGATCTGAAAATAGTTGCAATATTAGCAGAGAGACTTTATGTAAAAAAAAAAAAAAGGATGTTATAACTAAAACATACCTGAAAGAATAAGATTCAAATAGATTCAGAATCATAATTGGATGGAGAGCTTGTCAATTAAAAATGAATCAGGAAATCAAAATTGATACAATACAACTGGATTACAATTAGAAAAACAAGAAAAATATATTTTTACAAAACCTGTCTTTGTAAAACAAAACTTTAAAAATATATATTTTAATAACAATTACAATGCTGTCAGATTTATACAGAAATATATTATTGCAAAAATAACAAAATTTAAAACTTCTTGTCAGGTAAACAACATGTATGGTAAATGTACTGCTGTTAAAATTAGTAAATGAATAATTAAAGGTCACATCAAGTACAAATGTCTATTTAAGCAGTATGCCTAAGTTCAGTGAAATTTGTCCTGCACATACTAATTAGTATTTCTATGCACCCAATTACTCAGATAATTTTGTAAGATAGAGATAAGTTACCTTAAAATGCCTTCAAGATACATTTCTCAGTCCACAACATAATGATATTATCTTAGAAACATTGAGAAAAATCTCTGTTACTCACAATCCAACTCCAATCAAACACTCTCATTTGCCAGTTTCAAGGTTTTGTTTCCCAAAACATGAATGATGAGCTGATATAGGTGACAGCTGGATGTGAAGGAGCTCGGCATCCCCTCAGGAAGAAAGCCTCATCCCCCTTGTCTCTCCCCACTCTGGAGGTGAAACAGAGAGGATTAATTGGTTTAGCGCCTTTTTCGCTAAGCTTGGTCCCAGCAATTAAATATTGGCTCTGGGCCCTCTGTGACCATTAACGTACAATGCCGTGTTAACTGGGGCCGCTCCGGTCTCATGTTTGTGTTCACGCAGTGCCACGACCGCATTAGAGAAGCGTTAAAAAGTTAGCCTGACTAAAATTCATCTCTGCGTTCTGAGGGCCAGAGGTAATTGATTGTTGCGCTCCAAGTTGGAGAGTACTTTCTCAAAGGGAGTAAATAAGGCATTTCAAAAGCTTATCGGGTTTACTATTTACAGAAAAAAAGGAAGGGACGACGCACAAGAAGTCGAACGCATGAAAGAAGAAAAAGCAAATAAAGAAGCCAGCTCGCATTTTAAGTCTGTATACGCCGGGAGGAATAGTTTAGTGGGGTGGGTTTCAAGCTTTCATATTTTCCTTTCGCTCTCTCTGTCTATGTCGCTTCCACTCCCTCAAGCCGTCAATTAGTGGGCCCGAGCTTCTGAGGGCCAGGATCTTCCTCACATGTGCCTTTGTTGCAGTGACATTGACTCTCTCTCCCAGCAAGACGTTTGAAGGTTAGGATAAGACACTGTCCAGGTTATCCATGGGTGCTCTCTGGGGTGCTGGTCTATGCCTCCCAGGATGAATAGTGTGTTGAGGAAGCAGGCTAAAGGGCCTTTCAACTGCACCAGGCTGCTCGCACACAAGAGTAGCTTGGCTTGGGGCCAGTATTTGTGCACTCACAGAGTGCTTCAAGTTGTCTTCAAAGAGCTATTGAATGCTGGAGTGTCCAGCTGTGGACACTGGACTGCAGAGTCAGTGGGGACGTGCTTGCCATCTCCGCAATATTAATCCGAAAAACGGCTAGTTAAGCTCGTAGTGCACTAACGCAACAATTCGGATCATGCTGGTTAAAGCCATTTGTTGTGTCAATGTCAGACTATCATCTAGACCTTCTAGAGCATCTTTAGGACTGCATTCATCATTGCTATGCACACCCCCTACACCCTGCTGGGGGACCGGCACCATAACTCAACCCTGACATGACCGTCGATGTACCCTCTCTGCACTCGTTCGGGCAGGTCCAGCCGGCTCCTGTCCTCCACCGGCCCCCCCACCTCTTCTCCAGCTCCATCCATCAATCCTGCCACGCTCAACAGATGAGTGGCTTGTGTGCAAAATGCCAGGAAGCCCCAAAAGGGACCAATTGGTGGAGAGTGACAATTGTGATGGCCTTTTGAAAGAGCAGGTTGCCTATCGAGCAAGATGTCCTGTGTTCTTTTCGGTCAAGATTTAGTATTTATCCCACATTAATAATGGAAAAAAAGGAGAATTTGTTGTGAAGTCTCAGCACTGAGTGTATTCATAATCTAGTCCGGAGCTTCAGAATGTGAGAAGTCTTTGACAATGACACAATTGTATTCATGGCCCACCGTTATTAATTATGTATGTTTCGATTGCTGGACAACAACAAAACAAGCGCATGGCATTATCACTAACAATAACATTGACTATCGCTCCTACACAGTGTTGGTTTGAAAGTCTGTCTGTCTGGGTTTGGTCCAAAGAGACCGGATGCAAAAAAGCCCACTTTTTAACATGAATTTCCCTGCTGGAAAAAAATAGGTTTAAACCAGCTGTTTGCTGGTCTTAAATGGTTTAAGTTGGTCTGAACAGACTGTTAAATGAACTAAAATGAATGAAAACATTTCTGAAAAAAACAAGGAAACTTAAAACATACTTTCATGACTCAAAAACACTAATTAGAATCAAATTTAATTTAAATCCTGGACTTAATTTTGTTCTGACAATTATACCATTAAATTAAAACTGTAAAATTAAATCAAAACAAATGAAATTGAAGTGAAGTGAATTGAACTGAAATTAAATAAAGTTATGGCCTAGTTGGTTTCAGTTGGTTTTCAGCTGGTCTATCTAAAAAAATGTAATGCAAAATCCCCAAAAAACCCACCAACATACCAGCATTACCAACATACCAGCATTTTCTGTTGTAAAATGCAGAACATGAACAATATTTATGACCATTAGTTCAAATTCAAGGGTTTAAAAGATCACTCAATCCAATAATAATGGGTTCAGCAGAACTAAACTGAATTGTTTACAGCTCACTCAATGGACCCACATGAGCACTTCTCAGGGTTCAAGGGTGAACGGCCCACCCACGTCACTCCACGGTGAGGAGATACCCAGGAATGCTGAAGGTCAGTGCCACGCAAGACCATATCTCTAAAACCCATGGGACGCACGCCCCTGCCCTGTCACACCCCCATCAGTAGCCCATAACCTCTCCTGCCCTGCAATCCCCTCAGTCCAAGCATATGCATCCGAAAGCCTGCGAGACCCCTGTGTTTGTCACTAAACTTCTGCGTCACAGCCTGCATACAAAAGCAACCCAGTGTTTGCGTGAGCATGCGAGCGCAGATGTCCCGCAGCGGTGCCGTGTCAATGCGTCTGTTGTGAACGCAGCAGGGAAACGCGTCGGAGGCCTGGCCTACACAGTGGCTGCCATCTGAATGGATGGAATTCAAGATGGCAACTCTGACGAGCTGAGCATGCAGACGCGAAACAATACCCCTCTCTTTCTTTCCCTTCGCTCGCTTTCTCGGTCTCTCTCACAGTGGCTTTTCATTATTCTTTCATCCCATTCTCTCTGCTCTCTGAGTCCCATGCGGCACTTTCGCTGTGATGGAGACCTATCCGGGGTTCTTTGGTGCGCACGGATACCATGCCTCGCCCCGGCAGACTTGGGCTGATTACTACGGAGAGGCCTTCAGATGTGTGTTAAATCACAGGGCTGGCTTATAGATTTTTTATGATGAAGTGGGTAAGGCTTGGGAAGTGAAGAATGGCTGAACAGGGTAGTGTACCTCCTCTGATCTTCCTCTGTTCTGCTCCATGCTCTCGATTTCACCACCTTGTGCGCTTCGGCACACTGTCAAACACACTATTCATATTTTAAAGAGAAATGTGGCAGGATAGAAATAAATGTGTCATAACTATGCCCCGTTCGATGGAAGGTGGAGAATGATTGATTGCAAACGATCATTCTATGATTGATCTATTGATTATGTGTCCGGCAGCTCTCACCCTGTTAACAGGAGACATATGGCATCGCTCTGGGGACATTAGGAAGGCATGCCACAGCCCATAATGCACCTCTAGTCTCCCAGCAGGTAAAAAGGAGTCTGGAGAAGAAACAGAGCAAGTATAAGTACAGTGCATCAAGATTCACATTATAAAAACTCATCTCGCAGCATGACCTGAATGATTCATTTGAACGAATCTCATGTTGCCCTCGGAGCACATGTGTTTACATCAAACCCAACAAGGTTTGCGGCAAAAGATTAATGTATGATCCAAAGGGCTCGCTGTGGATCACTGACACCGTAATGGGGGTCTTTCAGCGCACGTGTCTTTTCCCACAATTAGCAAACAATGTAATTAGCGTAAAGCAAAGTAGTTTAAAACTAAGGGGTCTCTGGAGAACGTAACCGTAGACTGAGGCTGAAAGCCAGCCTGTAACTAATTATTCATATAGCTTCTTTGAAAAGATATTAGAAGGGATCTGTGCTATATCATTTCAATATCTAAAACAGGAAACGGCGGGTTCAGATAATAATGATTAAGAGGAATGGAAAAACATAAATTCTCATCAAACAGATAAAAATCACAGAGATGCTGATAAAAGCAGTTGATCTCCAGGTGAGTTAATGAGTGACTACTGCACATGAGAGCAAAATTCTGAATTTAAGAACTGGCTCGCGTTCGTAATTGTGAATTGCCCTCACCTCACAGGAAGTTATAAGGAATAAATCTAATTATCAATCTATCTATTATTTTATTTATCCATAAGGCCTGTGAAACATTGATTCTCAACACTTCTGGCTCCTTGTTGTCAAAGGCAAAATATGTGTGGCACTTTGTCTGTAATGACAAACCTCATTTTCAACCTTTTTTTTATATACAGAAACAAAAAGTTGAAATACAAATGTATTTAATTAACTGAATAATCTCAATAACCCCAGACCCCTGCTTAAGAACCATGGCTATAAACCCTTCGTCAAACAGGATGTCAAACCAACATTTAATGTTTGCCTTGTCAAGCATTCCTTTCATAGTTACAATAATTAGTAATGTGAATTTCATTTTATTGTAATAATGCTGCCTTGAGTTCAAATTTGAATTATAATTCAGAATCCAATTTGCTTTGTGAATTCCGTTTCAATTCAAAGTCACTGATTAAATTGGATTTTAAAAAGTGTTCTCATTTTATTTCCGATTGGTGTATTCTCTGTACAATAGTAAAAAAATAATTTAGTGAGAATGCATGTGAGAAAAGAGAAGGAGGGATAGATAGCGAAAGAGTTAGAGCCAGAGAGTGAGAGAGTAAAAGAGAGCAACCAGCTCTTTGCAAAGCAGCCTCTTTGTTCCCAGGGATCCCAGCGGTGGGCGGATAGCCCTAGATGAGAGAGAAACATTATCTCTCCGAATAGAGCCAGTGCACTGGTTCCAGAAGCCGCACTGGCACGATTCGCCCTGTCCTCTAGGTAATTAATTCTCTGAGTGGCCCTTGTCTCATGGGAACAAAGTGGCTGCTTGTTAGAGCAAAGTGTTCGAAGATCAACCAATCTCGCTGCAGACATGCCGCAGGACTACCGCTGTTCAAGAGCGGCCACGTGTTGGCTATTCCACGCCCACAAAGGGCCTCTTCATCGCAAAATTTAGAGTCTCATAAAAACATTATTGTGCAGCGTCGGGGATCATTTGTCCACTTCACAAAAGACTCGAAAACCAAAACACTGACCCCTCTGGGCTTTCGGGGTGCATTTTTTAAATTCTGACCCCCTCCCTGCCACTCTTGTGCCCACACTGACGTCCCAGCAGCGCTCCTACACAGCCAAAGTCACCATGAAGGTATTTCAAAGGTTGCGTGGTCAAAGCCGCCACCATAGAGGCCATTATGTTTTGGCCCTCGTCTTGCCACCAAACAGAGAAGGCTCTGTTGGCCGATTGCGTCCATCTACTGCGTTTTAAATGTCTTTCGTTCACTCTGATGGTTCCTAAATGCGTGTTTTTGTCCCATGTTGGTTCACCTCTTCTCCTTTCAAATATAGCCACGAATCAACGGGCCCTACTCTCCATCAATAATATTCTAAATATGGCTGCTCCACATGGCTCCACTCTTGCACACCGTGTACCTGCCAAGCACTTGGGCAAGGTCATGTCAGCCTATTAACCATATTAAAACATTGCAATTATGGTAATTGGCAACTACTAATGCAACTTTAGCTAGCTTTGCTCCAGGCAATTAATCATAATGGATTAGCCACTAACGTGTAGGGGGAGGGAGTCTAGAGGTACAGGGTCACATGCTTTAGGCCCACCCGAATGGTCAAAGCTTGACCCTGACTGCACCGAGCTCATTCAACTTCATTGCGCTCATCTAATTTGCAAACATCATAGAGGAAATAGACCTTGTGCAAAAATAGTCTTAATGGCTTTAACATCACTAGATGGCTAATTGTGTCTGGTATAGCTCAAGACATGGATTTTGTCTCAGGTCATACACATAAAGAGTGAGCTATTGTGAGCAGACATGCAAAATATTTACCTTTACCTTGTCTCTGGGGCCTCAAATACCTTTGAGGGTATTCTTATAAAACAATACTTTAGTACAGGATTAAGTTTTTTAAACTTAAATTAAAACTCAATGTAAAGACATTTCTAATGTTATACAAGAATTTGTTTGAATAAACACCGTTCTTTTGAACTTGATGAACTTATAGAACTCTCATCAAAGAATCCTGAAAAAAAAAGTGTAAGCAGCACAGCTGTTTTCAACAGTGATAGTAATAAAACATTTCCTGACTTCTGAAGGATTGTGACTCTGAAGACTAGAGTAATGACAGGAATGAATTACATCATAAAATACATTAAAAAAGAAATAATTAATTGTACGAATTATTTCTTTTGTTTTGTTTTTTGATTAAATATATCTCATCCCTAAGGAACATAATAAACATAAATACACTATTATAGTGCTACTGTATATTTTATATACTTTTATCTGTGACTATGGAGAGGAAATGTCGATTATGTAACACGTTGTTGGTTGAAGGTATCATGCTATGCAGTTTGTCCAAGAAATTGAAGAGTTTGTTTGGGAGGAAAGGAAGTGTCATCCCTTTTCAGTGCCAACCTCTCCCTACCGTTCCACAGTGCAGACCCCCTCCACCCCTCCTCTCCAAGCGGCCCTGACTGTGTCTCTCCGGGAGGAGAGCGTATTCTCCTTTCATCCCCTTTAGAGGACAAACATCAGCCCCATCTTGCTGCCATCCATATTCATGAGCCTCTTATAAATATCTGATAGCGGCCGCTCTACAGCTGTTTAGTTCTGAAAGCAACGCTTAGCCCATACATACACACACACATAGGCTTTAACGTAAGCACTTACTGGTCGGTTCTCGGGCCCTCATCACCTAGTGTGCCCTGGCGGCCCCTTGATAGCATCGGCTTATTGCCGGGGTATCGCTCTCGGCTTAATTAAAGACTAAATGTGACCGCTAAATGAGAAGAGAATCCAAAAGAGCTGCGCTTACCTTCCACATGATAGCACAGCGCTTATCTAAAGAGAAAAAGAGACGAAGAGTGCATGATAGAAAGAGAAAGAGATGGCAATGATATACAGATTTCAGTTAATTGTCACTTCCTCATCTCACCAGTTCACAGTACAAGGTGACTGCTATATCAATCATGTACACTTAAATTATTCAGTGTGTGTGCATATATATATATATTAGTGCTGTCAAACAATTAATCACATCCAAAATAAAACTTTTTGTGTGTACAGTGCATATTTATTGTGTGTGTGTGTGTGTGTGTGTGTGTGTGTAAAAATTGTTAAAATATTTGCATGTATATATTTGTATTTTAAAAATTATATATAAATAGATTTAATATGCAAATATTTGAGTTTTTCTTAAATATATATGCATGTGTGTACATAATAAAAATACACTACACACTCATATATTATGTAAACAAAAACTTTTCTTTTGGATGTGATTAATTATTTGAAAGCACTACCCCCTAAAATTTTTCACTCTTTGTTATATTGCAGCCATTTGCTAAAGTTCTTTTTTCCCCTCATTAATGTACACACAGCACCCCATATTCAAAGAAAAACACAATTTTTTACATTTTTGCAGATTTATTACAAAAGAAAAACTGAAATATCACATGGTCCTTAGTATTCAGACCCTTTGCTGTGACACTTATATATTTAACTCAGGTGCTGTCCATTTCTTCTGATCACCCTTGAGATGATTCTACACCTTCGTCCAGCTTTGTTTGATTATACTGATTGAACTTCATTAGGAAAGCCACACACCTGTCTATAAAAGACCTTACAGCTCAGAATGCATGTCAGAGAGAATGATAATCCATAATCCTTAAACAGAAGACGTTTAGGATAACCAGAACGCTTTCTAGAGCTGGCCGTCCGGCCAAACTGAGCTATCGTGGGAGAAGAGCCTTGGTGAGAGAGGTAAAGAAGGACCCAAAGATCACTGTGGCTGAGCTCCAGAGATGCAGTCTGGAGATGGGAGAAAGTTGTAGAAAGCCAACCATCACTCCACCAGTCGGGGGCAAGACACATGAAAGCCTGCATGGAGTTTGCTAAAAAACACCTGAAGGACTCCAAAATGGTGAGAAATAAGATTCTCTGGTCTGAACTTTTTGGCCTTAATTCTAAGCGGTATTTGTGAAGAAAACCAGGCACTGCTCATCACCTGCCCAGTACAGTCCCAATAGTGAAGCATGGTTGTGGCAGCATCATGCTGTGGGGGTGTTTTTCGGCTGCAGGGGCATGGTGACTTGCTGCAATCAAGGGAAAGATGAATATGGCCAAGTACAGGGATATACTGGACCAAAACCTTCTCCAGAGTGCACAGGACCTCAGACTGGGCCGAAGGTTTACTTTCCAACAAGACAATGACTCTAAGCACACAGCTAAAATAACGAAGAAGTTGCTTCACAACAACTCTTTGACTGTTCTTGAATGGCCCAGCCAGATCCCTGACTTAAACCCAATTGAGCATCTCCTGAGAGACCTAAAAATGGCTGTCCACCAACGTTTACCATCCAACCTGACAGAACTGGAGAGGATCTGCAAGGAGGAATGGCAGAGGATCTCCAAATCCAGGTGTGAAAAACTTGTTGCATCTTACCCAAAAAGACTCATGACTGTATTAGATCAAAAGGGTGCTTCTACTAAATACTGAGCAAAGGGTCTGAATGTGACATTTCAGTTTAGCAAATGGCTGCATGTATGTATACGTTTATTTTATTTATTATTTAATTTTATAAGGAAAATATGTTGTGTATTTGTGTAAATATATGTGTCTAATGGAAATATTTATAGATATAAACAAAACAGTACCCAAATTATGTAAACAAAAAATTTGTATTTTCGATGCGATTAATTTCCATTAATCGTTTGACAGCATTAGTTTAAATACAATTTTAAATTTAAAATGTAATTTTAAAAAATATTATTTATTAATGATTTATTGCACATTCTTTACAATATAATTATATTTTTAAAAAAGTTACAATATATAATTAAAAACCATTAAAAAAAATCTATGTATACAATTCAAATTCAGTGTTTCATATTTCTATGTGATTTTTCTAATGTATAATTTATTTAAATATACCAATTTGATTTACGATAATAACGAAACAAGTAAAGAAAATGATAATAAAATGTTGTCGAGTAGCTCTCTCATAGTTTCACTGTTACTGGGCTGAATAAGGAGTCTCTGGGTCTGTAAAGGTTAAAAAGCCTCTTAATACTTGACTTTTACATGAAGGCCACATCAGTCATGCCAGTCACATAGAGAGAATTTCGTTGTCAGATTATCTAACCAAAAGACATCAAATGGCTTGAACTCTTTACTAAATGCTAAACTTAAGTAGTTTATGAGGTGGGCACTGTGTGTTCTCAACGCAAGGCAGAAAAGAACATTTGTGCCTGCCTGAGAAACTGTTCTTTTTTCCCTCAGATAACGCTTCCAGTCCTCCTCCAACTCATTAGAAATGTTAGAATTGCTGATCCAGGCAAGAAAAAATGCGCTTTACTTCGTTTTTCCAGAATATCCTTGTTCTGTTTCCAAAACAAATAGCAAGAAATTTAAATATTGCTCTTGTGGTGTGTGTGTGTGTGTGTGTGTGTGTGAGGGGGAGGGCTAGAGAGTGAGAGAAAGAGAGAAAGACAGATTGTGAGGTTTAAGATAAGTATCACAGTACCCAGTGGACTGAATGGGTTTAAAGTATTAACATTAGAGAATACAAGACGAGGAGACGCAGAACAAATCACAGGGAGGAAATGATAAGAAAGAACATACACTAAAAGAAAAGAACCAACAAAAACCAAGGAAGGTAAAGCACTGTGCACATATACATAAAATAAACGTATATATATATATATATGAGGTGGGTGTTTCCTCTGAGAGAAAACAGCATGTCGGAACACAATTGATTTGAAGAGACAATAGGCAAAAAATAAAAAGGGCCTATGAGACACTGAGATTTTACGGAGTCTGAGGGGAGAGAAAAGGAGAGATGGGGGATTTCTTTACCGCTCATTAGCCATGCACAGTGATCTGGCTTTTCTCCCACACCTCGCGGCTTATTACAGCCCGAGCCCTGCCTGCCAGCACAGCCCCCCTCGCCACCCTCCTCCCCCGGCCCCCACAATCACGCCTGCAATCACAGCCTCTAATTAGGTTAATTAATTTGTATCAGCCCTTGTAGGGACTTGGCTGATGAGGCAGCCATAAGAGTATCACTGCTTGGACCTCATTAAAATACAAGAAAGACGACGAGATAGAGAGAAT
The DNA here is from genome assembly GCA_032361065.1 of Enteromius trimaculatus. Taxonomy (NCBI): domain Eukaryota; kingdom Metazoa; phylum Chordata; class Actinopteri; order Cypriniformes; family Cyprinidae; genus Enteromius; species Enteromius trimaculatus. The sequence continues at coordinate 13,756,072 of JAUMHP010000070.1, forward strand.
GTTGTTGTTTGTGTACGACACGGACAGGACAGGGTCGTAAAGCATTTCAGAGCGGACCCCAACCCCGCTGCAAACCCCCACCTGCTCTTCTCTATCCCACCTTGTGTGACGAGGCTGCCCCGTTCAACCACAGACAGGAGCGATATAGTGTTAGTGCTCAGGAAGGAGGGGTCTTCTTTTCGAAACAGAGGCATCACATTACAATCAGCGAGGGCCGCTCATCAGGACACTGACGAACACACTCTGATTAACAGCGCGATCTGATTACAGCAATCACACAGCCCGTAGGACCAGTCCCATGAGAGAGAGAGAGAGAGAAGGTTTACTGGGAATGTGTGATAAGTATATTGGAATGCTCATTCACACTTACAATGACGGGAATAATGCAATACAGATATGTAGCAAATATAACATAAAAGAATTATTATACAGAATAATGCAGGAAATATTAAAGATTTAACCCTCGTGTTCTGCTCGGGGGTCTGAGAGCCTCAAAAAACACACTTGACATTGAAGTGTCAGGTTGATAATTAATATTTGAACAAAATTTCAAAGTGATCACCAACCACATAAACTGAATGAAAGATGTTACATGTGTTGACTTCAGAGAAGTCAGATTTAAAGCATGAATAAATGTGATGAATTTATGCTAACATTTGACTGGTATACATACTGTAGAGATACTGACATTTGTTTTATTGTTCTTTCTACAAAGTGTTTTGCTAAGGTAAAGTCAAGAACAAAACAATAATGTTACTAGAAAAGATTCCAATCGGGGGAGGGTTCTCCCTCTTTATGGCTGATATGGCTGATAACCGTTTATGGACGATAATAAAAGTTCTACAGTATTTTGTCCAAATAACTGCAGTTTAAAACACTAAAATCTAAAATTAATTTAAACGTGTGAACTTAGGCATGGCATGGCAATGTTATAATATACATTATGAAAATTATATATTTATTTTAAGATTTACTAATGACAAAAGTCTGACCAATACAGAACAAACAAATTATTTTAAATGCTATAAATGAATTTAAGTATCATAGCAATATAATGTACTTTAGTGTGCTAATGTTCAGATTTAACAGTGTTATTAAAATATAATTTTTTAAAGACTATATTTAAATGCGTATTAAATTACGGCAAAGTGAAAATAGAAGAAACTCTAGTATTCTCTGATCTACATGGGACAGATACATTCCTGCCAGTCACATTTCTGAAATATGAACTGTGGTAAAAGTGTAAAGCTTTGTACGGCTTATTACAATAATTTAAAAGTGAAAATGACTTTTACAAATCAGTGCTTTCTTTGGAATTTAGACATATTAGATAGAAATCACTCATAACATTAAAAATCTATATATTTGCGTCATTTTCTCACCTTCATGATTTCAAACCTTTGTGACTTTCTTTTGAAGCACAAGAAAGAAGATATTTTAAAGAATGTTGTAGTTCAAAACAAGATGGTGGAGAGTAAATGATCACAATTTTAGGTTTTTGCCTGAACTACTTGCTGGAAAGCACTTTGTTACAGCCAGCAGAGAGCCTACTATTGTTGTAGCAAACAACAATATCCGTTAACGGGCCATAATGGACCATAAAGCCAGACTGTTGTTCTATAAGGCTGAGTGAAGCAGAGTGTGGATGGATACGCAGAGATAGACAGACAATGACACCCGGCTGCCTGCAGACAAGGACAGATCCAGTAGTTAAAGTGTAATGAACACATCCCCCAGGCACACGGCTGCCAGTGGGAGAGTGATGGACTAACGGTAATACCCAGGCAGATGGGTGCGCGCCACGCCTTGTCCTGTCCTCTCACCCGCAGCGGGTCCCCCCCATGGGCCCGCCACGTCTGGGGAGCAGAGGGGGAAACGAGCTCCACCGGGGAGGAGGCCTTAGCGTGATTTAGACTCCCATGCAAATTTAATCAATTCGAGTGCCTCTTCCAAACAGGCTCATGGCTAATTAGTGACAATTTAAAGGGGTCTCTGTGATCCCACCTCACACACACGCACGCACACTCGCACGCAGAGAGGGTTATAAAGATTTTCCTTCAATCGCTTTCCCTCTGGCACAGAGACAAACCCCCACCCCTCAAGCTCTCGCTACAATCCGCTACTTCAAAAGCCGTGTGACAAACTGCGGGGCAGATATAAGAACCTCAACCATTTTTTCTCCACACGACCCACCGATTCTACTGTTCACCCACTCGGTTACCCTGCACCGTAATTGGCAAATCGATTAGCGCTGTTCTTAACCTCACTCATGAAAGGAGTCTTTGAGGCACAGCAGAGAAGAGGCAGCTAAGGGCTTGACATCCAATGGGCTCAGGTGCTGTAATAACAGCCAAGGCTGTCGTTCTCTGGTCAAAACTACTGAGAGTCACCAACGCTGTTATATACAGAGTGATTAAGAAGTGGCCTTACTTCCAGTGTTGCTCTATTCACTATACAGCTGTGAAAAGCTCTCGCATTAATTGCCTACACAATAACACTTTCATGTTATTCATGATATACTATGTGCGTCTGTAATTACCGTTTAATCCATGGAAATTGTGACAGCGTGATGCATTACATGAAAAAATACCTCCAAATAAAAAAGATACAAATAGGCAATAAGCAAATTGCTCTGCTATGAAATGGTTCTTCCCACTCACTTACATACGGAGGGGCCTCAACGTCATTTACAGATCATTTTATTAGTGCCATTCAGAATCACTTCATATTAATTACTCAGGAGTCAGGTTAAGACATTATCCCAATTACACGTCTTTATGAATTCACTACGGTATCTTTTTTCAGCGAGAAACACCTCCCAATTCTAATTGAAACAAATATATGACCTCTGTATCCAGGTTCTTGATGTTTTTGAACCCTTAATGGGAGCTTAAAACATCTCACAACATATTTTACTACAAAAGTTCATACCTGAGGAGATTAAAATGGTTTATTTAAAAAAAAAAAAAAAAATTGTCTAATTATTTTAGACCCTTACCCCTAACCCTAACCATTTGTCATGAAGTCACCATTGTGTTAATGATCCTTTTGTGAATTAATCCATGCACAGGTTCTTTTTTTTTATTGACCTCATAACTTCATATTCAGGGTGAAATCACTTCTCTTTAATGAAGTAAGCCAAATGTCTCCAATCATTTAGTCTGCTTAAACCCCTTTCATTAAATCAAATGCAAGCCAAATCTGCCTTGACCCAATCAATTAAAAATATAGAGAACCGAGTCCCCAACTTATATTTTCTTGTTCACTAATTAGAGTTTTGCAGGTCTAAGAAAAAACTCATTCACTTATCTAAAAAAAACTCATTCATTCAAAATGACAATGGTGATCTGAAGTTCCTCATCACACTTGACACATCAGTACAGTTCGTTTTTATAACACAAGGATGAACAAACCAGCAAAAACAAGATGAGTGAAAGCACTGAGGGTCAACATAGACTTCCAGTGAAATCCCATCAAATGAGTCTTTTTAAAACTTTTATCAAGTCTTACCCCCAACGTTTTAACAAATTATTGAGAGCTCCATATGTCCCACAGGATGTCTCTTTTACATCTCCTAATGTAATTAACATTACAATGTGAAGGATTTTAACCAGTATCTTTCAAATCTAGGGGTCACTACTAACATCGCACTGGTAGACCTGCAGTCATGACCCCTGTGCAAAAGCTGATCTGAATGAAAGACAGGCTTCAGTAAGAACAGTGGCCTTCTGTGTAAAGGCAGACGGAAGCAGAGCGGTCGCAGTGACGAATGCTCAAGCACATGACGCACAACCGCACGCACACTCCGCCTGTCACTTCTTTTGGCTAAGGATTGTGCAAATACAGAAGGTCAATATTGATAGGTCACATGGAGCTGCTTTGTAAATATCACCAGGTTTAGACATGCATGTTCATGTCACTGTGAACATGTACTTTTAAATCCTTTTAGAAAATTAAAATGTAAAAGAAGTGTATGTACGAATTTAAAATATAGAGTACAGAAGCAGTATGCATGCAGCATTCATTACAAACTGCTTTTCCTGTGGTCAGCGTTGGCACAGACAGAGTCCTGGCCTGCTCCTCCTGAACACAGTGACATTTCCCTGTTCCTGATTCACCCCTCCTCTCTTTCCCAGGAGAAAGTAATGGATGGGCCCTGTTTATGAAGCCGCTGCCACCTGCATGATCAATCAAGCCACGCAGAGATGACACAAAAAGCTCAGTCTGCACAGACAGCGCACAACCTTTCACATGAACAATTACACAAGCAGAAACGAGAGTGGTACAAGAGTGTTTAAAAGTGGGCCATTTAAAGTTCTGGGGGAAAAAAAAAATCTGCTTTAACTCTTGATATATTATGTATCCAAATGAATAAGAACTAAGAAATAAAACGACTGTTGTAACATTTACTGAAAACCTATGGGACTATTATCAAGTTTTGATGTAAAGACTTTTTTTTTGTAATAATTAAAAAATATGTAATTTATAATACATACAAACTATGTTTTTATATATTTATTGTTTGTTTGTTTTTTGTTCGTTTTATTAACAGTATTTCTGAATTATGGTAATAGACCATGTAATATAAACACTATGTAACCCAATAACTTGAGAGCTGCAACTGAATTTTGAAAGCATAATTATTAACATTTTAAAAAGTGATGCCAACATCAAGAGACAGGAAAGTTGCTCATTTTGTAACATGCTTGCAGATTTGATGAGATCAGATGAGATGTGCTAGTGCCATCTACTGTTAAAACCGAAGAACTACAACAAATTAAAGACAACATTTTATTTTAAAGCAACAAATGATTTTGCATTAAATATGTACAAACGCCTTGCCTTATAGTGTGTAAGATTTCCAGCATGGCCTGACAGACCACGTTATAGAAATGAAAGACAAATCCAAAGCATCAGTCCACTTCAGATTAAACTGCGGATTGGTGGCCCACAAGACGGTGAGCTTCCTCAGTGTGATTTAAAAACGTCATCTTTTCCTCTTGGCATCAAATCTATAGACGGCTGGAGCACTTGTGGTCTCCTTGCGGACTTTCACTTTCTTAACCTTATCCTGTAAGATATAAAAGCACAACCCAGATGTCACACAATAATGAAAACAAATCCATTCTGAAAGGTAAATCCATGCATTACTAAACTGAAATTATTCCATTTAGTACTACAAGTGCCTATGTTGAAGGGGTTTAGGTGATGTAAGTGAATGCACTTACTTGTAGATCTTTTCTAGTCTGAATCTTTTGACTAATAACAAACATCTTATTTTCTCTGTCAATGCGCTGTGAAAGCCTCAGATACTGAAGTTCTCTCTGCTTTGCAAGTTTCTGAAAAAGAGGGAATAAATATGTTAGAAAAAAAACAAACAATAGGACAATAAATGCAGACATTAGTGTTATTTTTCTTTTTCTTTTTTACAACAGAATCTGCCTTTTCATGGGTTAAAAATAATTACATATAACTATTTAACAAAATAAGTAATTGCAATAACTACTAATCATACAATTATTACAATAAAGAAATGCTATGCAGTGACTACATTACTTTTATACTTCGAGGCTCCACTGCTCCCACAATGCTTTCCTTTTCCAGGGTTTCTATTGTAGGTCTGTTATATGCTCGTCCCACCAACTCAGGTACTGTATTGAGCTGTGTGGCCAGGTCAAAGTCCTCCACTAGCATGAAGAAAAGGACAAAAATGATAAAAACTATAAAATAAATAATGTTGTGTTCAACAAGGGGTCGGAAGCAATACTGCTGATAGTCCACCAAGCATCATTTGATCTCAAACTATTATGACAATTAAACCACCAAATTAAAATATATATAAAAATATACATTACATTAATAATGATTATTTTACTGGCATAACAATGTAGAGATCATAAAGTGTATAAATACATGAATATGATACTAGCTTATTGTAAAGCACGTTTAATTTATTACAATATACAATAGGTGCAACTATACAATAATACCTTCTTTTTTTGAGTCCACATAAAAAACATGTTTATTTTTCTTTGTCTCATCAACATCAAGAAGGTGGAGCTCTGATTTCATCCTTTCAATTTTCTGAAAAACAGGAAGCCATTATTCTCAACTTTAAAGGGATAAAGTAACAAATACACAGATAAACCTGAAGAACCAGCCCTACCTTCATTTCCGACACTCGCTTCATTTCCACATATCTGATGTCCTGTGTCCTCATCACTTTCTTCTGCTCCTCTGTCATCGTGTCATCTTTTGGTTTGACCAAGTGAACTCCATCCTGAACAGCAGCAGCAGAATGAGCAGAGGTAGCCACAAAAAACTAGTGCAGGTGTGCTCTCAGTGCACTTTATGATAGTCGAATGCAGCAGTTGCACTAAAAGGTGACAAACCTTTAATTGACTGTGTATCATTTTAAAGTGAAATTCATCGGGGTTCTTATCCATGGCCTTCTTGCGCAAGGCCATGAGGGTCTTCTGTTTCCGGTGGTAGTCACTGAATTACAAATAACAGGTCGGACAAGTTTGTAAAGTGTACTGAAATCATTTTTAACTATATTCAAATGTTGAACAAATCTAATGCACAAAGTGATAATAATCCTTGTTTTTCATTATTTTATTTACATGTTTAAAGTTCTTATATCCTCACTTGCCGTTATCACTCTATACGAAGTACATAATATTTACTACTATCTTAACTAAAACACCTTACCTAACATTTACTACAGTAGTCAACATTTGAAGTGGATGAAAACCTTTCATCAAAGTTGTCCTAAACCAAAAAAAAATTTACTCTTTCTTAAACTTTTTTGATCCACTTCAAATATTGACTACTATAGTTACTTTTATATACACTAATATTTTCCCCCTTTGAGACTTACTCACTTCATAACTTATTTAAGAGAATGACAAATTGCAGCTTGTGTAACATCACAAAACATTTCAAACAGAAGGCAATAACATCTCTAATACAAGTGCGTCACCAAAAATGAACACATCCAAGAACAACAGATATATTTTGTGATTTCTTACTCTGCACGAAGTTTGTAGTCCTTCTTCTTCTCTAACAGTCCCAAATGTTTCCTGAAACCGAGCTGGGATGGGAGAAAACTTTGTTAATAAACCAAATAAGACATGGAAAGCTAACGTTAAACCTTCTTCTTTTTCACTGCTGGGAAATGATATTTATGAACGTTATCATAAATGCAGCCGTCGGTTTCCGCTTAGCCTTCTGCTGCTGCCACTTATTACTTCCGTACATTTACTTATCTGTCAGAATATATACAATTGAAACACTGTTGAAATAATGTCGCAGCAAATTGCTAATCGCTATTTAGCAAGGCAGCACGCGAGCAACCAGTATGTTATGTTTAAACTGAGCCTAACGTTACCTGGGATCGCTCTTTGTGGTCTCGTTGTTTAGATTTCAAGGCTTTTCGAAAAGAAGACATGGCTGCAAATATCTAAAAACAAATCCAATTGCGATTGATCGAGGAAGAAAAAACCTAGGCAGGAATTTGTGTGTATACCACACAACCTCGCATGTATGATACTGAACTCACGTGGATACGATGGAGCGCAGTAGTAACGTTAGCGTGTAAATTCTCAGCAGCAGATTCGCGGCGAAGATTTATCTTTTCATCTTGATCGAACGTATAAATATATGTAACGTTAGTTGTTTTTTGTTTTTGTTTTTTTAAACAAAATAAAAGTATTATAATACAACAATATGAACAATATATTAAAAATAAAGTAATAAATGCAAACGAATCCCATATTCTACCTATAAAAATGTATAATTCCACAGTAGTCTACTCCTAGGTATTTTTAACCGTGTAAACGCATCAGTTAAAAAAAAAATATATATATATATAAATATATATATATATATACTTGCAGACCTATATTAATTTCAAAAGTAGAGTGAAAGAAAAGTTGAAGAGGTGTAGAGTGTTGACAGCAGATGGCAGTGTCCTCCACTAAAATCACGCACTCATGAACACATCCTCATATGCTCATTTCCTGCATAAAATTTGAAAGTTCCATTCTGTCAGAATTGTTTTTGACTCTAGTAAATGTTATGTTTTCCAATCCAATCGTTCACTCTTGTTTCAAAAACTGCACTTTCTGAAAGTCACAAAGCTCCGGTAACAAGCTGTTTCCTTGACACTGACCGTACACCACAACCTTAGCTTTATATGGCCATCTAATCAGTGATATCCATCACAGAAGTTGTATGAGGAAGATAGCCAGGCTCACGGCAGGGAAGAACTCAATAACAAACCTTGGGTGCTGAGACAGTAAGTTTATATATCCGGGCCAGTGTGTTGACACTTTAAATCACTTTGGTCATGATAATGACAGCCTTTTTCTGCCAAAGAGATTGGTTAACACTAACAAATAATAGTTGGTGTTTCTAAAGAACAGTCTTTAAAGGGTGTCCTACTCTATTCCAGACACCTAATTTGTATATTAACCAGAAGGACAGCTTTTGGCCATTAGAGTGACAAATGTCAGAGCTAAAGTCTGATGATGACACCTGTCTGCCTCTTATAGCCCTGAAGGTCCAGTTTATCCATTAGTTGACTCGTCTTCTGAGAACGAAAAGGGGCAGAAATAGCACTTTTGGTGTGTCAAAACATGCAGGGCATGGGACATAAGCAAGGGCAGTTTTGAAATAACAACCAGCTTTTCCTCTGGCAAAAATAAACCCAAAATACTGTGCATTACTCAGAAAAAACAGAACATCATGTTCCGGTGCTGCAAGTCTTTTCACAATATTTTTATGCATAATATACTGGGCACTGTACAGATACAGAAGAACGTACAAAAGGAAGCACTATGCAAGTTACGATGGAAACTCTTTTAATTTGTAATTTAACTGAAGAAGGACAAACTCATTCTGTGTATTACATCATATGACATGTTTATCCTCTTTTTCCTGTTTAATGTTTGAAAAAATAAAAATAAAAATCACAAAACATGCAGACTGAGAAGGAAACCCTTTCATGGGGTTACTTTTTCCATATGATGTCATAGCCTTGATTGACCCAGGGCTTTCGGGCTTCTTGATGCTAGACATATAAAACCAAGTGACCCGATGGACTTTTACTACAGAAAATAAACCACTGTAAAGCATGTAAAACAAAAACATGAGATTTAAAGCATTTCCTTGACTGAATTTTAATCGGATTATATATGTACAAAGAAAAATCTTTAGGGAACAACTAAATATACAAACCTGTGTTTAAGAGAGGGCAGAATGTCAAATGGGCAAAACGAGAGGTTATAGGTTTATGATAGCTTGGAGTTTCTGGAATGCCCTCGCTTGACAGATATATTACTGTTTGGTTTTTAATATAGGCCTTTAAAAATCACACAAATGACATAATGTTACTGGCCAGTAGCTGAGCTCAAGACCCTGGAATGCCTTTCTTAACCAAAGTAGGGTTTCTATACACAAAGAGTGAGATTAATCCGAATTGAGAGGAGCTCCCTTATGAATTACACTGTTTCGTAGTTCATGAATCAGGTTTCCTCTTATTCTTGAATGGTCATACTCAAGTAATAGATGTAGCTTTCTTGATCCATTTGTTCAAATTGTAAACGGTGGATAGTCAGGATTGTGGGAAATCTTATTCACATTTTATTCCAGTGTCAGCGGGTTTTTTTGTTTAATCGGAGGAAACCATTTAATAGATTTAAAACTTATAATTTCAGGTTTTACCGAGGATGTTAGCAAACACTGTCTGAACCCTAGATCCTTCCAGGAAAAGGCCTCTCTTAAATGTTTGGTTCTCACTCTCAAAATTTGACCACAAATCCCTGTAAAGAGTGGATATGGGACAATTAACAGTCACCCCGCTATTTACATTACCTAGTTTGAGCTGGCAGTACAAAATCTCAATAAAAAAAAGGGTTTGAAGGTCCTGAAGACATGAGAAACCTCTAAAGATATCACAGACAAGGACGCAGTTGTGCAATGATTATCGTAAGCAGTAGAGGTATTTCACAGTTTACTCTTGATTAAATTTGGTGTAATTTGATAAACCTTTCTTTTAAACTGTTAAAGAGTGGCAATAAAAGCTCAATGGCATTACAGTCATGACGCTGAGGAGCAGACATCTGGTACTTCATAACATGTTAAAGAGAAAAACATGAGGTGTTGTTCTTGCTAGGGGTCTAATTTAATGAATTTGAATTACGTATGAACTCGTTGGGAAGTTCATGCACAACCTGTTCTGAGACAATCATTAAATCCATTTATTGTTAGCAAATCATACAAGCAAGTCAACTCAAGATACAATTACTAATTTAGTTTCAGTTATATAATCTCTAATGATATGGCTGGACGTAAACTGCATAATTTCATTTACAACAATTGCTCGTTTTCTGCGGCTGCCTGAATTAGCACAAGGACGAAGTCGCTCTCTTTTCTCTTGCAAGAGGCTCTTTATATTGTATCTATGTATCTTAAGCATTACACTACAAACAACCACATAGCGAAAACTAATATCAATGCGATTTACCTCTTACACTTACATCTTTGTTATACAGTAACACATGTAAGTGCCTGAAGAGTTTCCATAGTAAACTTTAGTGAATATCGCAACATCTTGTAGCAATAATTTGTTCATCCATAGGAGTGAGGAGTGAGAAAAAGCAATTTTAAATCACGAATGAGACATCATTTTCACTACACTCTTTCACTTTCATCCCATTTCTACACTTAAACAAATGTTAATACTAAACATTAATATTTAAAATATTTTGGATTAAAAGTCATTTTTGCAGCAAGTATTAAATATTAAATCACAATTTAAACCTCTTTCATATTTTCACATTCACTCTGATCACGTAATACCATAGCAACTTCTTGGAATTTTGAAAATTGTTTGCATAATTTAAAATAAAAATGTATATATAAAGAGCATTTGAAAAGTAAAAAAAAAATATATATATATATATA
>JAUMHP010000070.1:13767139-13784883 GCA_032361065.1 Enteromius trimaculatus
ATATAATGCAAAACATTTAAAAACCTTTAATTAATAAAAGTTTCCAAAACAGTTTAAATTTGACCTTAAACCTAAAAACTTAATAAAATAAAACAAATCCCTGTGAATACAAAAACCTCCCAGAATATCCGTGTAGGAAGACATGTGCTCCACTGAATGCAAGAATAGCCGAGACTTCCACATTTAGTGAAAGAGATAGACTGGTTTAAACAAAATAAATAATTTAAGCCCTGTTGAATTAACCTTGTCTAAAGTGTGCTGCATCCCCCATGAGCAGTGGATTACGAAGTGAAAAAAAAAAAAGTTGTTCATTGTCATGACGAATAATTCTTCTCAGATGTGGGTGTCAAGTAACAGGTATTGTGCTACTTTTATTTCGTACCATGCAGACACCTCTTGCGCACTGAGCTAACTGCAAACGACAAGTAGGACAAATAACAATGCAAACTGTCTTAGTTTAAAGATCATTCAATGAAACTTCCTTCAGTAAAGAAGGAAGACCGTTCATCCATTGGGGCGGGAGCTTGTGACTCACTCAACTTCCTCTATAGTAGCGCATGGAAGAGTTAAGCGCGAGCACTCGCTCATTCGGTGCTTTGAGAGAGAGCTGAACACTTCTGCACACCCGTGAGGAGCAACAGGACTACAGAGCTATTTAAAAGGCCAGCTAAACTGACCCCAGCACGGACAGAGTTTTGAAAGGGTAAGCGCTCTTATCAACTTAACTTTTCTACCCCTCATTTAACTTGAAACGCACATGACAGAGAGATAATGATATCCAAACCGTTTTTCATTCATAACCAGAGAGTAAAAATCCATGACTTGTTCGCTTGTGAAATTTTTCATTCATCCAGGTTATGATAGCATGTCTTGTAGAAGTAGTTATAAGAACTATTTACCTCAGTAGCCTACTTGTAAAAATATATTTTGGACCAACTTTTAACATTTACATAGCTTCCATTAATAAGTTTTTTTAATGAAAAATAACAAAACAAAAATATATACATGTTTTAAACTACAGTATATTAAATTATCAATAGAAGTTTAGGTGCATGGAAGAAAATACTAGCATCACCTGTTAAAAGTTTTCTCATATTGGACTATGGGGTAAAATATAATTCTAGGCCATTCATTCTTCATATGTGAGTGAGAAAAAGACTATATAATATTATCATCATCTTCTCCCTCAAGTTAAAGTTTCATGACATTTCATGAGCTTTTTGTACTTAACACACTTGTAAGTCTCAGAGGAATCTGACACACGTGTCACGACAAGACAGTTATTTGTGTACGTTTTCTCACAGTCAGACATCAAGTCTTCATTGGCATTAAATGCATACGTGCAGATAACCATTAGAAGGGAAAAAAAACTGAGGCATACATGCCGTGGGGGTCTGACATATTCAGCTTAGTCAAAGCTGATCCAGGTTGGAACTTGATTGCTCATCTTTGAACACACCTCATCCCAGAACACGTTGCATTCCAAGGCGTAGCGAATACTTTGAGTAACTCCTCGTAAGTTTCCTGTTGCAAATGACTTCTGACAGCAGATTTTTACAGTCTTGTTAAACTGAGGTAATAAAATTAAAGCCCATTGAGAATGATCATACTTACTGTTTTAATTTTTTATTGATTTATTTCGTAATATTTGGTGTGTGTTTAAAGAAAGTAACCTTGAGTTAAACATAAAACAGAAAATGGGTTACGCATATCATAAATGATGTGATTCATGAAGACACACCTTGAGTGAGTGGAAACAGGTGAGTGGAAATAGTTTATCTATCAATGGGTGGGTCCTCTTTATATATCCGATCTGCTGATGATGATGATGACTAAACTCCTTTGGTAGAGATTTGTCATTTAAGCAATACTATCTGTCTTAGGAGAGTCTCGACAAGACAGACAACAGGGCAAAGACTGCAGTTAGGTCAGTAAAGTTGACAGGAAGAACAGAACTGCGTCCTCTACTCATTTCCTCTTTCTTTTCTAGTTTTAAGCCCAGCTGCTGAGACAGGCCTCTGTTCTCTGGCATTTTGTAGACATCGCATAGGCAGCCAGTCTCGTATTGTCTCATATTCAGTGACTCTTGAGTTTTTAACCCTTAAAGTGTTTTTAACGAGTTGTGCTGTGCGTTTTGAGTGTTGCATGGCATGTGCTGGCATGCATATGTTTGTGTGTGCGTGAGAAAAAAGCAGAGAGATCTTTTGAGGTGCATCGCTGTGTCTTTGGGTGCATTAAGAAGCCTTTGAAAGTGCTTACCTCAGAGCCTCCCATGCTGTCTGCCGCCAGCCCTCTGCCATTCCATTCTCATTCATTTTTCCAAGAGGGGGACTTCAGAGGTGCTTGTGGAGAAACAAAATCATCCCTTTGAAACTTAAGTTCTATACATGCCACAAACTTTATGAGGCCTTAGTGTGTCTCACAGTATCACTGATTTAACTGCCTGCTTCGGATTGTCACATGCAATATGAAACTCAATACTTTATCCAAGCACTTTCTTATATGCCAGTCTTTTATACTATAATTTTAATTGCAATGTTATAATTACAAAATAAATACAATTTAACACGCTAGTGTGCTGTGATTTATTTTATATAATATTTATTACAATATACTAGCTTCTCGGCCAGCTAAAAAAAGGTTAAATGTTTTTATTCGTAGACAGTATTGATAATGCATTTAATGCAATTATTTCAGTTGTTCATATTAGCTATTATAATGCATAATAATATTAATATTGTAGAAATGTTTACTTTATTCAGCAAGAATGCATTAATTGATCAAAGGATTTAGCATAACATTTCAGTTAGTCTAGAATATTCCGACCCATCGGAAATGAAAGGAGTTTGAAAACGCAGTTGTTTTTCCCTGTTGGGTCAGGGCGATGTGACTGCAGTATGTTCATGGCCACATTCTTTGGAAGCACTGTGTTTTGTTTTCAGAAGGCTTTATCTTATGAAGAGACTGTTGTTCATCAGTGATAGAGACAAAGACTACAATGCATTTTATGACAAGTTTCCCATAAACTGAGTCCTGTTGATAACTGCTTATTGAGCAGTTATATTTTATGCAAATAACGGCATATTGTTGTCACTATACATACTACATACAGCAGCGTCAGACAGAGTAGTGTGGTATTCTATCATAAGACTGCCACTTGTTTGGTCACGACATACACTGAACGTAGTTGTCCATTCACAAGTCACAGCACAACTCACAAAAAGAACATACATGTGCCTGAGCCATAAACATTTATCAGACTCTGTATGCAATTCAATTTGACTGAACATCTGTCCATCAATAAAGCAGCTCTGTAGTCAAATGTGTAAGATAACGTCAAGCCAGAGACAATAAACCCTTTAATTCATCTCTAAAAAGAGTGCCAGATGAAGCAGTGTGAATTCAGATGCCATGAATTAAATAACACATAACGGTATACTGTCTTCTTTACATCGTCATGAGTTATTGTGTCAACTCTGCGACCATCCCATACACAAGCTCACTGTGTGAAAATCTCAAGATTCAGACTTTTTGTGTTCTAATGCCACATTCCTTTTAAAATTGCTCATGGGGGACTTATAACATTGGTTAACTTTGAATGAAGGGAAGTTACTGGGAGTTTCCTGTGGGGGACTCCAGGTGCATCTGTGATTCAGTGATTCGGTGGCTTCCTCCCAGACCAAGGAGAAAGAATGGATGAAATTAGATCCTCACAGCCTGGGCCCCAAGAGACGCGACCCTATGCTCAGTGTGCTATCTGCTCGCTTGTACTGCTTGTTTACCTTTCCCCTTTCTTCCTCTCACAGGCCTTATTGTCCTTCATGGATGGTTAGTGCCTAGCTCTGAGCCACTTGTTGTTAAACTCCTTTGTCTGTCTTTGTTCCGGTCACTTCTCTCCAACACTTATGGTTTGCTCCAATATGCTGCTCTGTGTCACAGTGACTGTGATTTTGCAAGTTCTCTCTCTTAGAAATCATATGGTTCATTTTGATCAGTTGTTTTTCCCCAAATAGGCCTTAGTCAGATATACTAAATAATTCACTAATTGAACCAGAATCATTAAAGCTTTTGTGATTCCCATCATAAGCAGGCATTCAAAACTGTCTGACCTTACAAGTATGATTAGCAATGCCAGATGGCATATGTCTGTATGCATAAGTTGCATCAGGAAACATCTGTGGGTTACACGGATTAAGCAATGCCATTTTTCTAATGTTCGTTGCTTATTATGTCTGTCATACCTGCTGTATCACAAATACCAGATGTTACTGTGCAATCTGTCCATCCACACTCTTTTGCCACCCAGCCATAGTCCCTGATTCACCTTTGATGAACGTCATTTCTATACTGATCCAGGAATCCGGCCACTGTGGGGGTGCAGGCTGTAATAGACACTGTAAGTGCTCTGGTCACAGGGTTGGGTTCATTCACTCCTCGCCTCGCGCACATATCACCAACTCCCAAGAGGAAAATTTCGCAAATCTGTTAAAGAGATGCATTCAACCTGACTGTGAATACCCACATTGGAACGTAAACACTGGTCCATACTTGTAACAATCATATAAAACGTGTCTGGTTGGCATTCTTAAAGCTGTGACTGTCAAACTTACTGTAACATGCTATCAGAATCAGAGTGAAATATGTGTATAGCAGCAGGGAGTTTCCTGTAGAATCTGGTTCCAGTCAAATAAAATCTGTAGTTTAGGGATGTTGGAAAACCAAAGCCACTATAAATACTATAATTTCATCAAATGCATCAAAAAGAGAAAAATAAATGAATATGAGGTATCTTTAAAAAAAAATCTAGATTTTTGATATATTACCAATGCAACATAGTAATGAAAGAGTATATCTTACCTGAGCGTTAACAGCACATTATAAATGTTGAATAGAGATGTAGGTTGACACAAACTGCTCTGTTCATCTCCATGGCTGGGAGTTTTTCTCCATCTGCCGGTGACTCACCCCATGCTGGAAACTTATGATTCAAACATCTGTCCGGCAGACCGATTATTTTGACTTGATTTACTCCTTCTGATAAATGAAACCGTTTTTAATGTTCTGTCTATTGTGCCACCCTCTCCGTCTTGATGGAATTAGTCACTTCTTTGCACTCCACACACAGAAACTATATCAGTGACATCAGATTTTAGTATTCAAAAACACATTTCTGAGAGGACACAAAATTTACTGAAAACAAGTAATCGAATTTACAATTTTTAGTCACATGTAGTATTTTTCACAAATGATTATGAAGAAACATTGAATTGAAAAATGACATTTTGAAGTAGACAGACTAAGAAGTACAAACACTTTTTATTAAACAGATGCAGCACTTAAATGTTTTAAGTCTTAAAATGAATATGCAACATCCACTTGAATGCACGGAAATTATTTAAAGCTGCTGCCGTCATTAAATGAAGCAGTGACTTAATAGTTGTTGGATATCAAATTTTGATATCAAAATTGGATATCATAAATGTAAGTTGCCAAGAATATTGCAGTCTTGCATTATAAATGTGAAATTTACTTATATATTAAACATATAGTTGTATTTACAATTGCTAAAAAATATTTTCATTCCATTAAATGAAAAGTTTAATTAAACAAAGGAAATAAATGACCAAATGATCATTCATCAAAAGCATCTCTACATGGGAATTTAAAATACTTTTACTGTCACCGTGTCTTTTACACATTCTCACTTACAAACAGAAAAATGTGAATCTTGAGCTGTAATTTGTCAGGTTGGTTCAGTAAAAGCTCTGCTGGCTCTTCGGTGGTAAAAGCACAGAAGCATTAAGAGAACAGTAAACTAGATGTACAGTGTAGAAAAAAATTAAA
Source organism: Enteromius trimaculatus (assembly GCA_032361065.1). Classification (NCBI taxonomy): domain Eukaryota; kingdom Metazoa; phylum Chordata; class Actinopteri; order Cypriniformes; family Cyprinidae; genus Enteromius; species Enteromius trimaculatus. The sequence goes on from JAUMHP010000070.1 coordinate 13,772,984, forward strand.
ACTAATATTTAGATTTGAAACCACTGGTTGTGAATCAGATTTAGCGGCCCAGCTGCTTAGCTTTTTACTGGGCCTGGAGTCGTCAAGAGGAGCCATTAATTCTCCAACAAGCCATTTAAAAGAATTAATCACAATCATTACATCTTGCACATGCAATCCAACACCACACATTTCCTGTTTTTGCACAGGACGTCTCTTAACCCTGGCACACACATGCACAGATCCACATGTGTAGGCAGACAGGTTTAAGCACATTATAGGGTGCCAAGTCTGGATCGCAAGTGCTGATCACTTCCCAATGCTTAATTAGCCACCACATCTGCAAGAGATGAGAGAAAATGGCTGTGACATCATTTCAGATGAGAGGAAATCTGACTCGAGTGTTTCCATTCCGTGTTTGTGCATCTGTTTTGTGTTTGTAGTGATGAATGACTCATTTCGGTTGCTTTTGGGCTTCTAAACAGACCTTGACTTCGACAGCATACGAGCTGTCATAATCTTTTATGGAGCACGATGAACCGGCTCGCCCTTGCTGACCTACGGAGCACACTGCAATGGAATGCATTAAAAAACCAGTGCTTTCTAGGATAGCTTCTGAAAGTTTTTGTCTCCTTTCCCTCCGATTTATGCTGATGTTTATGTGATGCACAGCTGTGCGAGAGTGTTCCACTCTTAAGTAAACAGCTGCGAAATACTTGCATCACGGGGAAATCTAGTAGTGCAAGGCAGATGCACGTGTATATGGTCAAATGCACAGCTTAGGTACAAGTGTAAACATTCGTTTTGTCAAAAGAGAATGTAAACATGCAGATACATTTTTAAATTGTTACATTTTTTTTCTTTGTTTTTTATTGCTTTTGTGTAAACCGTGATACATTTATTTGATATAGAAATATTTTGTAACATTTGAAAAAATCTATTTAACGCACCCTTGTTGTATTAAAGTATTCTATTCTTTTTATTCCTTTATTTTTAAGGCTTTTTTACCTAAAAGGATTAGAATAGGTGTGTTTCCACAAAAATATTAAGCATCAACTATTTTCATCATTGACTATAATAGGACTTTTTCCTTGAGCAGTAACATAAACCACAAGGCTATTGGCAACGACAAGTCCTTTTAAAATCTAAAAATATTCTACAATATTAAAACATTTTCATAGACTCATAGTGTGTATATGTGTGCATGTGCCAAAGAGAATCACGACATTTCCCTTGAATTCATAGCCAATCATTTTTGGTAGCGTGAGAATCCTACCTGGCACAGAAGTCCAGTGTTCCATAGAGCAGGGAAAGCGGAGGTAGCTGTCACCTTCTGTGAGTGAACACCTTCACAGGACTTTCGCTGACCATGGCCCGGCACTTCACAGAAGCCCATAAATGGGAGAAAGTGTCCTTGTTGTGTCTATAAAAGGATGGCGGCTATAGTGGATAGAAAGATGAAGATGATTTAGTGCAGAGGGCCTGGACTTGTTGACAAGGCTGCCTTGAGCAAAACCTTGAGAATACAAAGACCGAGCCCTTTGAATGCTTCAGTGATTTGCAGTTGCACGTGAAGTCCACCAAACCATGAATTGCTTTTTAAAAACACTTCTCAACCATTGTCGTATTTGGATGCAGAATATGTCCGCATGCGAATAGTGTCAAAGCTCAATCACTCTTATAATAATCAACAGTGCTTGTCTACACTTCATGCATGCAGTGTTTTGATTATAATAGGGACCATTTAGTTTTGCTGCATTACGCCGCATCCTGTCATGCTGTTTGCATTACAGATACTCATTTTCCTCTTTCAGTGAAAATTATGCATCTCTTGTCTAAAGAGACAATTTGCATTTTGCCAGAAAACACAAGTCACAGTGTAAACCATCTAAAGGACATATGCAGAGATCTGATTTTCCATCTCTCTCAAAAGAAAAGAAGTCAAAGCAGTCCTGTATTACAATTTTTCCCAAATAATTTATAACTGATAATAAACAATTTAAAATAAGAGGAGTTTGAGAAGAATTAAATTGACTAAATTGGAATTAGGGGTTCTTCAGTGGAAAAAATAACAGTGTTTCTTCCATGGCATGAAAATTGACATTCTTTTATATACAAGAGGCATAGGGATATTGAACCAGTGCCGTAAAATGGATAAAATGCATAATTACACAAAACAAGAGCCAGATTGCTTACACTCAAATACAGGAGCGCTGACACTAAAAGCCATTGCCTCACTCTGAAAATATCTTTGTGTTAGATGTTAAGCTTAAAAGCTTTTTTTTTTCGTAATTGCATACTGTTTATGATTATTAAAACAGAAAAAAACATAATAATGTGAATGCAGATATTTAATGATGTGCATTATGCTCATAAAGGAATATTACATAGAGCAAAATGCCTTGACGCTGAACCAGCCTGCAAGCTCAGCCCAAAAACGGCAGTCTTTCCTATTAATACGCAGCTGTCTTGACAAAATCTATATTTTGGGATGATCTATGATGAGATTTTCAGAAAGCAATGTGCAGAACCTGGCGCCACTCACCACCTAAGACCGATGTCTTTACGTCTGGCTTTGGGTCTGTTTGGCTGTCTGCGTATTCATTTATCTGTGGTGAGCTGCTCCACTTGGCCTAAAAAATGCGCAACTGCACCGTGGAACTCGGTTTGTCAAGTAAATCAACCGGGTTTGTTTTAGTAAGTGGAACAGATGGAGGTTATAAAGGGTTGTGGGGTTTAATGAGGTTGGAAACATCATGGCAGAAAGCTGTGGATAGAGGAAGGTACCTGAGTTTGATAGACACTTAGATGAGGCCTTCTGATTTGATATCTGCATAATTATACAGTCTTATCTGCATTCGCCAAACTACCTATGCTAACGTTTTTTGTTTCCACTCAAGAACGTACATTTTATCACTTGCAATGAACAAGGCACTGAAGACAAATGGTGTTTTTGCATGGCTGCATGATAAAGAGAGTCCCACGTGACGCAGCGAGATAAGACCATGACGAATTGCCCTTCTTATCCTTTGCAAAGTCAAAGAAATGTATTTATTTCCAACTTGCCCCATCAGATTTAAAAATCACATAAGCAATCAATGTAGAGTATTACAGTACTTACTGAGCGCTTTGAAACAAACTTACTCATACCTATGAGATGACAAATCCTACACCATCGTATATCGTTCCAGATAGGTGAATGTATGCTACGGAATATGCATGCTAATTTCAGCCCTTTGGATGCATCATTGTGAAAAGCTGAAGTTAGACGTATACAAGTAAAACCATTGTGATGCCACAACTACAGTAGCTCAACAAACCAAGGTTAAGAACAAGTAAATGCATCTTAAAGTATATGAAATCATGTGACCATATGTCATGAAACTCTAATAGGTGTAGACTGGTGGAACATTATCGCAATTGATATTCAGTGTTAAACTACTTGGTACAAGCTGATTGGTTTATGTTGCATAAGCAGCCAATGACATTTAAAAGACTTTTCCTCGACAAGGAAAAGGGGGCCTGCAATGTGATTTTTACTAAGGGGATATATGCAGTACCATGCTAAAATCTTCAGAGAATTGTCATGATAAGAGTAAATAGTCTTTTTAATGCAGAGGTGTACTATTCTGCAGATCTGCCTACCTGCAAGTTCAGTTCCAACCCATCTCTAACAAACCTGTCTGTAATTATTAGGTGCTCCTGAAGATCCTAATTAGCAGGTTCAATTGTATTTGATCACTGCTGGAGATGAACTTTGCAGGAGGGTAGAGGAAACAGGAACAGTATTGAGAACCCCTGTTTTATAACGTCTGCCAAATTAACCTACCATTGATCATGCAAACGACCACAGGCGCCATGGGAACTGCAGAAGAGATCGACAGGAGGTTACCCACAATTACCTCACCCACCTTGGAACTCTGCGACTTGGGTTTCTGCTGTCACTTGACCCAGTTTTGGGACCTCTGAGTTTCAAACTTAGTGAAGCGACACAGACATAGGATTTTAGCATTCGTTTTTGGTGTAGCTGGATTGAGATGTTTTACAATCAAGAAATTGGCAAATTAAACAACGACCCGTACAGGCACAGTGCAGTCTGTGCTTGGAGTCTATGAGGTAATGCTTCTCCACCAGCCCCACCGTCTTGAGAATGACAGAGGCGATTTTGGGGGATGGTGAAGCGGATGGCGGGGGCACAACTGTTTGATTTATGGTCACCTTTGAAGTGAGCTCATTCCTGCAGCGTGGCCAGTGCTCTGCTTTCTGGTGCCTGGAGCTCAATCCCCTGTGAATGGAAACAGGGAAAAAAAGACCCCTGGAGGTCGCCAACACCCACAGCCGTTTGCATGCAAAGTATACGCTTCCTCGTTTTATGGCAATTTATAGGCATGTGTCTAGCCATGTGCTAACATTTTTTTTTCTTGGTTTGCTTTTCTGCATGTGACATTTATCTTGAAGGTTACAGAGAAACGTGGCAGGAAAAGAGAAGGAGACGACGAGGAAAAGAAGGGAGGTGGTCTAGATGAGTCCTTGGAGAGTCATAAAAGAGGACCAAGGGAGACATGTTTAAGCCCAATGCAGCCGCCAATGTCAGTTGTGTTTTTTTAGATCCTTCCACTGGAAAAAAAAGTCTGTTTGCACATGTGCGCACATGTACATGCAAGTCTATATTTAGGTGCATTTATTTCCTTCTTCATTGAGTTGAAACGGTGTGATTTAATTCAGATTCTTTTTATGTATTTGAGCAGAATAAATAAAATATTAACAGTCCTTTGGATTTTATTAGGATTGTAATTATGTTGCAGTATTGACTGGCTTTGTATTACTAGCTACTCATCTGGCAGGGATGCACTGATATTAAAAGTCTGTATGATATTTCCTGCAATGGCCCTTCACCAATATAATCTATTTCTAAAATATTTTGTCTAAATAAAATGTAAAAACTAAAATGAATTTAGGCATCACTAACGTTTGTGTATTAATAATATAAAAAATAATAATTTTGATATTTGCTAAATATTATATTTAATAGTGGTCAGTTATTAAACTTAAACAGCAAAAAACTGTCAGATTGACTACCAGTATTTGTGCATAAACAACGTAAATACTGTTTGGTTGTAATAATGACACAAAGACCAAATAGTGATACAGTAAATTGTAAAAATTAGTTCCCAGGGACAATAGTTAGTCAAATATATTTGACTGCAAAATCAAATATTCCAAAGTGTTATAAAACATTTTTTTTCATCCACCATTGAGAATTAGACCTGACAGTCTGGTGCAGATCATTTCCAAACTTTATCGCATTATATAATCTTATCTAGTCTGTTGGATTAGAAGCGGGCCAGTGTGGGGTTGTGGTTACGCTGTGGAAAGCAACCACCAACTGCGTTAGAGAAGAGATGTGTGTATGCAGCTGCTCCGAGTGTCAGCCCCTCCTGAACAACTCCCCCATTGTCTCTAGATCTTCTGCTGCGTTTATTTTCATTTTTGTGCATGTGTGCATCACCATTATCATCCTCCCTGTCTGTCTTGCTTTTTTGTCTGTGTCACTGACAAAATTGTGATTGTTTGTCTAGCTGACAGATACTGTGTGCAGATGTCTTCCTGAAGGGAAATGGGAAGATACTTTCTAACTGAGCATTTCAGTTAATATCCAATGAAAGGGTCCCAATATAATGATATGAGCACAGTTTAACTTGGAAAGAAGTTCAGATGTTTCATAGATTAGGTCTGAGATCAGCTGACATAAAGGAAGACCCCCCACAATGCAGCTGAGCTATAGGTCACTTTACAGCAGGAAGTCCATTTCTGTTGTACTGCCAGAAGCTGAACAAAAGACAAAAGACAGGACATTTTTTGATATCTGCACTTGTTTTGTTTTTTTTATTCCTATTTTATTTTTCCTATTCCTATTTTTATATTTTTTTGGCCATTTTTCCCTGAGGATTTTTAGAAAAGTAGGAATAAATTGCATTTTAGAATATATTAAAAATACATATTGTATATATTGTAAACAATATATTAATATATTTAAAGTTTTTACTGTATTTTTAATTAAATACATGCAGCCTTGGTGAGCATAAAATACTTCTTTTTTTTTTTTTACAAAGATTTTCAAAATCTTACAGACCCCAAAACTTTGACAGGTAGTGTATACAAGAATTAAAAGCAGGATCACTAGTATAGTAGTGAATGGACTAATCTGGCTTGAAAATCAGTTTTCCTTTGGAGAAAATGAATGAGATTTTTAATTCTGGAACCCAACTGTTGTAATCTGTCCCACCAAACTTCCTATTTCAATAGGAAATACATCAACACAAGACTGAAAACGTGTGCTGTTCATGTTAGAAACTACACTGGAACTTTTTATAAGCTGTTGGAACCTGTGAGACTTCATTTGGTTATGCTCCACGAGGATAAGCTATCACGTGTGTGTGAGATGCCCATACAACTTACATGATGAAGGCTGGGTGTTTTATTGCTCTGTGGAGCCAGGGCACTGTTTACATGTTGCCAAGGAGAAGAACCATAAACGGGATGGTAGAAAAATAAAAGGATAATATCCTGGAATGACTTCCGATGGTAAATCATACTGGACGCTTCCCATTTAGCAGGATCCCTTTACATGTCGTAGCATTGTGAGTTTTCCCCTTTTCTGTCAGCTTGCCCTTGCCAGGGACAAAGAGCGAGGGAATCTGTCTGTTTCCTGCCACACTGCTAATCTTTAGATAAAATGTAATAACACAGAAGACAAACATTAAATTATTGCCTTATAGTCATTACTTACTCACAGTCATGTTGTTCCAGTCCCTTACTTTTGTCTGTGGAACAAAATGTGAAAAATATTTTGACAAGTTGATCATAAGAAGCAGTTTATTTAATGATTAATTCATCTGAATCATTTAGTCCAGTTCACAAATCACTAAGAAACTGGACGAATTGGGCTGATCTTATGATTATGTTATAGTCATTTATGGCTTAAAATTTATTCTGTTTCTCACACAAAGCTATCATATGGCTTCAGAATTCTTGGAATGTAACGCTGTGTACAACTAATATAGTGTTTGTTTGGTGTTTAGGACGAGTCATAACTTTTATAAAGAAAATCTTTTTGGTTAGTCTTTGCAACTTTAGGGATCTTATCTATGCACTAACAGCCTGTAAAGAGAAAGGAAAACTTGAAATCGCATCATATGACCTCTTTAAAGATATCTAAAAGAATGTTTATAACTACTAAATAATAAGAGAATTTAAATTCTGACTCTTTAAAAATGGTAGTGAAGAGTGTAGACACATTTTGCTCAGGACGGCTGTATTATTTTTGTCTGTTTTTTTGCGGTTTGATTGCTTGCAGGTGTGCAGACTGACCCAGCAACCACTGCTGCTCTCATTTTGGTCAGGTTGACCTTCCTGAATTAGTACCTTTTCATTAAAAAACAAAGTGAGACAAAGACCACCAAGGACCGCCTAGCTACTGTTTTCAACCCAAATTAGCCCTGTGTTTGTGCTGTGCAGTGGGTAAACCCACTGACATGCTTTACATGAAAGTAAGCATGCTCTCTTGCACTGTGCTGTGCTAAACTCATATAATTATTGCAAGCATGAGTAGAAAGATATTCCTTTCATTTGAGATGCTTGCCATGAAAGGAAACATTTGTTAAGCAAATCTATTATTAATATAGATCAAATCTATTATTTATAGGTACACATCCAGAAATAAGGATCAGAGAGGGAAACGGCCTTGTGCGCCCCTTGTGTTGTACTGCATTAGTCAAAAAAATCTATTTAATTAATTAAATAAATAAAAAAAAATATATATATATAAATAATTATATATATATTTTTTAATAATACTTTTAGGTCATAGTGTAAAAATATTTATTGTAATAATATAAAACAAAATGTATTTAATTTATGAGAAAAAATAAGGTAATCAGTAACTACAAACCAACATTTATTTCCAAAATTTTAATTTAATACTAAATTTGCAACCCTAATATCCATTCTGGAATATTTTGATATTCTAATAGCACAAACCAGAAAATACATTTAGAGGTTTATAATTTTCTTAACAGGAATAACATTTATTAGAATATGAAATAAAATAAAAACCTCACGGATCATTTATTGTAAAAAAAAATATATATATTTTTTTTTATATATTTATATATATATTTATATATATTGTCGCCACCGGGCAAAGATAACGCAACAAGGGAGCTTGGTGAAATCCCCGAAGGGTGGATTTATTACAGTTAGGGTGAAGAAACAAAGTGAGAAGCGGTGGATTGCTGGCTGGCGTGCGGTGCTCCAGTGCTCTTCGTCATTGTTCCCAGGTGCTCAGTGTCCGTGAAGCCAAGTGTCCAGTTGAGTAGTGGTGGCGAGGCCAAGCGGTCACGGGCTGAATTCTGGGAGGGGAGAAAGAGAGACAAGGCAGCTTTAGCATCAGCGTAGCGTTAGCTTGGAGTCAGTGCTCAGTTTACTGGTTGCGTGGTGGCTGTATTTAAGCCAGGTTCTCCCGTGACCGATTGGCCCGCGGTGATCAATCCCAGGTGTTGCTGATGATTGCCAGGGCGACGCTGATGAGCTACGGGGTTTCCCGCCACAATATATATGTGTGTGTGTGTGTGTGTGTGTTTCAGTCTATACTCAACCCTAGATTTTAAAAATCCAAGTGTAGTACTTTCATCTACTTTACTCTGTTAACATGAGAAGGAATGTTGAAGATAGCACCAAAACCTTGCAGACTAGACCTAACAGGCCACATTTTAATGCCAACACATAGCAGTTGTGACTAGCAGAAAGAAGTACAAACAAGGAAAGCAAATAGGAAAGGCCTTGAACCCCCTCACAGCCTGCTATGTTATAGCACTTGAAGGAAAATCACAACTTGACTCAACGAATCAACTATGTTCCAACTATGCTCATTGTTTTTGTAACTTCAAACAGGTCAGAGCATATCAACTTTGTTCAGAAATGTCTGAACTACGATGAACTTGGGTTCTCAGAAATGTCTTTTGGCATGGAAAAGAGGAACGAGAGAGTAAAAAAACGACATAAAAGAGTTTTACGTTTAATTTTCACTAACTGGGTGCATGCATTTGGGCTCTTCAATTAGGCTGTTGTTTAGTCGATGAACAGAGTCATTTGGCAACAGGGTTTGGAAAGTCAAACTTGAATGTTACGCTCAATCTACCTCGCCAGCGATTATTCTAAGCATTGCAAATAATTTGTCATGTTGAGGATGACGCGGTGTGCTTAAGACCAGTTTCCATCAACAACATCAAAAGACATCTGATCAAGGCAAGTGTTCCAGAGGTTAAAAAGCTCTCTGCTACAGAATGCTGAAAAACCACCAGTGAAATTTAGGAGCCCACCCTTAGCCCAAGGAAATGCTTTACAAATGCCCCTTGTGTTTGCCAGACCACCTTTCTGTGTCTTTATTTTCTACCCAGCGTGGAGAAGAACGAGTCCAGACATCTGACGTGCAGCACTGCCAAGCCTCTGCAGCACTCAGCTGTAATCGCAGGGTTGTTCTAGGAATATACAGAGCGGGACGGGGCAGAACTCAGGCATCCAGTGTCCACACTTCACTTCTGATGAGTGATCAGCTTAGACTTGGTCCCGTTCGAGTCAAGTGTAACGCAGCTTCAATGAGAAAGATAGTTAGAGTTTGCTGTTTGACTGTTGTCAATCGATTCATCACCATTCATTTTCCTTTTTCTTTTTATATTTGTTTTTTCATTTTCCTTTGCTTTCTTTTTTTATTTTTCTGTTCTTTTGTTTTCCTTTTCATTTTTCACTTTTTGATTTCCTTTGCCTTCCTCTTTTAGTTCTCATTTCTTTTCACTTTTGCTTTTTTCTTTTAGCCTTTGATTTCCATTTACTTTTCTTTTCCTTTACTTTCCATGTCCCACTTCTTTTACTGTTTGCTTCCTTTTTCTTGTTTTTCTTTTTCTTTCCCATTTCCTTTTACCTTTTGTTTTCCTCTTCCCTTTCCAAATGAATTTGCTTTTTCATTTTACCTTTACTTTTTCTTTTGTGCCTTTTTTTTATTTGTGTCACCCTTTTTGTTCTCTTTCCTGTCTCTTTTCCTTTTCTTTTCCATTAATTTTTCTCTTTTCCCTTCCCTTTTCCCTTGCTTTTCTCTTTCCTTTTGTTTTTTAGTTCCCTTATTATTATTATTATACAATTTAAAGTTTCTTTCTATTTTCATTTGTCATCATTTTCTTAGCTTTTTTTCTTCTCCCTGTCCTTTGCCTCTCATTGCCCTCTCTCACGTCATCACCTCATAGATGCATGTGTTGATATTCACCTTGGTCTTATGTGACTTTAGGTTACAGTTCTCAAAGATTAAAGCAAAGGCGCATTTGGTCACAGAAGGTTGATGACACATGGACAGTGACGCCAATGACCATGTTTGGTCATAAATTCTACTCTGCATAGCCACTGGGAAACAGAAAAGCGAGCAGACTCGTGGGATTACAATTGTGTTTGTTTGTTCTGGGAGCAATAATATACTCACTGCTTCTTTCTTACTGTCTTACATTATCCTTTAAACACCCCTCCCCCAACAATAACCCAACCTTAGTTGTCTTCACTCCGGTTAAAAGATTCCTTTTTGTCCACCGCTCTCCTTCTCTCCTCCTTTTAATGCAACAAATCTGCAAACATTTAATTCACCAGGTCTTTCTCTGCTTTGTCTTGGATTCCATGACCTGATACAACTCAAACCATACAAACCTCCTCTTTTTAAGCTTTTCTCTTCATCCCAGTCCACCCTTCATACTGTCAGTTTCTATCTTTGTATTCTTCTTGCCTCTGAAGCACTTACCGGCAAATACCACAGAAAGTGAAGAAAAGACAGCCCTTCCTGCATTCTTCGGCCAGTGACTCTCCAAAACCTACTGTACTTTGGCACTCTGGAGTCAACTGCATACTTCTGTCAATAGGAAGCAGATGTTAAACTGTAATGTATGGCCGTTTTTCCCTTCTGTCTCTCACTACACAAAGAAATGTGTAGGCAAGATCCTTTTTTTTACCATCAACATGGACATAAATACAGATGATGAATAAATCTACCTCTATTTTCACCTTTTCTTGGCACAGTAGCTTGAGCAGAAGCAGACCTGCTGAAATGCAGATACAGTCACAGCAGTTGAAGCACTCCCCAAAAAGTGTCTCCATGTTTATTTCATAGCATTCTATAAAGTAATAAATATTAGATTACAGAAATATGATAGTCACGGTGTTATGCTAACTTTTCAGTACTTATCAATCATCATATCCCCCAGAAAATATAGCATTAAAAAGTTTTGGATTTGTGAGATTAGTTATTAATGCATGTTTTTTCTATTTTAATAATAATAATAATAAATGTGGAAACCATTAGCCTATACTTTTTCAGGATTCCTTAAACAGTATATTTTTACATACATTTTGCCAATAGTTTTGCTTATAGTTCATAATAAACCACACCAAACTATTAAATAATCTGTTTTTGTTTTGCCTCTTTTTTTTTTTGCCACTTTGGCTTTAATGCCTCTCTCATGCAGAGCTGTAATTTAGAATCAAATTTTTTGAAACTGAAAATTTCCTGCTCCTTAGGGCCTTTGCTGAAGCACAGAGGCTTTAGCTAGACTCTGCTGACAATGACTTTGGGGCTTTGCTAATCGACTGTGCAGCTCTGCGTGTCCTTTTTAATGACTGCTGCGCTAGCCTTTAGCTAAACCGTCTTGGCACAGATCGAGTCTGTAATGTCAAACAGCTATAGTGAAAAAGCCAAAAGGGTCAAATAAATCCTTTATTGTTGTGAAGGGAGTTCGAGTTAGCCTTGGATGATGGCTTACAGACACATCCATATGCCTCTTGAAGGGCTGGTGGTTTGTGAAGGTGATTTTCAGGGCATACATTCACAC